>VXAZ01006034.1:508987-592852 GCA_013399875.1 Gymnorhina tibicen
GGGGGGGCTGGGGGAGTTCGGGGTCCTCCGGGGTCCTCCGGGCCACGGCGCCGAGGAGGCGGCAGAGCCCCGAGGAGGGAGCGCCCTGGGGCTGGGAGCCCCCGGGGACGCGGGGGGAGAAGGGAAAGGCTGGAGACCCCCGGAGTGCTGGGGTAGAGGGGAAGGGCTGAGACCCCCGGGAGCACGGGGGGACAGGGCAGCTCTGGCACCGAGATACAACGGGAGCGGGAGGAGGGCGAAAATTAAGAGCTGAAGCGATTGGAAAAAAAAAAGCGATAGAGCCCAGCAGCGCCCCGAGGACGCGGGGGGAGGACAGGAAGGGTGCGGGGGGATGTGCTGGCCCCTGCCGAAGGGAAGGGACAGAGGCTTGAGGCTTCCCAGACACCCACTCCGTTCTCGCTGCTGCGCTGCAGAGGTCTCATCCAAAGAGAAATCCCACTTTGGTGGGACACGAATAAGGGGGCTGGAGCTGAAACCCCTGGATGTGCCACCCAACTATTACCCACCTGCGGGACCAGAGGGGGCTCAGGGGGTTCGTGCAGACTGACACCAGGAGCATTCCAGGAGTGTCACAGCCCCTCAGGATGCTTGGCAACACCAGGTTTGCCTTTCTCAGCATGGGCTGACCATGGGACCAAGGTTTGGTTTGGCATCGTGCCAGGATTGTCACAGGGCAGGATATTGTCTGTGTAAAGATAGAACATTTATTAAAACAGTCATTAATGGAGCAGTTTGGGTGTCTGAGTCATGCATGGAACAGTTAGGACTCATCTGGCATCACAGGTGAGAATTCCCCATTGCAAATTCACAAGAGGTAGAATTTAATTGTGTCTTATTCAACACGAGGTCACAAATTAAATAACATTTAGTCTTCTGTAATTGAAGGATCTTGCAGAAGAGTGTAAACCACTTTGGGAGGAGAGCTGCCACCCTGCAGGGCTCCTACACCACTTTGCCAGGAGGGGAACAGAAGCCTGTGAAGCTTGAAACACCCCTAAGCAGAAAATCCACTCATTTGGGATGTCCATGGAGGGCATTTTGAGCTGGCCATGGCAGTTTCAGTTAATGCCCAAGGAACTGGAGGTGCCCAGCACTGCTGGGCATAGCAGGGGATGATCTGCAGAAGATGCCCAGAAGTTACAGCATAACCACACTTGACCCCCAACCTGGTCCCTGCCTGAAGCCAAGAGCTCCTGCTGCCCATGCAGGTTCATTTTGCTGCTTCTACTAGTCCTGCTCTCACATGGAGTGACTACAAGATGGCTCCTGCTGGCTGCAGCAGGCATGCAGAAATTAACCTTTAGTCCCGCTGCCATAGAGGAGGGGATATAAATAAATGCAGCAGAATGAATCTTGTTAGGGTGAAACGTTCCAGGGTAAACTGCCCCATTTGTGCTGTGTAAATGGGATGACCCTCTCTCTGTTCCCATGGGGATGGGAAATGCTTCAGTCTCTGCCGCACCCTGCCCTGGTCTTCTACTGCCAAAAGGAGGTGGCAGTCCCCTCCCAGGAGAGCGTGTTGCCCCAGTGATTTACTGATGGGAAAGCTGCTGCACAGACGGTGAAGCAGAGGAAGGAGCTTCTCAGCAGCCTGAGGCCATCAGCAGTGGCTGCCAGGCCCTGCTGTGCCCGGCCAGGGGCTGTGGTCAGGGGCTCTGGCAGCGGGTGACAGCTGTGCTGTGTGACAGCGGGAAAGGACTTTAATCTTGCTGGCACAGGGCGCAGCGGGCAGGAAGCCGTGGTGGCCCAGCCCTCGTGTGCCTGCAAGCCTGCAGTGCTGAGCTGGGGTCCAGTCACTGTGACTTCTGTCTGTGCATGGGGATAGCAAGGAGAACCTGCAGGGACCCCCCCTCGGTCCCCAGGGACAGCAGTGTCACTGAGTAAGGGAAAGGAAACCACAGTGCCTTCTCTGTGGCATCCTGAGGCAGGATGGGGGGACACAGAGCATGACCTGGCTTTGACTCGTGGATGGCCCTGGCTCTCAGGTCACTGGGAAAGTCACGCTGAGTTGAGCTGCAAGGCCTGGGGTGGCTGTGCCTGCAGAGGACGAGCAAGCAGCTGACTGCAGCTCACCTGGCCGCAGGTAATGGGGAGTTAACTGGGGCCTTGGTGTGTCACAGCATGAGTCCACCCCAGCAGGCGCCTCGGGCTCTGCTGCTCAGGCACATAACTGGAGGCACTCTGTGAATTTGGGTGACTGCTGAAAATAGGAAGGTGATCACACTGGCTTCTGGGAGCAGCACTGAGAGCCTCTGGCAAGGTGCAGGACCAGTGTGTAATGCACGTGCTTCATTTCACTCAGCAAATGGCATGCAAAGCAGGCTGGGTGCTCATTATAGAGTGGTTTGAGTTGCAAGGGTCCTTCAAGATCATCTAGTTCCAAAGCCCATTTACCTGTCCTTTGTTAAAAAAAATATGCTTGGTCCAGCTACCCAAAACTTCTAAAAAAATAAGAGATCAGGAAATAATAGTATGTTTGGATCTTTGCAAAGCCCTCCAAGAACACGTCTCCAGCATTTGGCATTGACTGAGCAGGGAGTCCCAGGGCACCCCTCCAGCCCCAGCTGCCCACTCTGGTTTCCCTGCAGGTCCCTAGGGTGACCTTGCCGCATCCCAAGCAGATGCTGCTCCTGGCATCCCTGACATGAGTTTTCCCCAAGCCCAGGGAGCTCTGCCCCAGCCATTCCTCCTGGTGATGCTGAGGTCACCAGGTAACTGCTGAGCACCTGAAGAAGCGTTTCCCAGCCGTGCCCTGGGGCTATGGGTCAGCAGCCGGCTCAGTCCTTGCAGCTCCCAGGTGCCTGCAGGCCACAATCTGAGTGAGCCACAGGGCTTGCTGCCACACCGTGAGCTGGGTGCTCGTTAGCTGGGGCTGGGAAGAGCAGTTAATGAGGAGTACACGTGCAGAGTACAGAAACACAGGCTCTGTGCCAAACAGCAGAAAACAGGGAAATGAATCGTGGAATGTACTGAGCTGGAAGGGACCCAAAAGGATCATCAAGTCCAACTCTGAAGTGAATGGCCCGTACGGGGATCGAGACCTCACTTTGGTGTTATTGGCACCATGCTCTGACCAACTGAGCTAATCTCAGGGTCTTCATGAATGAGCAGAAGCTGCTCATTCTCCTTCCCCTAGCCACCCTGTCCCAGTCTCCCCTATCCTGCTGAGAGCCCTTGGGGCACCTGCTCCAGGGCCCCAGGGATACGCCCAGACACCCACCCAGCCCCAGTGAAAGGGACTGGGAGGTGCCACCAATCACCCACACAGACCTCCGGTGTCTGTATGTGCCACACTTCAGCTCCTCAGGTGGCTGTTTTCATGCTGCTTCTCCCTTGGGATAGATTTGCCTGGAAGCTCCTGCCTGAAGTTGTTGGTGTTGTAGATCAAGAAAATGCAACATGCACTGTTCCACATCATTAAAAATCCTCATTGATCTCCTTGGGAGCGCGTCTGGTCCCTTGAGTGGTGGCACTGGGGACAGGAGTTGTGCTCCTTACTCAAACTGGGAAAGACCACCAGTCCCTGAGGAACCTCAGTGGTCTTGCTGGGGTTTGGTGGCCAGAGTAAGGTCCATGAGGCACAGGCTCAGTGGGGCTTCTCCCCCAGTGCCCTGCCCCTTCCAGAGATGCCTGAGACCTGGCTGGCTCAGGCAGTCTCCATCCCAGGTCCACAGGACTCCACAGCAGCATCTCCTCCCTCTACCCTTCTCCTCTCTGCTGGCATCAAAGGGATGCTGGCAGGGAGACACAGCTGTGTCGGGCCAGACACACGCCCAGGTGAAGGGCTCGGTTCAGGCCCTGCCAGAGGCAGGGCTGTGTGGATGCCTTGTGGCTCAGGTGAGAGGTAAATGGGGGTTGTTACCAACTTTGGTCACTTGCTGCCTGGTGGTTGGGACTCCACTGCTCCCAGCACCCCCCTGCTCCCAGCACAGGGCTTTGCATCAGTTCCCAGCCCCCAGTGGGCACAGAGACCTCTGCCCAGCCCCCTGGCCCGCACTGGAGAAGAGCTGTGAGGCACTCAGGGAACCTGGGGTTATTTCAAGGCTGGGGACAGCTCCTCCCCTGGGACACCTGTGGGGCCAGGATGAGCTCTGCAGTGGAAAGCTCTGTGCTGCATGGCCTGGACAAGAGACAGTAACCTGAGCGAGGTGCAGAGCAGATGGTTGATGATCATACCTGTGGGGCAACCACCACCCTCCAGCCCCATAAAACCTCCTTGTGCCACCCACAGATACCCACAGCCCACATAGCACCCAAGGGTGAGGGGAAGAGACGGGACCTGGCTCCCCGGCTGCTCTGCCATGGGAGAGGGCAGCAGGCCAGCCTCATGCTGCGCTTTCATCCCAGAGGAACTGCCCAGCACCTGGGATGGGGATGGTCCATGAAGAGCCTGGGATTTGCCTGAGGCTCTGAGTGTGGCTTTCCAGCAGTGAAGGAGCATGGAGGAGTTTACCTAGAACAAATACCGTGAGTGCCCTCTGGAAATGATCACAGCCAGGAGGTGACTCACTGGAAAGAAATCTGGGTGTTCTATTTGCACTTCTCTAACAAAAAGACCTATTTCCCAAAGATGAACGTGGGACGGAGGTTTTGCATTTGTCGCATGAAAAATGGACTTGCTTCTATATTTAGAATTTGGGTCACCAGCAGCTTTCTGCCAGGAGACACCAAAACAACTTCGAAAAACAGGGCTGCAAACTGGCTTTGGGCCAGGCAGCAGTGTCCGGTCGGGAAGGCTGCCCAGGAAGGCAGATATCTGGGGGAGTGATCAGAGGAGAGGCTGGCCGCCTCTCGCAGCAGCGCTCGGCCGGGGCGGGGTGTCCCTCCTGGCTGGGGACGCTGCTGAGCCCCCTCCGCGAGCAGCCCCGTGATCCCAGCCCGGCGGCGCTCTGACTCAGGGCACCCTGGGCTGACACCTCCTTGTTTTCCACAAGCTCCTCGCTTGGCTTGGGGACAGAAGGAAATAGCAGCTGCTGAGATGAGCCCAGCAATCTGACCCAAGGCGATTTTGGGGCGTGTGTCTCAGCATGGAGCAGCCTTGCCGGCCGGGGTGCAGCAGCCGGGGTCACCGCCTGAGAGGCGAGACGATGGCGTGGGACTGGACACGGCAGCTCCCTGTCATCCCCCGCCACTGCCACCCCCCGGCACCTCCGCCGCAGCCCGGCGGTGGGAGCAGGCAGCTGTCGCAGACCAGGAGAGCAGGCAAAGGTTTGCGCTCTCCCTGCCTGCACTGCAGGAGGGAGCGGGGAACGCAGCTGCTGCCCCGTTAACAGCCACCGGCCACGGAGCATCTCATCCTTAGGTCCTGATGGATCTCCTCAAAAGTGACTGATACCCAGCTTCCACTTTCCACACCTTGCCAAGAGAAGGAGCCTGCTCGCCCTGCTGCCCCGCGCCCCTCCACTGCTGGGGAACGGCCGGTCCTTCCTGCTCCCTGCTCTGGGCAGCCTTCGCATCCCCCCAGGCTCGTCATCCCCCGCCTCCCTGGATCCCAGCAGCAGCTGTTACCTCCGGGGCCCCCCAGCCTCACCCCAAAAGAGCTCATGCCATAAGCCATAGCGGGGGGATGTGCTCCATGGGAGTAGGATGTTCTCCACAGTGCTGGGGTGCTCTCCACAGGGGTGGTGTGTACTCCACAGGGGTGGGATGTGCTCCACAGGGGTGGGATGTGCTCCACAGGGCAGTGTGCTCTCCATGGGGAGGGTGTTCTCCACGGGGGAGTTGTTCTCCACAGAGGGAAGTGTGAGGCTCCATCGAGTGTGCGTTGGCCCAGAGGGCACATCATGGTGTGGAGGCAAGGAATGGATCCCGGCTCAAGGCTTGCTCTTCCTGTAGTCCTTCTGACTCCAAGCAGGCTGGACAAAGACCCTGGAGCCCTTGGGAGCTTTGGCACTCTAGAGTCCCCCAAGACTCTGACACTCCTGAGGGGCTTCAGCGATGGCATGGCTTTGTAGCTTCTATAAATCAGGACAGTTGGATTTTCCAGGGTTTGGATCACACGTCTCTGGCTCTTCTGCCTGCTCCTGGCCTGAATGACCCCTTCCAGAAAGGTGCCATGAGGTGCCCAGTGTTCTGCCCAGTCAGTGGTGCTTTATTCAAGTGTGTTCCCAAGTTGCCCTCAAGTCTGTGTGTTCCAAAAGTAAGATGAGCATTTGAATCAGTTTTCAGGGCCTCTTTAATGTCAAGGTTAAATCCTGCCTAAGCCTACCCCAGGCCAGTAGAAGTGCAAACCTGGCCATGCCTTTGTCACCGAAGGTGCTGCAGCCCACTGGGTCAGGGCAGGTCATGCCATGATGCTGCTGGGGCCCTGTGTGTGTCTGGGTTGGATGAATCAACCTGGAAGCTGCCACCTCCCACACGAGAGCATTTCTGGCTCTTTTGACTCCTGCCACATATTTGTCTTGTGCAAGATGAGGTCTTGGCAGTCAGTCCTGCTGCAGAGCAGTGCTGAGCCCTGGGATCCACCTGGGCTGGGGTGGCTCAGCCCTCTATGGCAAGAGTGGAAAAAGAGGCTGGGTTGAAGCTGAATAAAAGAGCAACCACTCAAACACCTGGCCAGGCCTCCCACAGTTCAGTGCGGATTTGTTTGAGCCCCAGAAGTGCACACGCTGAACTGTGAGCCCGTCTGGGATGAGGCACAAGGCAGTGCTGGCCATGGAGGACTTCATCCTCATCTTCATCTTCTCATTGTCCCATATATTTGTATCAATTTTATTTTAAATCCCTCTCTAGGACAGAGGCAGGAATTTCCTATGCTCAAATTCAAGCCAGGGCAATCACTATGAAATAAAATGAAACCTGGGTCTTCCGTTTCAGGGGGTGGGAAAATTACAGGGTAGAAAATCACTTTTCTGTAGCTGCCCAGCCTTGGTTGTTTAGCTAAGGCTTGCTGGAGATGGGTCAAGGTGTTGTGTCCCAGGTGGACCGGTTTTCCTGCACTTTGCTGGTACCATCCAGACATGCTCCTTCCCTTTGGTCCTTGCACCTCACGACACAGGGTCACACCACACCTTCCCCAGCAGCCAGTGTCCGCAGGGGACACTGCTGCTGGACACCACCATGCTGACACGGTGACACGGTGACACAGCCCAGTTCTGGTGTGGAGACGAGGCTGCTCCATCAGGCTTTCCTCTGGATGCCTGTGCTCCCACCCAAACTGCACCACTAATGGCCTCACTATTAGCATCCTCATCTAAGAAGGTCTGAATAAAGTGGGGAAAAGTGAGCCCATCACCCTCTGCTGAGGAGTTCTCTGTCCTGCAGTTTGGTTTTGTCCCGATGTGGAGAGGCAGGGCTCCTCAGAGCATCCCAGGAAGGGGCTGGGAACCCTGTGCTGGCAGGAGCTGGCGGAAGCAGCCTTGGAATGGCCATGCTGTGCTCAGCTGCCCTGGCCAGGTCACCAGCACCAGCTCTGCTCGGCTTTCCCTTTCCTAATGGGTGAATTTTCGACAATCTAAGTTGTTCATGCTGGAGTAGGATCCCTGGGACAAGGACAGGCTTATCCAGCACGCAGTGGTATCCTCAGCCTTGGAGGATCTGTTCCAGCTGGGTTTATGGTTGTCCTTGTGCTGAGTCACCTTGACTCTTCTTTTGTCCTCAGACCATGACATGCCGCCCAGGAGAGAGGCCAGCTCCCGCCACGGTGTCTGAGCTCCCTGTCCCAGAGGTGAGGGGCAGCCAGGAGGGAACCTGCACTCTGCAGCTGCCCTGGCTGAGCAAGGACCTCATTGCTCCTGCAGCCCCGAGCCTCAGCCTTGTCTGGGTCTCCCTTGGGACAGGGATTAGCTGCCTGCAGCTTTCCCTATGTGCTTCCCTGGTCCGTGATGCCAGGAAGATTCCTGCCCCTCTGGGATCTTGTTGCAGTATTGCAAAGACCAGAAAATGAATCCAAACGCAGTCAGCAGGAAAATGTGATATTTAATTAATTAATTATCCACTTATATGTCTTAATCCCATAAGGATATTGGTCAGTACCCATCCACCCCTCAGGGTGATTGGGTGAGGTGTTAAAACATCCATTTCACCGATGTACCATAACAAGACTCAGACAAACACCAGGTGTTCAGATAGTTACAGAAAAACATCTTATTGTTTTGATAGTTTGTGTGAGAAAGAAAAGATTCACACAGAACACTGCAAGAAGCTGGAAAATCCTTCTAACAGGCTTTTCTGTATCCACAGGATCTCCTTGCCCATTTGGTTCTTTGGCTCAGTCTCTCCCTGGAGAGACCCTTGCTCTCTCTCAGTACCCTGTTGAGAATCACTTTATATCCTTCATGGAACAAGATTGTAAAGCCAGGTGTGAAAAAAGGAGATGAGGGAACTGGGGAGCTGATGGAGAGCCTGAGCAAGTTCACCCGTTTCCACATGGCATCTCTCCAAAGGAGGGATCTTCTTCCTTGCTGAGCTCCCGTGGCTGTGGTAAGGACTATGGCAGCACCAGGCAGAGTTTTTGGAGTCTCATGGCACAGATGGCACAGCAGTGGTGTGATGCCAGGCCGAGAGACCTCCTGTGCCTGATGCTCACCGAGAAATGGGACGGCACTGAGGGGCATGAGGCGGGTGCTGCAGGTGCCTGGCACCACCACTGTGCCCCCACCTTGCCCAACGCTGCCCCAGCCTGCAGGGACCTGGGGCTGTGCAGGGCAGGAGGACTCTGCAACCTCCTCTCAGCTGCCTCCAGCAGCACCAGAGTTTGCTCCCAGGTGTCACCCCGGAGTGAAACCCAAGAGAGCTCCCAATAAGGGAGGGCAGCTATAAATGTCCTGTCCTGTGTAGGTTTCGCTATATTGAGGGGAGGAAGGGAACACTAAAGTCTCCTCTTAATCCACAGTCTGGTTTTGTGCTGAGACGAAGGGAATAGATCCCCTGTGACCATGCCCAGGGTGCCTCCCCCGCGTCCCAGTGTCTGTGCAGACGCTGGTGTGTGCACATCCCTGCACGCGGCATGTCCCCGGGACACCCCTCCAAGCCCTGCCCACCACCCACCCCAATGACCTGAAAAATACACCACCACCCAGATTAAAATTACCTTGGGGCTATTTCCAGTCAGGCCAGGAACTCTGCTTGGGGGCAATACCAGTGGTATGGCTGGATATGTCATGGCCACAGCCCTGGCTGGAGAAGGAGCGCAGGTCCCACACCAGAACAGTGTAAGATGTGGGACCTTGGCTACAGCCAGCCAGGCACGGGGTGGGGATCTGGAGAAAGGGGCTGGAATTTGGCTGCAAATGGCCAGGCTCCATTTTCTACACACCTGGGGATGTTTGGCGTTTGTAGTTATTCCCTCAGGCTGAGCCACAGCCACATGGACAGGCCTGGGGAGGCAGCACTGCAGTGCACAGCCATGTTAGGGCCATGGCGGAGAAACTTTCCAGCCCACCACTGCACGTCTGGTGCCTGAGAGGAGGGGAGCTGGAGGACATCGGACTTGAGTGCCTGCAGGTCTCAGACGAATCAGGCCAGCAGAGTCCTGGTCTCATCCTGGCTCTGGTCCTCCTACTGCTGCCCCTCTCCCACAGGCACAAAACCAGACCACCTTGCAGCCGTGCTGCCTTGTGCATGACCAGGAGCGAGCCCCTCCGTACGGAGCTGTGCCTCGTGTGCAGCCAGCTCCTGAAAACCTGAGCACAAGCCACCTCCACGTGCTGGCAGCCATGGATGGGCAGCGTTAATGGTCATGTTTGCTCTGGGTGCTGCCAAGCACCTGCTTGTGCTGGCAGGGCACCCTCCAGCAGCCCAGCACAGAGGCAGGGAGAGGGGTCCTGCCGTGTTGGTCTGCTGGGTGAGCCAGGCTCTGCCAGTGCTGGTCAGGTACTGCAGGCTGGGGCTGAGGTCACCCCCAAGGCAGATGGAAGACAGCAGCTCTGCCCTTCCACGAGCCCTGGGCTGACCTCGGCTGGGTGCGTCTGGTCTCACCACGCCAGGCTGGGGCGGAGGTAAACACTGCAGAGCTGGGTGACGGGACTGAGAGCCCTCAAGGACTCCGTGGCATTTCAAACATCCTCTCCCAGACACTACGAGAGGCAGAGTCCTGCGGTGTATACCTTGGCACCTTGCTGAAGGACCATGTCACCCTCCACTGGAGCCAGGAGAGGAATTAGGATCACAGTGACATTGGAGATGGGACTCCAAATTTGAGGAGAGGACAAGGGGAAAGTTTTTCCTTTGCTCTTCGGGCACCATCCCAAGACCTTTGATACACAGAGGAGTTTTAAAATACACACAATCCCTGGTAACCCCGTGCCTCTGGGTTACGTCATCTGGGTCCTGGGTGCAGGCCGAGTTTGAGTGCGGTGCCAGACGCAGCTAGACGCAGCTCTGCAGCGCTCACCCTGCCTGGATCAAGCTTGGTGGTGGCACTGGTCTGGCGTGACTTGCAGGAGCACTGCACTGGCTGTGCCCGGCTCCACTCCAGAGCATCGTGGCTCCACTGCCCAGGACCTCCCTAGGCCGGTGAAGCGCCCTTGGCCCTCGTGTCACCACACTGCTCTGTCCCATCACAGCAGCAAGACCTGTCACCCTGGCACGGGGATGCTGGGGACACGTGTGCCTGTCACTTTGCTCCTTGGATGGTGGCCTGCCCAAGCATGGCACTTTCCAAGGAGCTGACCTTAAAAAGAGCAAAACACAGGCTGCTTTGAAGGTTCCTGCTCTCAGGCATTTCTATCGGGTCTTGGCAGGCACCCTGGTCCTGCCAGCCAAGCTCTCCCACCAGGAGGGTGGCTGTCACCAAGCCCAGCCACCGCTGCCTTATAAGGACCCTTCACTGAAATCACCCTTGGATCTCTCTGCTGTCTCCATGGTGCACATGGAGATGAAAACCTCAAGAACCACTGAACCACCCCAGGCAGAAGATGCCCCTGCACCTTCTCCCATTATCTCCCATATGAAGCCCAGGTTTCCACTTCTCTGAAAGTCTCCTTCTCTCTGAAGGAGAGTTAATGAAGATCTTTCATGGTTTCCAGGATTAGCTGCCCCACCAAAATGCCTTAAAAAACAATTTTCTCACCTTTTCTTGAATATTAAGGAAGAAGCCCAAAAGCTTATTTGCCTGACTTCTCCTTAACCCCCTTCCAAATATTAGAGTACCTGAGGATCCCAAAAATGGGGAGGCTTTGACCTGTGATACAGTTGAGCACAAGAGCAAGAAGGGGCCCTAAGTCAGCACATAGCCTAAAAATAGAACGAGGGTTATCTGAAAAATGCACTAAATATAGACAAAAGTGTTTCAGCCCAGCTGCATCCGGGCCAGCCCAGCACAGGGCTCAGTGTCACTTGCAGACAAGAGAGGATTTTAAAGGTCCACGGTCCCAGCCAACACGCTCAGAGCAGGTTCGTGTCATACCTCGGTCGGTTACAGCCCCACCTCGTTCTGCCTCGGCTCTCAGGGCACCCAAAGTGAGTGCCCAAGATTCCTGTCCCCGGGGGTGCGCCACGGTGAGGAGGAGGCAGCAAGCCCAGCTCTGTACAACCCCAGACACATGGAACCTCCACAGCAGGTCTGCACTGGCTTTTGGAGGGCATGGGCACAGGTCGTCCTGCTGGGAGTGAGACCAACCAGAATCCCCCAGCCACCAGACCTCTCAAAACACTCAGAACTTCACAGCTGACGTTGCTGTTGGTTTAAGCCAGAGGGGAAGGTGCAAGCAAGGGCTCCTTTCATCCAGGTCAGGTCATCCATTTACAGCACAGTGGGAAAACTTCCAGTTTTCTGGCACTTTACAGTCCTGTAAAAGCCTAGCCCTTCCTTCTACCCTGCCCGAAGTGGAATGCTGTCCTGCTGCAGAAGCTTTCAGGAAGGGGGGTCCAGGCAGCCCTGAGCCCACCAGCATCCATCAGCCCATGCAACACTGCTGCCTCTGGCAGCATGCAGAGGGGATGTCCCCCGTGGGTCTCTCCTTGCCCAGGCTGGGGCACTAAAGCCAGCTCCAGGGGGGAATTTTTCTGCCTGCAGCCTGCCAGACCTCTTCACCTGATAGATCCACCTCTTCCCCATCTCCTGCCCATCGAGGCGCGGGAGTGACCATACCATCCTGACACATGCGTTCCAAGGAGGACAGGCATGGTCTGGGGGAGGAGAGGGCAGCAGGAGGGAAGGAAGGGAATTTTGCCCAGGCACTGGAGGACTGCTCTCCCAGGAGATCTCCAGAGCTCTGGGTGGGCACCAAAATGGATCTATCAGCTCTGCATGTTTCTGGGGCTTCGTGACTTTTGGTCACCAGCTCCTGGGATTAAAAAAACCCTCCCCTGAGCATAAGGACTGACAAAGGTGGAAAGAAGCACATAAAATGTGTCTTACAGGGCCAAGTCTTGCTATCTTTTTGAAATGAGATAGGAAAGTTCCCTTGAAAAAGGTCCAAGATCCTTTGAAGTTCTCATGGCTCATTGCCTGCAGCCCGAGTGAGCCCTGGCAGGCTGGCATCCTCCTCTGCCAGTGCTGGCAGCAGATCCAAGGAACAGCCTCACCTGCAGCAGTGGGGTCTCTTTTGGGAACAAAGCCACGCCTGGAGCACGAGGCTGCCTTTCTCCCCCGATGCTCGCAGATGCACTTTATTTGTGGATTTTTAGGTAAATGCACACTTTGCCAAGCAGGTCTGATGCAGCCAGCTCAGAGCATGGAGCACGGGAATCACCACTGCTCCCCAGGGTCCTGCCCTCAGGAGCCGAGGTGCTTCCCCAGCATTTCTGCTCCCAACTCGTGTCAGCCCTTCCTGACCTCCAGCTGCAGACACCCAGTTTCAGCCACCAAGGGAGCTGGTTTTGCAACACCAGAAACACAAACAGCCTCCAGGACCTGTGCCCAGATCTCCCCTGATGCCTCAGACTTTCTGAATAACTTCTTTCATAAAAACAGTGTCACGGCAGGGTGCAGATAAGCTCTGACAAACAGCGCCAGGCATTCCTGTCCTCACCTGTCCTTCATGGGACCGTGACACCCCATCATTAGAGTTGAGACCAGGAAGGGGCTGGAAGGTGAGGCCAGCACAGGAATTGCCCCATGAGTGTGCAGGGCAGGGTGCTGCCTGGTGGATCAGGAGAACCCATAACAGTGAGGAGGAACAGGATGGGGAAGTGCTGCTGTTGGTAACCCCGGGGGCCTGTGGCCCTGCAAGGCTTCTCCCTTCCCCTCCCGGGAGCAGGGCCACCACTGCAGGAGGGGCATTGGAGATGGAGAAGAAACAGCACTTTGTGGGACTCAGAGCTGAGAGTGCTCCAGCAGGCATGGGTCACTATGCCCACCTGCCCATGACCTGGGCAGAGCCTCCTCTCTGCGCCATCCACTTCTCAAAGTTACAGGATTCCGCCTGCATGAGGGCACCATGACCCTCATCCAGCAAAGCATGTGCATGGCTGGCGATCAGAGCCAGCTGGGATGAAGCCAGGCAGCACTGGGAATAACTCCCCCCACACCACTCCTCTCCTGCACCACCACCTGGGCAGCAGCTCCAGCACTAGTGTGGGATTGCGCCCGCGTGCCCAGGGTGGGGTTTAACCTTAGGGAAACTTCCCTGAGCAAGGACACTAGGGAGGTTGTTATGGCCTGACCCAAAATGAGGGGAAACAAAGCATGGATCCAATGGGAAAAATCACCCCCATATACTTCACCCAGCTCCTGTCCGTGCATTAACAACCCCACGTCCCTGCAACCCCCTCCCAGATAGCTCTGCTGCATGCCTTCCCGGGCAGGCATTATTCCTCAATAAACCTCTTTCCTGGTCTTGTCCAAATTAAAGCAATGAGGGCAGAGCAGCAGCAGAAAGAGTATGTCCAGGAGCACTGCTGCTTTTCTGGCTACAAACCTCTCACCTGGGAGCCATCATACACCTGGATGAAAGGCTCCCACAGAACTGCTTCTCCTGTGAGGCCCATTTTGCCCCAGTAGGATGATTGGGGTGTGTGTGTATAACTCAGGTCATTAAAATACCCCTTTTTACTTCCTGCTCTTCTGCACCCGGAGGCCGCTGTCAAGGTGATGCAAGAGGCAGCTGTGATTGCAGCTGGGTGGCACCAGCACCGTCCCTGCTCTCCTGCCCCGGGACACAGGGTGTTGTGCAAGGGGGGATCTACTGAGCTGGTGTGAAGGTACAGCTGGAGACAGAGGTTGGGAGGTGGGGGAGATGTGGAAAAGCAACAGAGAGAATAGAAACCATTCTTTTGGTTACCAAAAAGTATTTTAGATGTGCCTAATTCAGCATCCCAAACATTGGAAATGGGATGGAGTCAGAACATTGTCACTCCCCCCCGGGGCTGGCATCAGTGGGGCTGGTTCAAGGGGTGGCCATTACAGAGGAACACTCACAGATGTTCTTTTCTTTAGGAAGATCCTTCCGAAGGCAGTGGACTCCAACTGCTCCTGTGCCACCCTATAACCAGGAACCTAAGGATGGTGTTTCCATCGCCACCTCTTTCTGACAAAAATCTGAAGAAATACAAAGGTGAATCAATTTGGCCATCCCATGGAGGGCAGTGCATCCCCTGCCTGCTGCCCTGAGGTCAGACAGCAGTGGAAGAGAGTGACCAGGTCAGCGCCCGGGCCAGGGTTCCCTCCATGCCCACCCCCAGCAGGACCGGTGGGTGGCACTGGCACGGCTGGGGCTGTGCTGGGTTCACGTGGCAGCAAGGACCGTGTCCAGCAGACCTTCCCAGTGCTGTGCAGGCAGCTGAGCCTGGGCAGGCACTGGCAAAAACACCAGGGATCACCCTGGGGACAAAAACCGGGGAAGACTGGCCTGAGCAATCTGGCCAGGCAAGTAGAGCCAGGGTGGCAAAGAGCAGGAGAGACAGGTTTGGGAGAAGGACAAGCACCTCCTCAGAGCTTCCTCCAAACAGCCTGCGCAGCCTGGACCGGTCCTTCCGCGGCCAGATCGCCTGGACGTGAGTCCCTGTAGCGGCCATCGAACCCCTCGTGGCTGCCTGGGGAAAGCAGCAAAGCCACGGGTGCGGTGGGAGGGAGGCAGAGCAGGGCACCCCAGGGTCTGTCTGTCCTGCCTCCTGCCACCCCGCCAGCACAGCCCTGACCCGCTGTCGGAGCAGGCAGGTGGGTCCATGTGCGGGTGGGAGGGCAGGTGCCGGCATGGAGGGGGCCGTGCCCAGCTTGCACACCCCTCCCGTGGGCCCTGCAGACCACCGTGGTTACCGTGGCAGATGTGGATGGTCTCTGGAGCACGGCACTGTGGTAGCAGAGGTGCTGGGGTGGCACCTACACAGTCTGGAACTACCTTCCACCTGAGGAGGGCTGCGAGGCTCCATTCCCCTCCCTGTGCCCCAGAGTCCCTCCCTGTGAGAAAAGAATGGCCATCATGGGTAGAGGTAGGCAGTGGTGCACCCCAAAGGGACAGAGGCCATCCCAGAGAGCCAGGGTGCACTCCAACAGCACAGGGTGAACCCCAGTGCTCTCATCCTTCCCGAGGCGGGACACAGGCCAGAGGGTTTGGCCAGGGCAGGGCTGCAGCACAGGAGCTCTGGCTGCAGGGATGCTCTGTTGCGGTGGCAGCTGGGAGGACGTGGTTTTCCAGATGTTTGCTATAAACATCCCATTGCTTTCTCAGAGCTCATAGCTCAGAGACCCCCAACACTCCTGGCCATGGGATGGGGAGAGCATGGGGATGTGGTTGGCAGCTCAGGCAACGCGTGACAAGCACAAGGGAAGGGTCCCCGGGGCAGCTGACAGCCAAGTCATGCACCATAGGACAGGCGGTGTGGGGACTTCAAAGAGCCCGGTCCCACGGGACAAAACAGGTGGGGAGTGACTCCTCCGGCAGAGCCAGTCTGAGGGCTGAGCACCCAGCAGCCACGCTGAGCATCCGGAGCAGCAGTGACAGTCACAGCCAGGCAAGTCATTCCTCATGGAGGCTTCGGGCATGACCACAAATGGCCCCAGGTTCAGGCACGGGGAGGAAGGACCTGAGGTCACCGGCTGAGTCACGGGCAGGGCTGAGCACCACAGTCCCCAGCTCCAGCCATGGGCTCCCCCCCAGCCCCACTCCCGAAAGCACTGCCCCGGCACCTGCTGCCCCACTGTCACACTTTGGCTGAACTTCTGCCCTCTCCCTGAGAATGCCTCTCCCTGTTCTTCTCCTGACACCCCCACCTGTGCCAGGAGGCTCATCCCCATCAAACTGGTGCCAGGAGGAGACCTCCAGGAGCACTCAGGGTTGGGGGGACCTGTGTTCAGGCAGGGTCACGCTCAGCTCTGACAGGAGCCAGCCCTCAGAGCTCGCCCAGCACCAGGAGCTGGAAGTTCTCTGCTCCGATGACACACCTCTGTCCCAGGCAACCTGGCACAGACACAGTGGTGCCAGCACCTCCACCCAGCTCAGCCAGCAGTCCAGGCTGTGCTAAGCTGGACACTCCCAGCTGGTTTGCTCATGGCCACCACCTCGCACCAGGGCTTGAGGAGGGCAAGGATTTTTTTAATAACCTTAAAAGCCTGGGAGCATCTGGATGAGGCCTTGGGATGAGGCAGGAACATCCTGAGCTACATCTGCTGCCAGGGAAGAAAACATGTGGCTCTGTCCCTGCCCACAGGGTCCAGTGGGGTTTGTTCCATGAGACAGATGTTTGCTACCTTGGAGGTTGTGCTGTCAGCTGGGGAAGCCCAGCTAGGGAAGCCTGGCTTGTGTACCCCACAGCAGAGGAAAGGGAGCGCCTCACAGCCCAGGAGCACCGCACAGACCATGGTCCCAATGCCCTCAGGATCACCCACCCACCACCCGTCAGGGCTCTGACAGGTCAGAGTGGTGTGGGTGGAGGGAGGGACCATCCCAGCCAGCCCCTGAGCTGCAAACTTTTCTAATTAAGAAATTCAACATATTTTCAACCTGGAAGCAGCCCATCCTCCAGGTGGGAGGAGGCAGAGTGGGCAAGGGAGAAGTCTCCAGTGAAGGACCATTTATGTGGGAATGTGGTTTTGGGGAACCTCCCTTGCTCCTCATCCCCAGGGGGACAGAAATGGGGCAGAGAGTGGGGCTGGCTGTGGGGTGAGCAGCAGTGCTTTTGTGCAGGTTCACAGGCGGATGGCCATGCCTGGGGCTTTTCAAAGAGCAGCCCAGGGGTTCATGTGTCCATGCAGTGCTCCAGCCAATGGCAGAGTAAGATGTTTAGGTTGGATATTAGGAAAAATTTCTTCATGGAAAGGGTGGTCAGGAATTGGAACAGGCTTCCCAGGGCAGTGGTGGAGTCACCATCCCTGAAAGTGTTAAAAAAACATGTAGATGTGGCACCTGGGGACACAGTTTAGTGGTGGACCTGGGTTAACAGTTGAACTGGATAATCTTAAGAGGTCTTTTCCAACCTTAATGATTCCATGGCTCTGTGTTGGACACCCTGAGCACCCTGGTGTATTTTTCCTGCAGGGTTCAAGACACCCTGTGCTCTGGATACATCCTCCCCTTCACACTGTGGGGGAAAGCTGTGCTGTGCGGAGCTGCCGTGGCCAAAACTGGGGTTGAGGAGGGGATGGTACCGTGCAGGGAGGACATTTGCTGTCCCTGCAGTCCACACATTTTTCCTCTTTCTCCAGGCCAGAGCACTGCAAGCTGTGGGTTCCTCCGTGCTGGGTGTACCAAGAGCTGTTGCCAGGCGTCAGGACTCTCATTTTCCAGTAACAGGCATGACTCAGTCATTCTGCTTGACTTGGTGGCCTTTCCTTTTCTATGACCATCCTCCACTCGTGTCTCCCAGAAAATGATCCTTGATTTTAATTACCAGGTCCCAAGCAGAGGGAACCAGGGGATTAGGATGAGAGCTGGGCTCCAGATCTGAAGATTCATTCACAGCTGACTTAAAGCAAGCATCTTCAACTCTCTCTACTTTTGTTTTCCTTTTGGAAAAGAAAACAGACCCTTCCTCTTGCCGGTGTCAGTGCAATCTCCAGCAGTGCTAAAAATTACTATACTTGTAATGTCACAACACTTGTACAGAATGCTCGCTCAGACCCCATAGTGCCCACTAAATGCCATTTAACAGGACATTTGGGTTAACTTCAGTTGTAAGATTTGACTAACAAGGGCATTCCCCAGTGGTCCCTTCCAGAGAAAATCATGAATTCGCAGCATGGTTTGGGTTGGATACTAAATCCCATCCCATTCCACCTCCTGCCACAGGCAGGGACACCTTCTACTAAACCAGGCTGCTCCAAGCTCCGTCCAACCTGGCCTTGAACACTTGCAGGGATGGGGCAGCCACAGCTTCTCTGGGCAGCCTGTGCCAGAGCCTCACCATGCTCAAGATAACAAAATCCTCTTTGCAACAGAAGTCCCTTCCCTGCAGGCATCTCTCTGCATGCAGAGCTGCCAGAGGGGCCAGAGGGGGACAGTACAGCCCTTGCTCCCTGTGCAGCACAGGTGAGGCACAGGGGCACGTGGGCCCTTCCCATCCACAGGTGGGATTCCCGTGTCTATCCCAGCTCCATCTCACAGATGACCAGTCCCTGTCCCTGTCCCCTCTGTCACAGCTCAACCCAGTGAGAATGTGGAAAGACAACTTCAGGGCAATCCATGCCTCCATCTTCCTTTAATCTAGTTTTACACATCCCCTCTTTGCCCCAAGGCTGGACTTGATCCCAGCTATTGCAGCTGAAACCCCCAGTGGCAACGCGAACCCTTCCAGCGACTGGTCCTTAAATGGACCTTCTGTGGGGAATTCCCAGGACTAACCAGTGTCCCTGTAATACAAAGCAATACCCACAGAACTGAAGGATTAGGAAGAGGAGTACTTCCAGATGTCACCCAGGGTCACCAAATGGTGGAAGTCACAAGTCTGCACTTCGTGGGACTGATGTTGGCTTTGCTGCATTGGCTTGGACCAGGACCAAGCTTTCCACAAGTTTGATTGATGTTTTGGGGAGGAGCTTGCCACTCACCTGACTTTTATTTTATCATTTAGCCCATTTTCTCCCATCCCTTCCGAGAATTAACTGGAAAAACATTGATCGAGATACTGGTTTCAGCTTAGCAGTGGCTTTCCAAGGCAGGGCTGCTTCCTGCTCTAAGGACAGCACTACTGCCTCATGGAACAAAGCAGGGATGCTTTGTCACAAAACTTGTCACAGGATGAATTTGCAATTCCATTACTTTAAACCAAGAAATATGTTCACTGTCACTAAAGCTCCACACAAGGAGGTGGGTTCTGTATTCCTGTTGCCTTAATTTCCAAATAGAGAAGCAAAATTTGTACTTCAGTGGTTTAAAACAACACTGAGCTTTTACAGGGCAAAAGTATTTGACCCACAAGTGCCCACAGGCTCTGGCACTCATTTCCCATGGCTCTGCAGCCACCTCCAGCAGCTGCCAGAGCCCACACAACAGGAAACCTCTGTGCCATCTGCAGAGTACAGCACTATAGAACACCACATGCTTTTTTTTCCACATTCCTAATGGAAAATAAGGCAAAAGACAGGAGAAACCCTCAGGCACTTCCACGGCAGTGCTCTAGGGCTGGATCAGGCATGAGAGGACAGGTCTCGGGGAGGACCTGGTGCTCCAGGAATGCTCAGCAGCTGGGAAGGGCTGCTCCGGTGCCCTACAGGACCAACACACACCCCCTGCACAAACCCCTCCTGCAGCTGAAGGCCCTGCTGGCTGGGAGGGCACAGGTTGTTTTTTCATCCCTCCACTGGAGACTTGGGTGTGCAAGCTGGTCCCTGAGCAGGGGGGAGTTCAGGCCAGGAACTGTGCATGAGTGATATGCTAAGGCCTGAACAGCAGGCCCAAGCCTGAGCCAACTTACAAGATGAATCTTGAGCATGATGCTATTAATACCATCAAGGCTCTTTAGTTAAAAATAGATGATTAAAACATTTATATTAGTTGTTCTTAATGCCAAACTGGCTGTTTGTATAACCTTGTGTAGGGTATATCAAGAAATCCTCCCAACAGATATCCCTAGACACTTACTAGTAAAGTATTTTAGGCAAAACCCTCCCAGCCATGGCCTGGGCTCTGGCCGAGCCCTGTCCCCAGCCGGCCATCAGAACCAGATGTTTTCTGCACAAAAAGGTAAACAAGTCATTTGGACTCGTCAGTTTGGGCCTGTAAGGCTGGAGCCCTGCTGTGGGTGAACTGGAGACCTCAGCTACAGGCGGACGCACCGCGTGGGCTTTCCCCGGTTGCCAGGAAGGGTTCTCCAGGTCCTCGCTGCGAACGGGGCTCCCCAGCGACCGCGGGCTCTGGGCGATGCTGGAGTATTTAGGCAGTTGGTGATGTATCTTTCTCAATCACTAGTCTCTCTCTCCTATAGTAATGATTAGGGGCATTCCCTTACTCGTTGCTACAGCCAAGTGAGTAATAAGCTTGTTGTTTTACCAAATGTATCCTTTTACCTCTGTTTTGCCTCAATATTAATAGTAAAACAAGACCATTCTTCCTATTGGTGTCTGTGTCCATTCTATTGCCCCCATCAAATGGCAAAACAATGAGCAGGGAAGGGAAGCAGGGAAGGGGCGCAGGGAGGGGATTCATTGCTCAGAAATGCCCGTAGGGCTTCTCTGCATCTGGCTCTTGCCTGAAAACACACACTTGCCTTGAAGACAAAGAAATCTAATGAAATGTTTGCGAAAACACTCTGCACTCGCAGTCCCTGCAGCACACAAAGGCACAGTGCAGTTCAGCAGCTGCCAGCCAAAACCCAGCTTTTTGTTCTTAAAACACACTGACACTCCTGTGTAACCACACAGGGAGAGGGAGCATCCATCGTACGATCTGTGGCCTTAAACCGCTGTTAGCAAAGGCTGAGGCAGAAGGAACGAGCCATGTGTGTCAGAACACCAGAGTGAGAGCGGTGCCAGGACTGGGGCGTGGCAGGTCCCCAGGAGGGTGAACCCAGCAGCAGCTCCTGCTCCCAGAGGCACTGAGTGACCAGCAGTGCCTGGGCAGCTGGAAGAAACCTGCCTGAGGAAGCACGTGCTTTGTCCTTCCCCACTTTCCCCGGCTGGCTGTCACCAGCAGCTCCTCCTCGGCTGGGACAGGAGCTCAGGAATGTGGGGCAGACCCAAGCGGGATTCATGGATCTGGTTCCTACTGGCTTCCCATAGAGGAAAACACAGCCGGGCAACAGAGTATGATACACAGAGCTGCTGTTCATAACCCACTTTGCCTTTCCAGTCTCTCTTTGCTCCAGCTGTTACACACGTGCCTGGTTTTCTTTCACTTGAAAAGGAGGAAGGAAATGGGGCTGCTGGCTGTGAATGCTCAGCCAGTGCCCTCAGGATACTGGATCTGACCCAACCTTTTGGTGTAAAAGTCTTGAAAGCCAATATTCTACTCGATCAGAACAAAACCCATGTGTTTATTACAAATTACTGAATCTAGAAGATGTGCAAGGCTATTCAGTTGCAAAATCATCATCCAGAATACTGCAGATCTGGCTGTAATTTTGCTGCCACATCAGAATGGCTATTAGGCTCCTTGATGTATTAAAATCACAGATATGCAGGAGTCAGAGTGCCAAATGTTCTCAGCAGAGCAAAGACAAACTGTTTGCCCTCGACAGGAGCAGGGGAGAGAATCAATAGCAACGTTTGATTATTGTTTTGTTAGCCACGTTAATCTGCCACCAGGATGTAACCAATGTCATGCCCAAATATGTGATCCCGTTGTCTGGGAAAGCATTAACAGCTTCAGGGCTTACCTAGATACAACAAATGGAGCAGCAACCTAAAAAAAGGCTGAAGTGGCAGTTAATAATGAAATTTGTGATCCCTAGAGAGCTCTCAAGACATCACTTTCTAATCAAGCTCAGTCGCTGCAGTGCTTCCGGCTCCGGGAGCAAGGGACTCTGGTGCTGGAAAGGGGCAGGGAGTGCACTGCCCCTCTCCTTCACTTTTCCAACAGCCTCAGTGCTGGCTCCCAGAGTCACCTGCACCCACAGCTGTCACACTCCTTTCATTCCTTTCTAAATTATTTTTAATGACAACAAGATGTGTATCTTGCAGCAGCTCAGCTCCTTGCTCCTCTCTGAATGTGCCATTCTAGCCAGAATCTGACTTAAATGTGAAGGAATGGGTTTGAGCTGTCCTTGGCCAGATTCACTCTGAATTTCAAGCTCCTCGCAGTTGTGTGTGCACTAATCCCTCTATATCAAGTGCTCCAGTCGGGTCTCAGATCCGGGTGGTTATTATGGCAATGACCTATTAACAAAGCTTTGTCAAGACTGGATCACAACATTTAAGTTGCTTTTATTTTTGTCTGCAGTCTGCAAATTTGCAGAACCTGAGCCTCTTCAGTCTTTGAAGGACTAATCAGTGAAGGTGGTTGTGTGGTTCTGATCTGTATGACCTGGACTGACATCAGTAAGCAATGGGCAGCTGGAGGCGGAAAAGCTTCACACCACCTTTATTAACTTTTTTGTCAGACAGCTGGGTTTCTCCCTGCCAGCCCTCCTCCCCAGCCTGGACAGTGTGAATGTCATGATAATGTGATGCCTTTGCCAACTGAAGTTCCCCACTAGAGCAGTATCCATCTTTTTTCCTGAAGCACCAGGTTCAGTGGTGCTTTAGGAGCAGTGCTGGCTTAGGAGCTCTGCTTTGCCTGTTCCCTGCCTCCAGGCTTCAGGAGTGAGGCCAAGTGATGGATTTGGGAGGTGCTATGTAAAATGGGCCCCTGCATGGTGAGATCTTTCCTATCTGAGAGAGACCGAAAAGGTGAGGTTGGTGGGGTGAGAATTTTTACACTGGTTGTTTAAAAGCAAACCTCGATTTCCTGGAACTTCTGTGCAAATGTAACTGAATGCCTGCTCTTCACCACCACACAGCCTCTGGAGCAGCAATCACACAGACTGCATCTCGAGCAGACCCCTGTTGCTCACAGCCTTGGGTGGCTCTGCACGGAGCAGCAGATGTGACGCCGCTCCAGACGCGCGGTCCGGGAGCAGGGAAGCAGCGGCTCTGGACTCGCTCCAGCACAGGCTGCAAGGGCTCACACGCTGTCCCTGCGCTGGGACAGGGCACTGCTGGAGCGCCCGGCTCTCAGGCAGATTCCCACGGAAACACTGCTCTGGGAAGGCAGAGCTCCAGTGTCACATAAGCCACCAGCCTCGTCAGTGAGCGTTGCAGACAACCCCCTGCAACAAACAGCCAAACCCAGACACTGGCATTCTCTTTGCCAACACTTAATGATTTCCTTCTGGCTGGACTGTTCCCAGAGCTGAAAGGAGACAGAACAACTACAAATAATTAATCCAAACCTTGCTGCCAGCAGCAACCATGCTACCTGTGATTCCCCACTGCAGTGGGGATGTTTATGCTCCATATTACTACAGTTGGAAAAGGTGAACTAAATACCATGGCACTGGTGTGGCAGGGAAAATGACCCTGCTCCTGCAA
Source organism: Gymnorhina tibicen (assembly GCA_013399875.1). NCBI lineage: Eukaryota > Metazoa > Chordata > Aves > Passeriformes > Artamidae > Gymnorhina > Gymnorhina tibicen. The sequence continues at coordinate 532,311 of VXAZ01006034.1, forward strand.
CTTGCAGTGCACCTGGAAATGATCATGTGAGAAGAGAACAGAAGTACAGAGGAAGGTGGAGGGGAGCAACCTGGACAAGGGCTAGTTTGCAAAGTCTTGGTAACGTACAGATAGATCCCATTTCACTTCTTTCCCATCTGATTGCGTGGCAGGTCCCTGATGGAGGTAAACAAGCTGGGTTAGATCTCACTGGGAGAAGCTGACAAGCTTCCAGGTGTACAGAGTGTTCTCCAAGTTCTCTAATCTGCCTGTTCCCATCCCTCATGTCGAGTGAACGAGGTAAGGGAAAAAGCACATCTAGTTTTAACAATTGCTTTTCCATGCATCACACCCTGCTGGCTTCAATTCTTTCACCAAGTCCCTTACAAATGAAGAAAATCGTGTTGATTTGGAGATCTGTATTGTCAGCTTGGCAGTGCACACATCCCGTATGTTCCCTCTGTCCCTCCCTTCTGCTTATCCTTCCCTCCAGCCCAGCTGGACACACTGCCACGGCAGAGGGGTGTCTGCACACGGATGCGTGGCCCTGGAAAGCACAGTCCATGCAACAGATCACAACACAGGTTACAGACTGTGCATAGCCCTTGGCTGCTCAGCCAGTGGGCATCAAAGACTGTTCTCAAACCCTTCAATTGAGCAATTCTGTGGAAAAATAAAGCCCTTCTGAAATACTGACCTGTTAAACTGGGGACCTATGAACTCAACTCACCTGAAGTTCTTCTCATCATATTAAAAAAAGACCACTGGTCTGCAAGACCCTCTGGTCTTTCCTCTGTATTGCCAAGAAAGGTGCAAAGCAGATCACTCTGTCAAGGCAGATACCAGGGTGAGAGGTGAAACCAACAACCAAACCCATAAACCTTCACAAATCTGATACAAACAACCATCAGTGCAACCCAGCAAGGAATTTTGACTGGGAGCCTGCCCAGCAGAAGGGTGCCAGGTCCATCTTGATGTTATTCGTGGGAGCTGATCACACACCCAGGTAGTGCAGCCCAGCGGAATGATGGCAAAGCAATGCCAGATGAAGGGACAGCCCATCTATTTAAGATGCTGCTGTCAAGGTGAGTAGTTTAGCCAGTGCCCAAAAGCTGAACAGCGCTGTTTATCAGACCCCTTTGATTCCTCTTGCCTAACTTCAGGTGTCCAGAGTGTCGGTGTTCAGCTCATCCCTTCCCCACCCAGGAGAGATGTCTGAGGTGAGTTTGTAGCTCTCTGGACAAGCCCATCTCTCCCTCATGCAGATGACAAGCTTCCACTAGATGATTAATTGGCTTAAGTTAGCTGGCAGGAATTAGAGCTTTCCTCTTTGGGGATTTTTTTTTTTTTAACATTGCCATTTAAAACTCACTCTGGAAAATATTCAAAAAAGAAACACAATCTTTCTGAGGGCTGAGAAAAGTTGACTTGCTTTCTTACAAAGAGATCTGTCTTTCACGGAGAGGAAGTTCCTGGCACATGAAGCCACTCAGAGAAATCTGAAGTGCAGTTTATTTTCTCCTGTCTCTGAACCCAAAGAAGAAAAGCCAATCACTCAGGCTCCATTTTTGATCCAGACCACTACTGATCTCCATAAAAGACCACAAACCTCATGCTGTCTTCCATCAGGCAGTAGCAGAAAGGCTGGAAGATACCTACAGCAGTACTACTCCAGACTGCTAGGAAAATCTGTTGTGTTCCAAGCTAATGAACAAAAGGCAACCACCGCTCTCCCAGCAATTTCTAAAAACAGAAATACCTTTCAATTTAACAGCATTTTTACCCATGAACACAAAAAAAAAAGAAGTCATGAGAAGTCATGTAGCCCGCAAAAATTAAAGGCATATGAATTTACACCTTTTCACTGACAAACCCAAAAGCTGGCAGGTGTTCTAGCCAATAAACTCCAACAGATGACAACTTGAAAAGGAGAGGCAAAAGCAACTCAAATGTTTATCAGTAAAGGACCCCAGCATAGTGAGACAGAGTATGTAAACATGAATTTCTCAGGAAAACCAAAGCCACTGAGGACCACTAATGACTGCAATGCAACTGCTGCTGCACAAGGTCTGTGGTGGGAAAGGCAGAAGGAAACACAGTGTAACACTGAAGTGGTTGACTATGGAAATAAAACATGACAGCTTGGCCAAAATAAATGCTGGGTGAAAATTACCCCTCTGGGACATGGGATAGGGCGGGATAGATCCCACAGGAACAGGAAGCATCCCTGAGATATGTAAGTCATTGCACAGGGCCCTGATGAAATCTCAGAATAACAACAAAGCTGTGGTCTCCCAAATGCAAAAAAACTGCATTAGACTGGAAGAGCTGCCAGGGAGGACTGGAGAGTGCCTCAGGAATCAGAACACCTAATTTGTACAGTGAGATTAGAAAAGGAGTGGCTTGTTTACCCCGAAAAATGTCACCATTGCATAATTCCAGCAGGGCACAGAAGAAGTGCCCAAACCAGCATCTGTTTGCAGGAACAAAGATGAATCATTCCTGAATTGGCTCAGTCTTAAACAGTGTTTTATGAAAGTTCTGTGATGCAACATCCCCAGGTTGAATGCATCCCCTGAGCGCTCCGCGTGGGTGCCTCACGTAGGCAGCACGATCACGGGAGCGCAGATCTCCCAGCAGCAGCAGCTCTCGGTTGCGTGTTTGGCTCCATTAGATCTGCTTCTTTTTGTAAGGCAACAAAAGCTGGAGGCTGTAGGGCAGGCACTGTGAAGGTCTCCCTGAGAGCTGCATTTGCTGCTTCCTGTGTGGACCAGCATCCACTCCACAGCCCCACTGTGGCACTGCTGGTGGCACCACGGCAGGAGATCCGCAAACTTCAGCTCCTTAAACTGCTCCCAGGCCTCAGCAAACCTAGCCCTCTGTGCATGTTCCTACCAAATCACTAGCAGAGCCAAGGGATTTGAGGAAAAAAGGATAGCCAGTAAATGCCCCAATGCTGCAAAAACTACCATCAGTTTGGGGTAGACACCAGGACACAGGAGATCAGGTGTATGCCTCTGGAAAAAAAACCCTAATTGCTGCACTAACCAAGCTAAGCACAGTTTTCTCAAGAGTTTTCTGGTTTATGTCCTTTCAGCTCCCTGCTGGAAGTCTCCACTCAGCTCAGTATGAGTCTCTGACAGCCCCAAGACCTCTGTTCTGCTGTCATCCCTCTCTGACCCTTCACTGCTGCTGGGGAAGCAGCCGGCTGTGCTGGCTGACTTGGAGTAGCACAGCAGCACTGCCAGATCCTAAACTATTGCCTATGCAAAACCCACCCCAGCCTGGGTCTCCTGAAACTCCCCTTGATTTTCACAAAGCCTGTAGGAACCCCAGGGGTTTTACAGGTCTACTCCTGTGTCTCATTTGGCTGAAAGTGGCCTCAGAAGTTCCTACCAGACAAAAGGCAGCACCACATCATGTGTGTTTACTGCAACTCCTTAATGGCAGCTCTAACCCCCCCAAATTCATGGCCATCAGATAGCAACTGATACTCAACCCTCTCATATTTGCCTTACATATTTAATGCTTTGAAGGGGCTGAATATGTCAATTAGTTTAGGAACTTCCCACCATTGTTAGCCCCGGGATCTCCTCCTGGAGAAATGTTGGCACAGACTCATCCTCCAGAAAGAATTGCTGCATTTATCATGAATTATTCTTTGACCTTTCTTTTCAGTTGGCTCTGCACCCAATTAAACACAGAACAACTGTAGTGGCATGATTCCACATCTGATTCCTGCTGCCCTTGGAGATTATCTGAATCTTCCCAGAGCTGCATCAGACAGTGCTGGACAGCACACAGCACAGCTCAGACTGGCAAAATCAGCATCCCAGAGCAGTGCAGTTTTAACCACACAACTGTGTGCCAGTCACTCTGCAAAGCAGCAGTCACAGGCAACGGCTGTCAAGTACTTTGGATCAGAACTGTCATTTGGAGAGAACCAGTGCAGAAAAAAGAGCATTTCTGATCAGAAGACTCAAGAGACAGTTGTGAACAGCTGCAAAGAAGAATCAGCATTTCTGGCTTCCTATTTACAGATGCTTGCACAAATAAATTAACTTGAATGAATTCACCCTGATTTATGAGAGGATGTGCCAGGCTCGGTCAGTCCTGGGGCCATCAGTCCCAGGGCCAGCCAGAGCCACACTCACAGAGCAGCTTTACCAGCACAACCCACACATTCGTGCCAGAGAGCCCGAGAGCAGAGGAGCTGCCACACGACAGGCTGAGCACTGAAGCTCCCCTTATGGCCTCAGGACCAGATCTGTTGTCCCGTGGCAGTGGATGAGACCACACTTGAGGGAAGCCCTGCAAAGGCAACAGCTGAGCCCCGGCGAGGGAGCGAGCACAGCAGGAAACGGTCCTGGGACCACATGAAGCTGGTTTTGTAGCATGAAGGCATCCATGTTCTAAGCAGCCATGGTCCAGAAAGCGTATGTGACTGACCACCTAACCCAACCAGTCCTGGGGACAGTATGTGCTGGGTCACCTGGGCCTTTAGGGACCGCATCCCAGAGGAATTCAGCCTTTCTCCATTTCTGCAGGTGGGTGCAACTCTACTCTACAGCTCTGAAGCTGCATAAATCCAGCGTAAATGTTGACTTGGACCTTATCCAGCTCTTTTCAATGGCAATCCCAGCACACTCAGCAAATCCTAGTTTTAATTACATGAAAAACTGCTGTCTTCACATACCACATGAAATGTGTTTTCACTGTCACTCAGTTTTTTTGGCGATTATCATGTCTTCCTTCCACTTGTCTCCATTCAGATGAAGTGTTGTAAAGGCTATTTTTGTGTGAGATTGTGTGAATGGGCTGTGCACAGACCCAGGGATGGGGATGGAGGAACAGCTGTTGGAGAACAGCAGGAAAGGCCATGCTGGGAAGGTACGTGGGTGAAAGCCTCCCCAGAACTCTTTAAGCTCTGGAGCTGTTAAAACCGCACAGACTGAGAACCTGAGTCTGCCAAGAGCCTTCTGAAACCAAACAGAGCCACGAGCACTCAGTGCCCTCCAGACTCTCACCACAGCCACAGCAAACACGCGGGCAGACACCATGGGGGACTGTGAAATACCTGAAAAATAAAGAACTGTCTGAGGGGATTTCCAAACAGTTCAGAAGCCACCGACGCTCCTCGTCCGAGCTGGGCCCAGCCCGCCAGGCCCTGCCCCAGCTGGGCAGAGCTGCCATCCAGAGGCACCTCGGATCCACAGGCGGGGGAACGGCCCGCAGGGAGCGCGATGCCACTCGACAGACATACCCTCCCTGTCCTCCGGCTGAGGAGGGGCTGTCCCGTGTGGCCGCCCTGGGCAAGGGCGAACGGAACGGGGCAGCTCGGGAGACGAGGAGCGGGACCCCCACCTGGCCGCTCCAAGCGGCCACGGCCTTCGCGCTTCTGCTAACTTAGCCCTCCGCGGCCGCCGTAGTTCAGAGTTGTGCCGGGAGGCTGTGGCGCGAGGGTCGCTGGGACATGTAGTCTGCCTGGGCGGGCCGGCTCATTGGCGGCGTGTTCCCCGCGCCGCCCGGGAACTACAGCCGGCGGCAGCGGCGGAGCGCGCGCCGGGATGGCGGCCCCCTTGGTGCTGGTGGTGCTGGCGGCCGTGACGGTGCGCGCCGCGCTCTACCGGTCCAGCCTTGCCGTCTTCATCGCTGAGCGGGTCGAGGTGGCGTCCCCGCTAAACGCCTGGAAGCGAGGTGAGGCCCGGCGAGCCCGGGGCCGGGGCGCCGCTGGCCGGGCCGAGCCCCGCGGGGGCGGCGCGGAGGGGTCAGGGCGGCGGTACCCCCCGAGCCGGGCGGGCAGGGCCTGACCCCGGCCGGGCGCCGGGCTGGAAGCGGCCCCGCGGGGAGGGCGCCCGGCTGCGCCCCGGGCAGATCCGGGCCGTGCTCGCCCAGGCCCGAACCGGAGCTGCACGCAAGGGCCCTGAGCAGCTGTGCCCGGGAGGAGCCGGTGCTCGGGGGCGGGAGGGCCGCGGGGCTGCAGGCAGAGGACGGGGCTGGAGCCAGGACATCGCGGTTCACGGCTGGCCGGGGACACTGGTGGTGTCACACGTGTACACGGACGGGAGCGTGACCGAGCCGGCACGGAGCCTGTGGCTCCATCAGCCTCCCCCGGGCCCGTTCCGTTCCGCTGTCCCTGCACAGGCACCGTGTCGTGTGAGAATGCCACTGCACGGCCCCCAGCTCATTTCCCTTGGTCAGCTGGTTACCAGTGATTCAAATTCTCTTCTGAAGGCTGAGTGAGGTACAGTGTAATCGGGACTTTTCAGTGACGTTCATCTGTGTATCATCTGAGTCTGTTAGGAACCTTAATTTATTTTAAAGACGTTCCTTTGGTATCCAGTTATTATGCAGGTAAAATTATTTGCAGTTTTGGGGTGGAAAAGAGTGGCCCAGAAGTAAAAAAGGTCAAAAGTACAAGTGCATTTAATGACCTGAGGTCTTTGCTCCACAGTATGTAGCACTTCACACTTACTGTGCAATTGAATCTTTCTAAATACCACCTTAGAGCATCAAGGTAGGTATCTAAATAATAAGGAGAAAAAGTAGGATCATCTTGAAAACTCGGGGGTGTCACCATACAGGAAGTTGGTGGCAGCCAGAATCTATTTCTCCAGCATGTCACTGAACTGAGCACCTCTTGTGTTTTCCTGCAGTGTCCTGCCTGTTTCCCTCTGAGCAGATGGGCCCATTTCTCTTAGCTCCTTTCACTGCATTCTGCTCAGTCCCAGAAAATCTCTGTGCTCAGGAGGGTGGAGATTCTGTGGAAAAGCACACACGTGTATTGCAGGGCAAGCTGTAACTCCATGAGCACAAAGGAGCTGAATTAAGGCTATAAAATGTCAGGAGGTTTCAACAAGAGATAAAGCTTTTAGCTTTACCTGGCAATATGTGTTCATTTCTGTTCTTCCCTTGTGATTTTGGACATTTAAGCCTCTCTACATCTAATGAGGCAAAACAATTCAAATTCTATATTATGCTGAGGTTGTCCTCTTGGCATTAAGTATTTCTCCAGCATAGATGTCATGTATCACCTAATAGGTGATTCAAAGGAGGAGATACCACGCATGTGATTTATATGGAGTTAAGTGCAAAAGATTTAATCTAGAACATTTTTAGCTGAACCAGATAAATGGGTGATGAGTGCCCATGCAGGAACATGCATGGCAGAGCTGGGGGCAAATCAGTTCTGGCTGGCTGTTGGCTCTGGGAGGTTTAGTGTCACCCACTGAGTGTGAGATTCTTAAAAGTGTCAGTATTTTAAAAACTGCAGTTTTACCATCGTGAGATCTCTCACCTCCCACATTACGGGGTTCTAATGCAGGTGTTTTGTCTGTTTCAGTGGTCGAAGGATTAGCTCTGCTGGATTTAGGGGTCTCGCCGTACTCTGGAGCTATTTTTCATGAGGTTGGTTTGCATGCTTGGTTTTAAATGTGATATTCCAGTGGCAGGGGTCTTAGTTTGGCTGCTCAGGGCCTGGAGAAGGCTGGGGGCCTGTCCTGTCCCAAAGACTGCAGAGAACCCAAATTTGTGTGGTTTGCCTGAGCAATGGTTGCGCAGTGACCAGCACGAGGAAATCCAGGTAATCCCAGTGCATTCCCTGTGCAGGGGCAGACGGTGTCATATTTGTTACTGCACAAAGAAACTCTGAGACAGGGAACTCTGTAATAAGTCAGATACTCTGTTCACATCCAGCTGTTCCTGTCAGCACAAGCTGAAGCAGGGACAGTGTCACCGTGAGTCTGATAGGATTTACTGGGTAGCAGCACCTGGAGTCTCTGCATTTGCAGAAATTCTAATACTAGCACAATACATGCAGTTTATTTATTCCTCATCTTGAAAACACCTCGTTCCTACAAAAGCACTTAAGGACCTGTGGGGTTTTTTGCCCTCAAGTGGTCTTACAGATACGAAGGTACACTCATACATAGTGTCACCTGGGGTGAAGCAGGTACTTGGTATCCTCTGAAAAGTGGTTTCTTTTCAATAAATTCTACTTCTTTAGACAGAATTTCTCCCAGACTGTGAAATATTTCCCCATGCTTCTTTACACCTTCACGTTGTTTTAAAAGTATTTAAAAAGAAATTTATTTTCTCACAGTGAAGACTGAATTTGCAGCATGAAAATATAGTCCTTCCAGACTAAGCTTTTGTGTGATGGGAATAATTCAGAAACATGCTTTTCCTCTTACCTTAGAAGGGAAAAGCTCTAGGAGTGAGAGGATGATAGGATTGTAACCCTGCTGCTTTATGTTTTTAACATGCTTTCTTCTTTTTGCATTATAAAAGACTCATCTAAACAACAGGGGAACCAGCTATGTAGGAAATCTTTAAAAGTACCTGCAGACAACCTGAAAAAATAGATTTTCTAGAAAAAAAATCACTTTCTAAAGCTGGTCTTTGTATGCTCTCTACTGTAAGTCTACCACTATTGTAGTAGAATTGAAAAGTTGGAATAGAATACAATTTTCAGAGTTGCTGCTGTCTTTTGTAAAGTGCATTGACGACTTTGCAAGGAAAAAGACCAGTAACTGTGCTTTGATTAATCACTTTGTTCTGAAATACCAGTGTTGGAGAAGAGGCCAAACAAAATTACCTTTGGCAGTGTCTTGTAGAACTGCTCAACTCTTGTAGTTTGTGTCATCAAATCACAAATATTTTATCTGGACAGTATTTGATATGGATTTCCTTTCTGCTCTCTTTCAGACCCCACTGATAATCTATCTCTTTCACTTCCTGATTGAATATGCTGAACTGGTGTTCATGGTAAGTGCTCCTGGAAAGCTTCTTCTGAAAGGTCCCATTCAGGGAAATGCTGAGTGTGGCTTTCTTTTCAGTCCTTCAGCCTCCCTGTAGCTCAAATTCCTGCTGAGCTCACAGTTAATTAGAAAGGCAGCTTTGCCTACGCAAACCCACATTCAGGCTTTTCCCCTCTGGTACATATTCCTTCTTTTTTGTGAGTTCTTGCTTAGGTAAGTATCCCCACAGAGGGATAGGAAGTGTCATTTTATTTCAAATTTCAAACGTTATCTCTTATTGGTAACAAAATACTTTGTCCCCCCAGCCTAATCCCTACACTGCTGTTTCTCTCCAGTCCCTATTCTGCTGTTTCTGTCTGCCAAACCCCAGACCTGCAAGGAGCACAAATGCCCCAAACGTCTCTTGTAAATTGTGCTCCAAGTTCTTCTGCATAATGCAGAAGAATGGAAGTGCTGCAGATGGCTGCACATAGCACCCGGTGGAGCCTCTGTCCCCAGGCCCCTGCCAGGCAGGGCTTGTGCAGAGCCAGCAGCCATCTGCCCTGTGCTGCTGCCTGGGCAGCCTGGGGCAGCTCAAGGCACTGTCATGCTGCACTGGTGGCCAGGTGGGTTTAAGCAGCTGGGCACTGCCCCGGTGTTGCTGGGCTCTCACTACACCAGTGATTCTCTATATTACCCTCACGTGCTGCTCTCCGTGAATAATTTCTTTCCTCTTAATTCCCCATTCTCTTGTTTTGTGAATGTACATATTTTTGATACAGCTCATGCCTTCAAGGTGAACTGGTGGTTTGTGAGGGCACTGTACAAATCAGCCTTTCAGGATTTTTAAAGCTTGTGTTTTGTTCCCCTGAGCTGAGTCAGATCAGAGCTCCTGTTAAATGCTGACCAATCTGTTCTTCTCCTTTTGTTTGTTTTGCTTACAATCAGTCTATCCCTTGCTTTTTTAGATAACTGATGTGCTAACTGCTGTTGCCCTTTACTTGGCAATCCAAGACTTCAACAAAGTTGTGGTAAGCAGACATCCCGGTGTTGCTGGTCCTCTTCTCCCAGCAACTATCATTATCTTGGGCCAAAGAAAAAATGTGCTAGAGGATGTGGTGTCAAGTCCTTGTTGCAGTAAATCTGGTCATATTTTAATGATAAACAAACAGGACTGAATGTGGTAAACAACTGAGGCATTTTAAATTTTGTTGTGGCACTATTGCAGTGTCTGTAGCTACACACTGAGTGGTGACCGCAGCACAGCCTGGGTGTTACACCTGGAAAGGGTTTCTTTGCACACAGCACGAGGTAATACACAGACTAGAAATGTGTAAAGGAAGGAGTGAAACCTTCCAGCACTTCTAAGGTGACATAAACCATTCTGGTGAGCGTGGTGAAAGTCTGACATCAAATACTACTTGTTCCCTTCAAATTATAAGGATGTTTCTTTGGAGGTGAGTGATTCCTCCCAGCTCTCAGAGAACACTTTGTGTAAGCAGTGCTGTCCTCTCTGCAGTTCCAGAGGCGCGGGGATTAGGTTCCAGCAGGGAAACTACATTTTCTACAGCATCTCTGGGGTCTCCCACCCTGCTATGTGCTTGTTCCTTGTCCTCTGACTTTAAGGTTAAGGAAATAAGTCAGGATAGAACTGCAGGCATGTAAGAATTCCACATGTGCGTTACTTTGGTTGTTGAGAATTTACTGCTAGCATCTCTGTGCTGTCTCACCATAACATAATTCAGTCAGTTCATATTTCAGATTTCTCTTTTGTCTCCATAGAGAGCTTCATAGAACAACAGAGATTAAAGAGAGATTTGTCATAGAAGTATCCATCTTTAAAACAACAAGGACTGCATAGTTACGGGGTTTGGGTTTTCAGGGGCTTGTGTGTTGAACAGTGAATTTATAAAGTTCGCTTTTCCTCAGACATCCGGGGAGGTGTTAGGAAGACGGGGTATTGAACTCTGTTGTGGTGAATTCACTGGTAACTGTGTCAAGACATAGACACAGGTAATTAAGGGAGTTTAAACACGTAGTGATTATCTGCTTCCTCCTGACTCTCACTTCAGTTGTTAAGTATCTGGGAAAAGATAGGGGGTTTTTTGTTCTCTACAGCTCCTCACATAACTTAAGTTTTAGCTCACACCAGGGGCTTGAATATGCTCCACAGTAATAGAAACCCCAGGTAACTGGCTGAGTAATATGAAATAGAATTACACAAGTAGGACAGAATAATGACTTTCCTCTTCTGACAGTCTTTGATCATTCTGCCTTGTTCAGTTCAAAAAGCAGAAGCTCCTAATAGAACTGGATAAATATGCACCAGATGTGGCTGAACTCATCCAGACACCCATGGAGATGCACTACATCCCCCTCAAGGTAGCACTATTGTAAGTATTGCTCTTGTAGGCTGCAGTGGGCTGCTTTGGTTCCTCAGCTCCCTTTGGGGTTTATTTGTTTCATTTGGGCCCTCAAAAACTGTCAAAAGCTGGGTTTCTTTCCCACAGAAGTTCTGAATTTCCTATTGGCCCTGAGTACTCCATTTGAAAGTGAAAAGCAGATGCATTTCCATGTGTTTGTTGCCAACAAGTGAATTCACTCAGGCCCTTTGAGATGGGCTCAGCAGCATAAGGTCGTAAGGTCAAAAAGGATAACAAGAATGTTGTGTCAGCACAGATCACGTTCCCATTTATTTTGCCTGTATGATAATGTTATCAAAATTGATTCTATGCCTTCCAAATGGTGTCTTTTGTGAAAAGTTAGGAGAATTTTTGAGCAGCTGGACAAAATGCTTGCTGAAAATCAAACTTGAATATCCCAAATTGCTTATAACAGTTAAAAGACGTTTTCATGTTGTCATTTTATTAATTTCATGTCTTGGTGTTCCTCTGTATACTAAACATTTTTTTATTTCGGAAGGCTTCAACTAAAATAACTAATATACAAGCAAGGTACCTACTGTTACAGAATTTTTTGTAATTGATATTTTGACACAAAGAAATTACCCAAGTTGTTCTGTATCAGAAAGAGTTCTCCATTAGATAAGTTGCCATTTTTTCTTATTTTCATATCAATTTTTTAAATGGCACATTCCCCATGGCCAGAAGGGTAAGGTGGGTAGATTGCAGACTGTTTTGCACATTGCCACAGCAAAGTTGGTATTAAATTGTACCTGTCCTGTTGTAGGCTGCCTTCTGGAAGCACTGAAAAAGACAGACTGGGACTCAGAGACATAGGAAAATGTAGAGAGAATTAGGAAATCATCAGCCCTGTCTACTGACTCTGATGAGCAATTTAGTTATTGGCAAGGCTGATCAGGACATTGTCATACTTATTGTATTGGTAGTCCTCCAAACCTTTTTCTTTGCTCTGAACCTATTTAAATGAGATTATTGTAATTCTTATTTCCAAAAGGAGCTGGCATCCTTGCTAACTACAGTGGGGCTGCATTCTGGAATGTAAAGTCGTTCAGATTTTTTCTATAATTCCAATTAAAATGTGCCAGTCTTGCATAGCTGGCAGGTTTTGTGCTCAGAACGTGCCGTGGTGAACATAAAGGCTTGCTCTGCCACAGCAGGAGACTGGTTGGGTTGTGGGAAACTCTGCTCATGTCTCAGATTTGTTTCCATCATGTTTTCTTCTTATTCTTCTTCAGAAGTACTCGGTGTGAGTAGCAGAAAAAGTTTCCTTTTCTAAATCCTAAATCTGACTGAATAAATGTACAATGCTTCTGCAAAGCAAGAAAAATTTTTGGTAGTCATTTTCTAGGCCAGAACTTGCATTTTGGACATCTTCCCAATGTCTCATTTCTGTAGTGGGCTCCCTGTGGCCCCTGTGTCCAGGTCTGCAATCCAAAGATCTGGTTTTTGCTTCAGATTGAAGAACCCGTTCAGCTGCATTAATTTGCTGATGAGAGGATTCCATCAAATGTAAACAAACAAAAAGAAAAGGCGAAGTGCATCTTCTTTTTCTTTGAACATCTCTTTAATTAGATGCTCCTTTGAATGTAACCTGAGCTTTGCTCTTTTTCAGCTACCTGTTAAACCCCTACACTGTGATGTCTTGTGTGGCAAAGTCCACCTGCGCCATCAACAACTCTGTCATTGCATTCTTCATTTTAGCTACAATAAAAGGTAACACCGTGAAGAAAAAAGGGTTCTTTATGACTTTCTAGAAAGATTAGAAATGTAGCAAAAATTAAATCCAGGGGGAACTTTACAGATGTGATTGGTACAAAGATCTCAGTGAAACACGGCAGAAACAGGACTGGAACAAGGTCAGAGTTCTACATGAATTTGTGAGATCAAGAGACTTTATGGTCAAGTGAAAACTTACTTTCACCTCAGCGTACCCGGGAGTTTCATCTAGAAACTGACTCCTTGTCCTGGTTGGCTTCAGGTAGTTTTCTGTTCAGGAAGACATGGGTCCGTGTGTTGCAGGATGTAAGAGCTCTGTTGCTCTTCTTTTGTATGTGAATATGCACTTAAGTGTCATACACAATTTATTTTCAAAGCTTATCCTTGAACTTCCATTCAAAAGAAAGCATTTGCCTGCAGCTACTATTTGGCTTTCACTCACAGTTGTAAACGTGGTTTGAAATGAACTAATTGAGCTTTGGGGAAGCAGAAGCAGTAACCAAAGACCCAAACCAGCCCAGCAGAGTAGATTATGGCAGAATCACTGTTTCGTTCATTTTGTGCACGTTTTCTGTTTCTTTTATGACTCCCCAGTGCTAAAAGCTTGTAGCCTGTATGATTTGTACCAGTCACCTAAGTTTTAAGGAGTTCTCTGCTGGATTAGAGGAAAGGTCAGTCTGACTTCTTGTCTCCAGCAGGGCTCAGACCCAGGCACTGCAAAAAAAGCTGATATATAGATAGTTTTTATTAGTGTTTCCAAAAGAAAGTTTTCCTATAATTATTAGCTAATTGAATCAGGAGGTGTTTTCATTTAAAAGCATTTGCAGTAGCAAACAAGTGGGGTCTGTTCAGTTAAACTGATTTTTAGCTGTTCACTGCTACCCTAAGACCAATAGTTTGGTTATAGGCAAAGGCTGTCTCGTGGTTTCTCCCTGACTGGGAGTGTGGCAGTCTGGGGTTTAAGTGGGAAAGAGGATATCAGGTGATTTCTGGGCATCACTTCTTTAGATCTGTGCAGAACTGAACACGGGATAAAATACAGGATAGGGAGGTTTCTGTCAGGAGAGTGTAGTTGAAGAGAGGAGAGGCTCATCACCAGGTAACCCTGTATTTTCCCTTTCAAAGGAGGAAGCAGAGAGGAGCTCTCTGAGTGTTTGCTGTCAGCAGGGTGACAGCTGGTTCAGTGCACTGAGTCAAGGCTTTTGCTGTCTGAGCTCTGTTTTTACAGAGGACTTCCATCATGTCTATAGCTATAACCAGGCTACTGCACTGGGTGCTTGTATGTTTATTGTTTAACCTGAGATCTTTTGGACATTATTTCTGTTACTGGTAGTTGAGAAGTGTGAGTACCCAACACTGAGACACCTCAAATAAAGCTGCCTCAATAAAGGCATTCATATTTATAAGATCACTTGGAAAAGCTGTGCCAATCCTTTCTGTGCCTCAGTTTTGGTATGAGTAAAGCAGAGCTAATGCCACTCAGTTCTTTCAGCTGCAGACTTTGCTTGCTCTCTTGCACAGAGCTTTGCTGAGGCTGCAACACGTTCTGGTGATGAGGTTACCCAGCATGCCCAGTATGGCAGTTCTTACATACTGATATGACTTAAGTGAATGCATTCCCATGCATTAACAGCAGCCAGCATGGGCTTTATATAGACTGAATTATACAAATCTCTTTGTGTGTGTGAGTGACAGGAGATATAAACCAGCCAGTGGTTCTTTCTTAGGGAATGAGTAATTTTCCATTCAAAATGTCATTAACAAGAGGACACCCTCCAGGATGCATTCTGCCAAAAACTCCTTTAAGTGGTGTCCTGATACTTGTGAATCCCCTGCAGAGGGTTATGAGTTTCTTCCCATTTGGACCTCCTGTCTGTATGGCTGTTTATAGTAAAAGTTCCATATAAATGAACCTTTTTTTTCTTTGCAGGTAGTGCCTTCCTCAGTGCTGTGTTTCTGGCCTTAGCAACATACCAGTCACTCTACCCTCTCACACTGTTTGCTCCAGCACTGCTTTACCTTCTACAGGTAGGTGATTTCTAACTCTGGGTACCTGTTGTCTTCTTGTAGCTGTGCAGGGACAGTCGTGAGGAGGGGAGTCAGACAAGTGCAGAGTTTCAGAAAAAGTGGCTCTCCTCAAGCCGTGGTAAGTTTGAACCCTGAATGGGAATGCCTGTGTGTGGAGAGAAGGGAGCAGGAAGTCACCTACAGAACTAGGTAGTGTTTAGCTTGCCCAAAATAAGTGCTGTTCTTTGTGTCATGTGAGCAGCAATGAGGGGCTTAGACCCGGAGAGGTTCGAAAATGCTGGTTTGGGGTTTAATGGCAAAAGGCATGTTCTGGAAAGAGGCGGGTTATCCTTTCTTCCTCTCCATTAACAAGACCCTGAATCCCACCAGGGCTGACCTTGCTAATTTTATCCTGCTATGGCAGCAAGGTGAGGCTGTGATGCCAGCAGAGGCTCAGCTCACTTCACAGATCACTTTATGATAATTTTTAGTATTTGAAATGATTATAATTCTGAAATGCTGCTGTTGTGCGTTTCACCAGTCTTTTTTGGTTGCTTCTGATGGTGATTTTCATAGCTTATCTTAACTGCCTAACTAGCCTATTCTCAAATCTCTGAGCTTCCAGACAGAATGGGAGTCAGTTCTAATTCATTTTCTTTCTCTGGCTATCTGACACAAACATCTCTTACTTTTTTTCAGAAATTTTATTATTATTAGTCTTTGCAAGAGACTGCAGAGTCGGTGTTGCTTTTTCAGTTTGATGATTTTTAGGAGAATTTATATCCTTAATATTTTGGTCTCATTTGTTCTCTTTTAACTTTAGTCAAAGTAAGTTGGGAGTAAAGTGCAAGCATTGTACTTTGCATTCACAAACAGTAAGTGCTTTGATATGTGATTGCCTAATTTGCAATTTTTAAAGGCAGTCATGCCACTCTGTGTCCTTTTATCTAAATTTGTAAATGAACTTTCCTGCATTCTTTATACAGAATTAAATCACTTTTCTCCTGCTCTTTTCAATCTGTCCCGCCAAAAACTTTTGGTAATGTTGCTTACGTTGTCCCAGCAAGTGAGATTAAACCCACTCTGCCTGAGAAAACCCAGTGAGCTTTACACAGAGCCCACAGCAGTCAGGGCAAGTTCTCTGCACATCTCCTGCCACTGCAAACCCCAGGGCCAGCTGGAAAAGCCCCGTCAGTGACCTGGAGCTGCAGAACGCTGAGCAGTTCCCCGAGCTGTTGGCCCCTGTGTTTGTTTGTCCGTACGCGGGCGGTCGGGGACCTGAGGGAGTGAGGTACCCCTGTCATGTCGCGTGACGAGGGCTTGAGGCTGACTTGTTACAAGGACACGTGGCAGTGCAGGACTTTGTCTGAGGAAGCCAGCTTTCAGAGGGGCTCCTTTGTGCTTAGGAACTCGGCCATGTCCTCTTTCCCTGATTTCAGCAGAGCAGGAGTGCCAGGCCGGGGGTGGTACCGCAGGGTGGGGGTTCTGGAGCAGGGCTTTGGTCACCTCCTGCAGTGGGTTCTGGCACTGGTGCAGCACTGCAAGCGTCTGGGGTGCCGGTGCAGCTGTGAGGAGGGGTGTGTCAGTCTCAGACCTGTGTCTGTGCTCACATGAGGGACTCACTGCAAGCAGAAATGACCAGCTTTGCCACGGTATTTTCAAACACAGTCCTGGGAGTACCATGCAGTGTGTATGACTTAACTGGCCAGAGTGAAGAGCAACAAGCAAATTGTGCTTGAAAGCTGCTCCTTCAAGTGCCGTAGTTCCAATGTTTGATGCTTCCTTTCATCAATTTAAAATGATCTTCTGAACACTCAGGCTTTCTTGTGGCTCTCCACCTGATGAGGTGCTTCTCTTTCTCTTTCAGCGTCAGTTCATACCTATCAAACTGAAAAGCAAAAGTTTCTGGCTCTACACCATGCAGTATGCATCCCTGTACCTGTGCAGCCTGGTGGTGATCATCTGCCTCTCCTTCTTCCTGCTCAACTCCTGGGATTTTATCCCGTCTGTTTATGGCTTTATGTAAGTATAAGGATTCTTACTGATGATTTTCTGTCTGGCCCCACCCTCCCCACCCAAGTTGTTTCTTGCCCATCACACACAGGCGTGTGCTTGACCCAGGAAGTGTGGGATCTGTGATTTACTGGCAATGCAAGAAAAGAAAGAATATGTGGAGGAAAGCAGCTGTTAGCCAACTTCAACTTCTGTTAAATAAATAACAGCAAAAATGAAAGACAGGAGCAGTTTTCCTCTGAGTGACTGGAAATGGATTTGATTGTTGAGCTGCCATGGCTATGAAATACTCCCCTCTGGAGAAATGTATGCTTGAGGATGGTTTAAATCTTGCTGGAACATCAGGAAGGATTCCTCAGCAGGATTTGAACCTCCTCTCCACGTTTTCATCCATTTGGTTTCTCTTTCAGGGGTTTACAATTTAGGTCCCCCATCCAGCAGCACACAATGATTAATTAATGCAACAGAAGCAGGGCAGCGAAAAACAACCATTAAAAAATTTACCATGACTTTCTTTTCAAATTTCAGCCTTTCTGTTCCAGACCTGACACCCAATATTGGCCTTTTCTGGTACTTCTTTGCAGAGATGTTTGAACACTTTAGTCTTTTCTTCGTATGTGTGTTTCAAATCAATGTGTTCTTCTACACCATTCCCTTGGCAATAAAGTTAAAGTAAGTATGAGTGTGTTTCTTTACTACTTCTTTTACTCTTAAGTTGTCCAGTGGAAGCTTCTGAGGCTGAAGTCATGTCTTGATCTACAAGCTTGAAAAAGATTTTTAACAGGGCCTGTCCTCCTCATTTCCCATAGTTTCAGCTCTGTTCCTCTGAAATAGAGTGACTTGGGCTCTGCAGTGGAACGCTGTGTTGCAAGCATCAAAAGAGGCAGCAGAAATGGAGGCTGTAGAAGTGCCTGCTCCCTGCCAGCATAAGCCACTGTAGTCAGAAAGCAAGAACTGGCTGGAACTTCAAGCTCTTCATTGTCAGAAAGAAAGTGGAAACTTGGGGACTTTCCTATCTGACTTCATTGGCTTCTTTGCGATAAAAACACCCATTAACACACTCAGATTCTCAGTGAGCTTGTCCTTTGGCTTGCACTGGATAGATCAGGTGTCCCAGAGGGATAACTGGGCTTTGGACTTCTCCAAATTGCCATCAAAGGGCAGGTGCTAATTGCTTCTGGTGAGTAAGGCAGAGCTGGGGAAGCACAGTGCAGGTGACCAGTGTGCAGGTGTAAATGTGTGCTGAGGGAGGCCCGAGGTTGCTGGGCAAGGGCTTTGGCAGATGTGCCTCCCCTGACCCTGCTGCTCTGCAGGGCAGCTCCATCCACCCCACCCAGCATTCAGAGCTTAGTCTGGAGAGAACAGGGCTGCAGGAGCCTCTCTGAGCCTGTCCCGCAGCGCATCTGTGCCCTTGCTGATATTTCTTTGCAGTTTCCAGAGGCCCCACTGCATCCTCTTATCCTTTGTTTGTTTTCCCTTCCAGGGAACACCCTGTGTTCTTCATGTTTGTCCAGCTCGCCATCATTTCTATCTTCAAGTCCTATCCCACCGTGGGAGACGTTGCACTGTACATGGCCTTCCTTCCAGTCTGGAGCCACCTTTACAGATGTAAGTTCTTTGTGCTTGATTATTCTTCATCTGGAATGGGAAAAGGCTTGTCAAATAATTGAATTAAATGGTCACCACTAAACCAAACTAGACCCAAGTTCATAGGCTCTCATGACCTCCATGGGGTGTCTAGAAGGCTGGATTTTGGGGGTTTTTTAACTCTGTTGATACAGTCCCTAACATGTCTTTAGGACTAGGGTTGAAATTGATCAAGAAGGGAATTTCCACTTGTACTTTATCTTCCCCCTCTCTCCATCTTGGTCTGAAGATTAACTTTTTTATAAGAAACTTTTACGGTCCTGCGTCCTCCAGATGCTTCACTCCCATTTAAGGCTGTGTAATTTGAACAGTGCTCCTGCAATTGGTGAGTCCCCCAGCCTTAAAATGCTGGACCTTGTAGTCATGCTTTGTTTTGCATCTGCTTGTTTGCTTAAAGTAACTGAACTACTCCAAGCAATTGTCCAGTCTCTTAAATGCTTCAAAAAGACCCTCTTTAGCTCCTGAAATCACCAGAGGCTTCCTGTGGGTTCTTAGGCTCAGTCTATAGAACCTGCTTCCATGGGGAATTTGGAAATGTTGTGTTTTTCCTGGCATTTCTTGCTTAAACCAACTGCTTTGACCAACCCTGCCAGGTTGTCCAGGCCTTTCACTGCAGCCTTCTCCAAGCCAGGCCAAGTGTGTTCATGGACAGCTCACCTGCCTGTTGTAGGAGACATAGTCAGGAGACCTGGAGACCATCTGCTCTGTGGGTTTCAGACTCAGGAGAGCTGAGGCCAAAGCAGCTGTGATCAAACAGGGCAGGAATCCTCAGGCTGGCCCTGAGCACATCACAGCTGTAGCAGGTGATGAACTTCTGGGAAGTCCTTGCTCAGCGTAGTTCAGTTGCACATTCCGAGCGTGCAGTGAGAGGGACGGTCATCTATCACGCGGTCCCACCCCGCAGTGTGTGAACAGACCTACTGAACAAGAGGTTTAAAATAGGTGGGAAGAGGTTTGGATGTGACAATGCTCTTAAAACATCAGCTGCCCTCAACTGCAGAGTGATGGGCATAGGCTGAGCTGCAGCCAAGCAGAGCAGCACAAGTGTCAGGATGGATTACAGCACTGCTACCAAAGGACAGGCATAAGCACGTCACAGAAAACAAAACCTCTCCTGGCCTGGTAGTTCCCAGCTCTTTTAGACAAAGCTGTGCTTGGTTTTTGTCCACCTGATACATACTCGGGCAGACTGCTGGATTCTTGCACCTCCCAAGGTCACATGTCTGTCAGTGCATTTGGCCTGTATGAGTTTTCTTCCTTTTATGGTGCTTTCATTTCCTTGCCACCTCCCAAGTATCTTTTCCTAAAACCCACAGATTCATTTTTTCCTTTGTCATTAACTTGATGAAGCAAGGGATTAAAGTGCTCTGCTCTCTAAATTGGGATGCTGCTGAAAAGGCCCCTTTGCAGACTGCTGGTTACTGTAGTGTAGATACCAAAAAGCCAAAGTCATCCAAGAAAGAATGTTTGGAAGCAGGACCTAGAAGGAAAGAGTTATAAATGGGGATTTCACACTGCAGCAAAGGCAGAAGTAGTTATTTTGAAGGGAAATACAGTGGATTTCTTATCACCACTATCCGGGAGTTTACTAAGGCAGCCTGTGAAAGGTTATTGGAGGGAAATATGTCTTGGCAAATGTCTCTGACCCCCTACACACACCCTAAATACCGTTGCTGGTTGTGTGACCATGACTGCTCAGTGATACATCATTTTAACAGCTGGTTTTCTTTTGCAGTCCTCCGGAACATCTTCATCCTGTCATGTGTGCTCATTTTCTGCTCCTTCCTGTTCCCTGTTCTGTGGCATCTATGGATTTATGCAGGAAGTGCCAACTCCAATTTTTATTATGCCATCACATTGACTTTCAACATAGGGCAGGTCAGTAGAGTGAGGCAAATGAAGCTGCACTGTGGCTGCCGGAATGGGGTGGCCTGTCAGCAGCAGTGAATTCTGCAGGATGGGGCTGGCTCTTTGCATCCTGTGTGGTCCTGCATAGCAGCTTCTGGCTCTCCTCCTGAATTCTGCCTGTTCTCAACCCCTGGCACACTAATGGGAAAGAGTTCTTGTGGTATTTGAGCTGTGGCTTAACAGTCCAAGCTGGCTGACTGCAGGTTCTGAGCTCTGTTACTGATGGCCAAGGAAAAGCTGCTCAGTATTGCAGGACCAAGCACAAGTGAATGGAGAAGGGGAGCTAAGAGGGGAAATGGAAAAACCTCAGGACAATAGTAGTGGGGCCAGAAAACAGACAGATGAGACCTGCCCACGCACAGGGATGTGGCACCAGTTTTTCTGAGACGTGGTGGCACGTGCAGGGTCCCAGTGATGCCAGGACTTGCCCTCCCTGCCTTTCCTGAGGCCATTCACTGGCCTTAGGGAGAGCAGAGCTTAGCACCCTTGAAGGGTGGAACTCAGTGTACACAGGTGCTACAACCTTTTGTAAGTCCTTCCTCTTCTCTGTGCTGCTTGTCATGTACCTGAGCCCTGGGGCAGTTTCACTTGTGGGTGAGCAGAATGTTCACGTTAAAGTTGCTTTTTTTTGAATGTGCCTGAGCCATTTATGCTTGTCTGCTTCTCCTAAAGCCAGGGGAGCACTTTGACCAGGGGCAGATAATCACCTACTCTTACCCTTGGTTAATGGGGAAAATACTCATTTGGTAAAACCAAAAGAAATTGCACAGGATGAGAGGGAGAATAGAGATTCTCCTAAGAGGGGCTGATAGGAAACTGGGAGTGGTTCATTACATGTCCTGCTATGGAATGAAAGGAATAGTAAAACTTTAATTAGATGACATGGCAGGTGTTGATATTCTAAGAGGATTTATTTCCTACCTGAGAAAGTCATAGCAGATCCTGCAAGGTCTTGTGCTCTGTGTAAATGCAGACAGCAAAAATCTCTTGTCTGATTTCCTTGTGAGAAAGACCTAGCCCTCATCCCCCACCCACCTCAGCTCTTTCTTCTCCCACTTAGATATCTGCAGAGAAGTTTAGTTAAAGGTAAAGTCCCCTGCACTGACAGAGCCTGCCAGCAGTTCAGCAAAGCAAACAGATCCTGGCTGTTGCCCTCTCCCTGCATCTGTTCTCCTTCACACTTTCTCCCCTGACCTCAGCAGCCTGCAGCCCTGTTTCTCTTTCCCCGGGTCTCCACCTGGCCCTTCATCCCCTCCTGTCCTGCCACTGAGCCTCTGCAGCAGCTGCTGTGTTTTCCTGTGCTGTATTGCAGAGTAACCCAGGCAGGCTCTGACTGTCCCTCCCTCTGTGCCCTTAGCACTGCCACGTACTTCAGGTGACATAGTGCCAAAGCGATGCTTTAAGTGGCATCTGCATGCTAGGACACGAGGACAATGACTCCATGACAATGACTACCAGCTTGACTGGCACTGAAAAGGTTTTCCACTCTAGTTATGTGCTTCTGTTTCCAAGTGGAGGAGGGCAGCAGTCCTGGGGGAAGGTCACACTGCAAGAGGCTAAGTGACAAATGGCACCACTGAGCCAGCAGGTCCCTGCCACAGCCCAGCCTGCCCCAGCACAGGCAGCTTCCCGAGGTGGCAGCTTTAGAGAATCCACTGTCATCCTTTCCTGCTATCTCAAGGCCCCCAGGCGTGGGAGCAGTCCCACTGCGTGCCTCAGTACAACCAAAGTTGTTCTGGCTTGGGGCAGAGTGGCTGGAAAGTTCCCACTATGAAAGGCCCTGGGGGTGCTGATCAACAGCAGCTGAACAAGAGCCTGGTGTGCCCAGGTGGGCAAGAGGCCAAGAGCACCTGGCCTGTACCAGCCATGGTGTGACAGCAGGACCAGGGCAGTGACTGTCCCCTGTGCTGGGCACTGCTGAGGAACGTCCAGTGCTGTGTCCTGTTCTGGGCGCCTCCATTCAGGAAGGCCATTGAGCACGTCCAGAGAAGGGAAGGGAGCACGAGGAGCGGCTGAGGGAGCTGGGAAAGGGGCTCAGCCTGGAGAAAAGGAGGCTCAGGGGGGCCCTTCTGGCTCTGCACAACTCCCTGACAGGAGGGGGCAGCTGGGGGGGGGGGGGAGACTCTGCTCCCAGGGAACAGGGACAGGACAAGAGGAAACAGCCTCAAGCTGTGCCAGGGGAGGAATTTCTTCACGGAACGGGTGGTCAGGCATTGGAAGGGGCTGCCCAGGGAGGTGGTGGAGTCCCACCCCTGGAGGTGTCCAAGGCATGCCTGGATATGGCACTCAGTGCTCTGGGCTGGTGACAAGGTGGGGATCAGTCAAAGGTTGGACTCTGTGATCTCAGAGGTCTTTTCCAACTAAAATGACCCTGTAATTCTGGGACAGCACTTGGATAGAAGGAGTCCTGTGGGTGCAGCTGAGATGGTGCGTGCAGCTGTGGCACAGCTGGACCTGCCATTGTCATACATTTTGGCCAGTTCATGGAGCTACTGTATGTGAGTCTCCCTTGGCTTAACACGGCGAGGGGATGGAGAAGGTGTTCCCAAGGTCACAGTGGCTCCTCCAGCAGCATGTGCTGAACAGCCTGGGAACTGCTTAATCCCCGCCAGGGTCTGTCACCAACACGTGTCTCTCTTTTTTCCTGGCTCTGAAGCACCACTGATGTGTGTGAACATCTCACTCCACAGATCCTGCTCATCTCGGATTATTTCTATGCCTTCCTCCGGCGGGAGTACTACCTCACTCATGGACTCCACTTGACAAGGCAGGACGGGACAGAGGCCATGCTGGTTTTGAAATAAGGATCGTACCACCATTTCCTGGGACATGGGCCACTCTGAGGAACGTGCAAAGCTTGGGGTACATGGGGTGGGTGGGGAAGGTTCCCTGAATGAGGTCTGACTTTGGGAATGATACCTACTGAAAGAAAGGTTCTGGGAATACCCCCCTGAGCTGCGGGCTCAGCACAGAGACTGTCAGAGCTGCAGTGCCTCCCCCCTCAGCTGTGCTTTTCACTGCGACCTCAGCCATCAGCTCTGGGCAGTCCAGGAGGAACGAGAGTGTTGGAGCTAAACCCAGGGCTGGAGCTCAGACCATGAACTGTTTTCCACCACTGCTTCTTGGAGATGTTTGCTTCTCCTGGGATCTTCCCCTTCACTGCTTTGACCAGTAATGCTCCTGCTTGGCACGAGGCAATCTCTGGGTACCTGGTGGCCCAGCCCTGGCTGCGGATTCCATTTCTTGGTGGTTCTGCTGTTAAGGGATCTGGAAGAATCCCATGTGCTCGGTCACAGTGGGTGCTCTGAAAGAGTTGGGTGACCAAGGATGATGAGCTTGTATGACAGCTGGAGCTGCTGCCACATGTGGTAACCTCAGCACTCAAACACAAGTAAGGACCAGAACTGGGATGGGATCAGGAGCAGGGTGGTTACCAGGTAACTGCTCTGTCCCACTGGAACAACACAGCCGTGCCAAGAGCTCCCAGGCTCTGTGCAGGAGGCATTGCAGGTCTCAGAAGGAATACTGCTGAGGAGATGGACTACCACTGCTCCCAGTTTCTGTTAGGTGACAAAGCCTGGCAGTGCTGGGCTCACGCTGTACTGCTGTGATCGCTTGGGGCAGCAGCCGGGACCAGGAGGTGTCACAATCTCCCTGTAAGGCCCCAGACCAAATCCAGGAGTCTCAGCCACTGCTGTTGCAGAGTTGTTCCACAGCTGCTTATCACTACTGGATGTGCACTTGTCTGTGTCACCCCTGTGCCAGTCAGTGCTGGGCTCGTGGCTGTGCACGAGGGTTCCCTTAAATCAGCTCCCCTGGTCCCCCCGCTCCTCTCTGCGCTCAGACTTGCTCGCCTTGGAGCTGCTGCCGCTGCCCCCTGAATGTGACGCTCTGGGGTGAAGCCACCAGCTCTGCTGGCTGTGTGGGGGCACTGAGATGTGGTCGCCACAGTGTGACAGCCGCCTCCAGCATCGCCACTGCTCCCAAGGGCCATCCGAAGGGTTTGGGAGCGTGACATGGAAACCAAACTGCACCTGGTCCCGAGCAGCTGAGAGATGGACGTGCCCAGGCAGGTGTGTAAACAGATCTTTCTTTCCGGACAATTCAAACGTTTGCCTTACTGCACTGCTGTCAGCGCTTTGGGGGGTGGAGCCGCGCCCAGCCCGGCCCCCGAGGGGCCGGCGGGCATGGCAAGGAGCATAATAAACTGTGCGAGTTTTGAACACCTCGTGTGCTCTGTGGCTGTGGGGGCTGCAGGGTAAGGGAGGTGTGGGAGGCACTGAGAGTCACAGGGAGGGGGTGGGAGGGGATTTGAAAGCAAACACGGGTTGGGAGGAGAAACAAGTGACCAAAAAGGAAACGGGTGTTTGGGGCAGGCTGAAACACCCCTGGCTTCAGGGAAGGCCAGGTATGTACAGGTGACCTGGCAGCGGTGTAAGAGAAGGTGAGAGGGTGAGTAGCTGGAGGTGCTCATTTTACAGCCCCTCTTTCCACAGAGCCAACAATAACTCACCATGAAGAGGGGGAGGGTGACGGGAGGCGGCGGCACTGAGCCGAGGGCTGCAGGCAGTGTCCCTGTCCTCTGCAGCAGCTGGATTTGTTCCTGGGGCTGTGCCCACTCCCAGCCTCCTGGGCTGCGCCCGTCTGGTCTCCTGAAGGAGTAAGTCCCAAATTTGGACTCAAGCAGTCCTGAGGAAGGGAGTGGGGTGAGCACTGGGGCAGGGAGGAGCAAGGGCAGAGGCATGAGCAGGGCCAGGGCCAGGGGAGGGAGAAGGAAGGGACAAAGGGACAGGGCCGGGCCAGGCACAGTGTCAAGGACAGGGACAGAATCAGGGTCAGGGGTATGGAAGGGTGGGACCAGGAGCAGGGATGGGGCAGGGACAGAAGCACTGGCAGGGGTAGGGGTATGGACAGGGACAGGGACTGCTGTGCTAAGGCAGCTCAGGCAGGGACTCGGAGCCCTGTCCTGGCTCCTGACCTGCATCCCAGAGGAAGTTTTTGGGGCTACTAGAACCGCCTGGTCCCCACCAAGTGTTGCCAGTGACCAAATGCCATCTGTGCCAGGCACCAGGAACCCCCAAACTCCCACTGCCATCAAAGGCTGGTGGGCACAGCAGAGCTAACACCCACCGGGACTGGCAGGGCTGCAATGGGCCCTGCTGCGGAGATGAGGAACAACCCGAAAATGCCTGCAGTGGGCCCAGGGCCTGGGCTAGGCATCAAGGCCATCGTGCCACCACGGAAGGCACGCAAGAAGTTCTGGATGGGCATAAATGGAGCATTGTTGCATTTGGACCCACAGGCTCACAGCCAGGCTGAGTGGCTTGGGGGTGACATCATCAGTGAGAAGGTGCTGCACTAGGCACTGCCCCTCTTCCCTGGTCTGCAGGGGCTTCTCCAGAGGCACTTGAGGCACTCCCTCCCTCAGCTGCCAGTCCCAAGCTGGCTCTCTGGGAGTGAGGGCCGTGTGCTACCAGGGCCTCCTGTACAGGGTTTGTGTGGCCAGGTTTTGGTAGTGGGGTGGCTACAGGGGTGGCTTCTGTGAGAAGCTACCCGAAGCTTCCCCTGTGTCCGGCAGAGCCAACTCCAGCCAGCTCCAGGATGGAGCCGCTGCTGGCCAAGGCCCAGCACAGATGGTGGTGATGCCTCAGGGATCGGGGATTTAGGCAGAAGAAGAAAGAAAAGTTACTGCGCAGATGTAATTGCACTCAGAGAAGAGCAGAGTGAGAATATGTGAGAGGAACAGTCCTGCGCACTCCCAGGGCAGGGCAGGAGGAGGGGCTGGAGCTGCTCCAGGAGCTGGAGTTGAGATTCTCCTGGGATTCTGTGGGGAAGCCCATGGGGAGGCAGCTGTTGCCCTGCAGCCCATGGAAGGCACGGGGGTGCAGAGATCCACCTGCAGCCCCTGGAGGAGCCCACGCCAGAGCAGGGGGAGGACTCCAACTCTTCTCCTTGAGCAGCAGCAGAAACAACAGGTGATGAACCGATCATAACCCCTATTCCACATCTCCCTGCACTGCTGGAGGGGAGGAGGCCAAGCTGGGAAGGAGGGAGGTGTGGGGAAGGTGGTTTTAAGGTTTTATTTTGCTTCTCGTTATCCTGCTCTGATTTTGTTAGTAATAAATTCAGTTAATATCTCTAATTCGAGTCTGTTTTGCCCTGAAAGTATTTGATGAGGGATCTCACCTGGTCCTTATCTCAGCTCATGAACATTTTGCTGTATTTTCTCTGCCCTGCCCAGCTGTGGAGTGCAGTGAGAGAGGCCTGGGTGGGTGCCTGGTGTCCAGCCAGGGACACCCCACCACGCAGGTGTTGGCAGTTGCCACAACCATTGCAACAGTTGTGTTGCAAAGAGCAACTCGGCACGAGCCGTCCCGGTGATGCCAAAACAAGGGCAGCTCGTGGCCCCGGGGCTCTCTGCTTGGATCCAGGCGGCAGCCGGGGTGCGAAAGAGGTGACGGCCACCGGCCACCAAGCACTTGGCTGGAGGGGCTGCCTGCCCTCGCATCCCAGCGCAGCGGGAACACATCCCGGACCCCCACGAGCCGGGACAGGCTGCTGGTATCCACACCCAACCCTATCACGCACCGATGGCCAGGGAGGGGCCGGCGCGGCTGAACATTAACCCCGGGGCGGTGTCCAAGGCTCCCTGGCGGCGCAGTCCCAGCACCCCAGGAACACCTGCAATGAGGGGGCTCCGAGTCCGCTACCAGCTCCTGGTAGGTCCAGGGTGGCAGGGTCCCACGTGGCAGCGGGGAATGAGCTCTGCGGCAGAGCTGGGAGGCACCAGCCTGGCTGGACACGGGGCTGGACAGGCAGAGAGTGCTGCCCTGGGGAGAGTGAGGGGCTAGGGAGGTGCGGAGGGTGATGGGCACGCGTGGGACCTGCCCCTGCAGCCCGCTGCCTGCGAGGATCCGGGCACCCCGGGGGCAGATCTCCTGCCACCCGGGGCTGCACTCGCTCATCCCTCTTGCCCCCTCAGGGTGGTGGGGCGGGAATTGCTGCGCAGCCGCCCTTGGGCATGGGCTGCACCCACAGCCATCCTGAGCACGCGGCTGGCTGAGACACTTGTCACCAGCGGCCACCAGGACCGCGGCACATCCCTGACCCCTTCCACGCTGCGGCGTCAGCCTGGCTGTGGGCGAAGAGGGAAAACGCAAGGCTTCACCCCTTCTTCCGGGGCTGCAGTTGTAGAAGCCTTCCCTGCCTGCTCTTCCTCCCCCTCCTCCACCTCTTCCTCCCCCTCGGATGGCCATACACCCTTGAAGTTTCGTGTGCAGCTGTGGCACGGCCTGGCGGGGTGCCAGGGCATGGCACGGCATGGCACGGCATGGCACAGCATGGCACGGCACTTGGGCTGTGGCCAGGAGCTGGGCTGTAGGTTCAGCCGAGTGCCCATTCCCGTGGACTTTGGGCCCCTTCTCCCAGCCCCTGGACAGAGGATGGGAGACGCCCCGCGCTGGGGTTCGGGAGCTGCTGCTCCCTCTGGCCCTCAGGGATGCTCCCCTGCCGCTGCCCCTAGCCCGACCAGGACGAGGACCTGCCCGTGGGATGCGAGGACCCAGCTGGAGAGAGGCAGCGGGGCTGGGAGGGAGCCCCAGCAGCAGCCGAGGAGGAGCCCTGCAGGCTGGTGCTGAGCACACCCAGCAGCATCCTGCGGGACCGGGAGATCGACGAGGTGAGGCACCCTCCGACCTGCACAGGGACCCCACCCTGCCGCTCACCTCCCCCGTACCCACGACCACTGTCCTACCAGCAACTGGTGCAGTGTGAGGCCAGATGGGTGACATCCCCCTGTGCCTCGGGACAGTCACCTCAGCAGCACCTCTTGGGGGAAAAGATGCTTGGAGAGCCATCTCAGAAGGGTTTGCAGGCTGAGGACGCTTGAGGGAAGTATCCTAGGACGCTGCTGGGAGGGGCGGGGCTTGAGGAGACCCCTTCGGGAGCATGTTGAGGGGGAGGGTGCTTGGGACCACCTCTCGGAAGGATGCTCGGGTGGGTCTCTCGGGAGAAGGCTTGGAGGGATGATGTGTGGGGCCACCTCTCGAGAGGACTCTCGATGAGATCTCTCGTGTTTGTGCCTGGGGCTGGGGAGGATGCTCAGCCGGTCAGCACCGACTGAGGCCACCGTGCCCCAGCTGGGCCCCCAGCTGCCCACCCGGCTGACGCAGCAGCCCTGGCACCTGCTCTACTCCACCGGGCGGGACGGCTTCAGCCTGAGGACGCTGTACCGGAGCGGGGCCCGGCCGGACTCCCCGGCCCTGCTGCTCATCAGGGACACGGAGGCGCAGGTACGGCCGTGCCCTCCCCGGCCCGGCTGCCCCGCGTCACACGGGGCCCGGGCACCTCCTCGCTCCGCCGGCGGGACGGGGACACGTCCCGGCGCTGGGAGCCCTCCCGAACACCGCGCCATGGGCCTCCCCCTTCTGCTTCCCCAGGCCTTCGGTGCCTTCTCCGCCACCGCCATCCGCAGCAGCGGCGGCTTCTACGGCACGGGGGAGACCTTCCTCTTCTCCTTCTGCCCCGAGCTGAAGGTGGGGGCCGCGGGCTGCCAGCCGCGGGGCACCCCGGGGCGGGGGCTGGCCATGTCCCGAGTACCCGGCCACGTCTGGGGGTCCCCGCGGTGCTGGGGGGGTCGGGGGTGACGGGGCTGCGCTTGGCCGGACGTGGGGACACAGCCAGGGGACCCTGTTGGCAGCAGCCCCCCAGGTTTGTCCAGGGCCGGGGGTAGAAGGCAAATCCCAGGCAGCGTGCGGGGAGAGAGGCTCAGGGAAAGGGACCCCGCCCGGCTGGGTGTCACCGGGTTCCCTCCACATGGCAGGGCGGTCGCAGCCCAGCGCTGGGCTGGCGCAGTGTGGAGGCGGCCACCTCTCTGGCACCCCCGGGGGCTGTGCGTGTGACGGGGCATTAGCGATGGCAGCTGTCCCCTGGCGGGGCCCGCGGGGCTGTTGGCGGGGATGGATCAGAACCGCAGACTCGGCCAGGTCTTCTGGAGACGTGGAACGCGGAGGTGCCCGAGCAGAGCCAGCTTGGCTCAGCAGCCCCCAGCCGGTCCTCGCAGGACAGGGGCAGGAATGGGGATGGAGACGTCGTGCCCCGGCCCGCGGTCCCAACTGAGTGCTGTCCCTATGCAGGTGTTCAGGTGGACGGGCAGGAACGACTTCTTCGTGAAAGGGGATGTGAATCTGCTGATGGTCGGTGGGGGCAGGTAGGAACTGCGCCGGCAGCTTCAGCCGCTCAAAGGGCCACCAGCCCCGATGGCCATCAGAGCCATCACGGGAACCCTGGCTGCCCTGTGGAGCTGGGTCCAGGCACGTGGTGATGGTTTGAACCCCAAAACACTGGCACCGGTTGTCCAGCGGCACTGGCCCTTTCATTCCCTAACTCTACTGCCTGCTGGCAGGGCTGTCTGCTCCCAGCCCCTTCCCTGCCCGCCCCCAGCCCCTTCCCTGCCATCTCCCTGCCCGCTTCCTGCCTGTAGCCACGGTGGCAGACCTGGGCCAGCTGCTTGTCCCGTCTCATGCCCATTTTGGGAGACAGGGAGTGAGGACGGGAGGTGGCTGGTCGCCCAGGAGATGGCATGGGAGCTCTCCAGCCATGAAGGAGGCAGGTCCCGGCTGACCGTGCTGTTGGCACGTTCCCAGCGGTAGGTTCGGGCTGTGGCTGGACGGGGACCTGCACCACGGGGGCAGCCAACCCTGCGAGACATTTGACAACGAGACCCTCTCACACCGGGAGGAGTTCTGCATCCAGGATCTGGAACTGTGGGGTCTGGCCTGACCCAAACAAAGACACCAAAAGGTGATAGAGGGGATGCTTTGGACCGATATCTCCTGCCCAGCTGTTCCCTGACAGCACCCGCAGAGCCTGCGGGATGGTACCAGCCTCACCCACTCCTCCTTTCACCTGTTCCCAATAATATCCCCATTCTATGGGGAAAGAACAGCCGGTGGGGGCAGCGTGATTGGGAAAACCAGCAGTGGGGTCTCAGGCCTGCAGTGCTGCTGCCATGTGGCTGGGGAGCCCAGAGTGTGTGCATGGGCCCACAGGGGCAGAGCACAACTAACCCTAAACCTGACTCTAATCCTAGCCCTAGTCCCAACCCCAGCCCTAACCCTAAGCCCAAGCCCAAACCCAAGCCCAAGCCCCTGGCTGGGATGAGGCAGAGCTGCCCCGGGAGGAGGGCAGGCAGCAGAGACAGACACAGGGGCCCCACGCCGAGGAGGAAGCTCCAAGAGCAGTGACCGACCGAGCAGGCCCAGGCAGCCTCTGACCCGGGGCCTGCTCTGGCAGCGCTGGAGACAGCACAGTCACCACTCCTCAATAAACCAGCTCCTGGCCTCATCCTTGCCCTGGAAGCGTTGGATGGCTCTGTGAAAATGTGCAGGAGCCGTGGTGGGGAGCGGGCTGGGAGCTGTAATAGCGCCGGCCACATCCTGTCCCAGCCCGGGCTGTGTGGCCACAGCAAGAGTTGGGGGTCAGCCCGGGGCACTGCTTCAGGGACCCATCCCCCCTCTGGCAGAGTGCACACCCTCTGTCTGTCACCCTGTGAGGACCAGGGCCTCCTCCTCAGGAGGGGATGATGAGAGCCCTTCCCACCCAGAGATCCACAACCTGTTGCCTCTTGCCTGGCTGACAGGGTTTAGTTTCTCATTCCTGGTGGCTGAGCCAGTTCTCCTCCTCCTCGTCCACCACCCCTTGTCCAAGCAGAAGAACCAGCCCCACAGGGGGATTCCAGGCAGGGGTGGTTCATGGGGTTCCATGGGAGGGCAAGGGCCTGTCTGGTTTGACCACATTTGATGTCTTTACTGTGGGAGCACAGCTGGACATCCAGCTGAAGTATCACCCCATGACCTCACCTGATGTCAGCTCCTGTCCCTAAACCCACAATTTTGTGAGGCCTGGATCCCATGGACCCCCAGTCTGCAGTGCTTTACACACCCACCCACCCTCCCAGCCCATGAGGACCTGTGCTGAACCTCACCAGTCATCTCCTTGCTGATTCCATCTCCCATGGCCCACCTGTGCCATCTCTCCAGCAGCTGGCACTTACTCCTTGCAGCACACATCCACACAGGCTGGGAGATGCAGGGAGAAATAGGTAAGAATGGATTTAAGAGGACAGACAGGACAGTGCAGGGCTCAGGCTGACACTACGCTGACCAGCCCTATTTTCAACACAACCCTCTCATACCCCTTTTCTCTCTACCCCTTCATATCTCCCTCCTCCTCCACCTGCGGAGTGCCACTGACCCCCCCCACTGTCCCAGACCCCCAGGGTTACAGTCTGACCAACAGCAAAGTTCTGGTTGCCTGTAGCCTCTTGAGAGCCCACCAGTTAGCAGGACCAAGGAGGTTTGTCTTCCTCCTTTTCTGATTCCTCTCAGACAGAAAAAAGACCTTTCTCCTGCTCCCCACACTCTTCCCAAGGCAAGGTGCCACCAATGCGGTCCAACCTCTTCACCTCCCTTATCCCATGACCAGGGGGCTTGGCTTGCTGGCTCAGTGTTCACAGCTCCTCTGACCAGGTGCCCTTAGGGGCACAGAGCCCTCCAGCACCGTGCCCACACACAGCCCTGGACACTCCCAGTGGCACGTGTGTGGAGCCCACTGCAGCCCTTCAGGGCACCCAACTCAGGGCACCCGGCCCCTGTGCCCTGGTGCCACCCACTGCTCCCTGCTGAAAGTGGCTGCACAACACCATCCCCCTGGAGACCTCACCCTCGTGTCCATCAGGACCCTTTCCTATTCCCAGCACTGGGAATTCTCACCCCTTGCCAACACATAGCCCCTGACTTCAGGCCCATTTCACGTTTCTGCCAGTAGCACTGGTGTAGGATCTCCAGCTGGGGGAGGCTGGAGGCACCTCTGGAGGTCACCTTTCCCAGCCCCCTGCTCCATCAGGGCCACCCAGAGCCGGCTGCCCAGGATGTGTCCAGGTGGCTTTTGAGTCTCTCCAGGGATGGAGGCTCCACCACCTCCCTGGGCATCTGCACCAGTGCTCAGCCACCCTCCCAGTGCAGAAGTGTGTCCCGAGCTCAGAGGGCCCCTCCTACGTGTCAGTTTGTGCCCGTGGCCCCTGGGGCTGTCCCTGGCCCCGTTCCCTCTGCAGCCTCCCCCTGGGTATTTATCCACAGGGAGGAGATGCCCTGAGCCCGCTCTGCTCCAGGCTGGGCAGTCCCAGCTCTCTCAGCCTCTCCTCATGGCACAGGTGCTCCAGTCCCTCCATCCCCTTGATGGCCCTGTGCTGGACTCTGTCCAGTCTGTCCCTGTCTCCTGCACTGGGCAGCCCAGCTCTGGGCCCAGCACTGCAGGGCTGGCCTCACTGGTGTGGAGCAGAGGGGAAGCGTTCTGTACCTGCTGACAATACTCAGCCTAAGGCAGCCCAGCACACCACTGGAACACGGCTGAAAGAGCAGTTGTTGCACATTTGTTGGCTCGTGAACTCCTGGATCCTTTCCTCTACACTGCCTCATGGGTGGGTGGCCTCAACACATCTTGGTAAAGGAAATGACCCTTCCCAGATGCAGGACATTGCACTTCCTCTTGGTGATCTTCGGGAGGTTCCTGTCAGACCCTTTCTGCAGCCTGGTAAGAATGCCTCTGGATGCAGCACATCCCTCTGGAGTACCAGCCACGTCTCCCCATCTGCAAATGTGCTGGGGGTGGACCCTGTCCACCAGTAATGGACCTCTGGAACTGGTCCTGGCACCACCCCCAGCACAAGACGTGTGCCACTGATAACCACACTCTGAACCCAGCCCTCCAGCCAGCCAGGCTTTAGTCCAGCCCTGCCTGCTCACCCAAACCACGCTGGGCAGCTCACTGAGACTGCCAACACCACTGCTCTCCCCTGAGCTCCCGGCGCAGTCACTGCAGCAGAGAAGGTGACCAGGTTGGTCAGGCATGACTTCACCTTCCCTTCCGCTCCCCAACAGCTGCAGCAGCATCTAAAGCTTCCCTGGCCCCCGGAGGCGGCCGCTCCCCAGGGCGTGGCAGGGCCAGGCGGCTGCAGTGTGCCCCGGGAGCGCTGGGATCCTCCCTGAGCCCGGCCCCACTGCGCCCACCCCCACTGCCCGCCAGGAGATGGGAACCAAGAACCTCTTCCAGAGGGAAGCTCTTCCACACACAGCAGGTGGGAAGACCCTGGCTGTTTGGAATGGCGCAGTAAGACCATTTTAAATCAAATCCACACACTGCAATTCTTTAAAAGAATAGTAAAATCATAGTTTATAAATTTATTCTTCGGAGAGGCTCAGATGAACATGTTGAGAAAAGAAATGCTCTCAGAACTTAACATTAAGTATAAACTTTTGGTTTAACATAAGCAAAAGATCTTTCCCAAGTATAAAGTGCACAGTTAGTAACAAATTCAAAACAAACCAAATCAACAATAACAAAATTATATCAAAATGATATTAAGCAGACAAGGGAGATAAATGTCTTCACTCTAAGATATTGTTTCTTGAAGAATAATAAGTTTTTAAAAAGCTTTTAAAGAGGTCGCAAGCCCTTCTAACAGTTACCTGGTTCATCTGCAGGTCTGAAATACTGTTAGACAGGAGCACCAGAGGTTGCACCTTCCAACACGTGAGCAACAGACACATGAGCAGCAGAACAAGTACATGGATACTCATTCTCCCTCCCTCTGTCTAACAGCATCAGTTCCCAGGATAAGAAGGGCAAAGGAGACATGACAGGAGTTCTGGAGTTCTCTCACAGCACCTTCCCACTGGGTTATTTTTCAGGACCTACCCTGGCCACCCACACCTGAGTGCCTGAGCCAGATGCTCAACACCTCTCTCCCCGTCCCAGATATAAAGGCCACAGATCGCTCCAATTCCTGAGCATTACTGAACTTTTTACTTTGCATTTTTAGGTTTGTGGTCAGACTTTTTCAAGCTTTGAGGTTTCATTTACTGAAAGCAGCCTTCCTCTTAGACCTGAGTAAAAGATGAGAGGAACATGGTCTTCCTCGGGCGCGTGTTCAACAGGACAGACATTCAGAACACTCACACCAGTACTGCCAGTACAGGAAAACTCTAAGAACCCTCACAGATCTACAAGAGACAGAAAAATGACACAGGGACAGCCATGAGACCCAGGAGAACAGGGCAGGGATAGAAGAATGGAGGGATTTCTGATGAGCCTGTCTGCCCAGTACCCTGTTGGCACTGCCCCCTCTGCACACCTGTGCCCTGGCAAACACCTGGGCAGCCAGGCCTTCCTGCAGCCACTCACACCACAGGCCTTTTGAGCAGTCTTTGCAGGACAGACAGTAAAAAATATAACATTCCATGTATCAAAAATACACAATAAAACAATAAAAGGCTGCATGGCACTGCAATGCATTGTTACTTCAATAAAAATTGTGGTCACTTGTAGCAAGAGGCCTGCATCAGCTTTTTGAATACCGGAAAAATAATCTTTGATTATCAAAAGATTCCCCTTCTCCCTTCCTTTTTTTTCCCCATGAAATTAATTTTGTTAATTTTGAAGATGCCACCCTTGGTAATTTCTTCTTCATCCTGTATTTTCAGAAGCGTACTTATCCCTCTCTTCCTCAGACACTAAGACAACCCTTCCCAAAAACCCCATCAAACCTGGGCTGGGATTTTTTCCGCTAAATCATGCAGTAGCACAGCTAAGGAAGGGATCAGGACTAGATGGAGTAGTAAAATCTTGTAATAACAATGAATTGCAATTTTTAAAGTTACTCTTGCTACACAGTGCCAATACATTCAAAAACAAATGAGAACTGAGTTTACTCCGTTGTAATAAGTTGTTTCTTAGAAGTCCATCTGGACTATGCACTTTAAATATCTACATTAAAACATTCTGTATTGTAAAATGCATTCTGCATTGTTCTGTGAATTCTTCCAGTCCATCCAACCAGCTTTTAGAAGAGTAGGTGCTCAAATTTACTCATCTTCCGAGGAAGCAGACTGAATAGTGCCAAAAAGAAACCTGTTACTCATCAAAAGGAAGCCTTTGTCTGCAGCTGGGTTCTGAGGCTCTTCTGTGTTCATCATCTGTCATGTTATTCCAGGTTTTCTTCATTGGAGTTAGATGAGGGGCAACAACATCACCATCCTAGTATTAAAAGTCAGGAAACATTAATGATGGTACATTCACTTTTGCTTTCCATTCTAAAGCAGAGGAAAAGCAGCTCACTCTCAGGTTTAAGAGGAGAAAAATCAATCCAAGGTCCCAGAATCTTTGTAAATCACTGAACACTGGTGACTGTGCATCCCAGAGGTGCAAACTGGCTGCAGTCAGTAGTGGGGAGACGAAAGTGCCCTACCTATCTGAGGAGGCACCACCATTGGCAGCCCAGTTCTTCCTAAATTATTACCAGAAAATCTGGAAGGTCAGCTGGCTGTATCCTGGCCACTGGTCTAGAAATAGAAACATCAGAGTGTTTCCTCTGACTTCAGCATGGTACCTTATTAACACTGCTGCAATTGACCTACCCTAGGTAGGGTAGGCTGGGATGTGCCTTGCACTGTCTAAAACAAGCAGGGCTGGTACAGGAGCTGGTCTGAGGCAGTGGGGCTCACCCCAGTCAGATACAGATGTTAATCTGTGCTCAGGCACGGCTAACACAGACAATCAGCTGCCTAAGCTCAGACATCAGCTGGTGAGATGCACATTGCTGTGCTCTGCAGCACACCAGGGCCTGCAGGGTGGATGTGCCTGAACCAGAACAATGTGCTTACAGGACACAACCACACTCTACAACCAGGGAGAGCTGGTGCTTGATCCATTTGTATAAAAGCCCTTCTAAAATTAACTGCTCTGAAAGACAGATGCCAGAAGAACGACCTAAGAACGGGCCTTTCAGTTTTCCATGCCTGCACCCCCACTTAAGAACACTCATCTGCTGGGTGGCCTCTCGTGTTTGAGGATGCAGCTCTTTCCCCAGCCTGGTCTAGTGCGGTGCAAGGCGTCCCTGCCCACGGCAGGGGTTTCGAACAAGGTGATCTTCAAGGTTCCCTTCCAACCCAAACCATTCCACGATTCCATGATCCTGTGGTACTTTCAGGTGTCTCCAGCACTACTTCAGTGAAACCAAAGCACCCCAGATGGGAGCCATGATAAAACCAGGGGTTAGGTGAGTGAGTGCCTCTGCCACAAAGGCAAGGCCTGAACGTCAAACTTTTTAATGAAAAAGAAAGCTTCTGGATGAAGATGAAGAGCTCTAAACAAGAAATATAATAAGTGAATTTGTTACCTGTGGTTTGGTGAAATTATTCTGCATACACCACTGAACGAAGTACTGTTTTGCAGCTGAAATAACATATGGATCCTGACTTTTGTAATAAACCCGGAGAACCTGCTCCTTAAATATTATGGGTAAAAACTTTGAAACCTTTGGAATAAAACAGAAAAAAGCTTTAGTATTTCTTGGAATACAAAAGGAAAGCAGTAAGAAGCCCCACTACAATCCATGAGTTTTATCCAAAGCAATTGTGATACTCCAACTCCCAGTGTATCCCAATTAAATACTGTTCATACGCAAAGGCTGTCAGGGTTCAGACTGTCAGAGTACAACACACACTGAAGACCTGCAAGGCCATGGATCCCACCACACCTCCACAACTCCTGCAAGAACAACCACACAGGACTGTGATCACCTCCATCACAGGTGGTGAAAATGCTTTTCAGGAGGAAAGTAAAAACCTACCTGTTCTTTACTGATATTGATTGCCTTGGAAGGATCAGCCTTGCAATAGAAGTGAACATTATCAATTGGATTCTGTTCTTTCATTCCATAATCGATGTTGATAATCTTCCATGTAAAACAAAGAAAACAGCATTTGTTAATGTTTGTCTTTAGTTTTCTCACAATAAATACAAAAGGCCACACACTCTACTCCTGAAAATTACAGTAATCAAATGGAACAGTAATTAACAAATTATGACTTAAAAAAAAAGATCTGGGATTTGTATTTTGCATCTCTTCTTCCACCCCCTCTTGCTCTGATGCTGCCAGGTGGATATTCACATTTACAGTGACCAGCTCCCAGTTGCACTCTGAAACATTCCAGTTTCCAGCACTGGAAGTGTACTGGTGCCTTGCCAGCCTGGGCCTCCCCAAAACACACAATGCACAGAGGCTGCAGCAGAGCTTACAATTATAAACATGAGGTTTAGACAACATTATTTACATCGGCCTGGTACACCAACATTTCTGTGCTCAGCAGGGACCCACTTCCCTATGATTTCAGTTTGTGGGATGGGAAAAGCCCAGGCAAATTCTTTAAAGCTCAATGAACTGCTACAGTCTTGCCCAGTGAAGTGAACCCTCATCGCAAGGGTGCTTTAGGAGCAGCTCATGATGCGCTCCATGGAAAGCCACTCGCTCTTCCCAGAAAGAACTGAGAACAGGGATTAAGCTGTGTGATACCTGCAGCCTGCCCCAGCTCCCTCTGCTGTCTCGGGCTCCCACCAGTGCTGGCTGCAGACCGAGCTGTGGCAGCAGGTGCTTTGTGCAGGAGACAAACCCCAGCAGCGCCTGCTAGGCATCAGGTGTGCAACACCAGGAGCTTGGAGGTCACTGTGCCTCTTTTCCTCCCACTGGGCCCACAGGTTTCTGCCTTCCTGACGCATCCAGTGGTCCCCAGGCTGCTGCCATTGATACCCGTGCCCAACACCCCACGGGTTTCCCCACTGCTCCCTGTTGGAGTGAGGGCAGGAAAGTCCATTTGTCACCAGGAGCAGTGTACAGATGACAGCCCAGTGAGGCTGCCCACTGCCTGCCCCACACCCTCCCACCACAGCAAACCTCCCACGGGAAGCTCATTGCCCTCAGACCCTCAAGCTGAACCAGGACTGCAGCTACAGACACCCTGTGGGTTTGTTCCTTCACCGGGGTACACAAGGCCCTCTGCAACTGAGAAGATTTTACTTGAACCCGCTCTGAGAGGTGTTTACATCAACTATGAAATTCTCAGCCTTTAGCTCCACATCTGGAGGGTCCTTCTCTGGCTTGGCATTAGCAATGCTTTCTGCCAGGCAATGTGCAGTCTGAAAGAAACCAAACCAAAAGATTAACTCAGTAACTCAGATTACTTTTATGCACTCTCAGGTCTAGGTCAAGGCAACACAACACGTGACGCAATACATGATTAAACTAAAGCTTTCAATTCTTCACAGCTTGACAAGACTCTTGCAGCAATCTGGTTGTCTGAATTATTGTACACCATAGCCATCAGTACAAAACTCGGTTTTTAGAAACAAACCAATCTTATGCAATTGAGAAGACCCAAAATCTGCCAGTCTGTGGAGGAGGAGTTTTACACCTGATGATGGGGCAGGGGGAGAGCAGGAGTGCACCATCCAGAATGCTGAAGCATGAAAGCAGAAAATAAGTACATTCAACCAACTGTTTTACAATACAAATGTTTTGCAATCAAGTTCCCCCCGGCTGCTGTGTTCTGGGGAAGATGCAAGATTTGAAGCAGCAAGATTTCCTGGGAGCAACTGAGACTCATGGGAATGCAGCACAGAGCAGTCAGGAGACTGTTCAGGAGGGAAGGAATTCAGCTAGGAGCAGTTGGGTTGGTTTTTTTTTTTTTGCTGCTGATTTGTTCATTGCAGAGATGGGGAGACTGATGAGCAGAAAATCACACACATTGCCAAGGTGGGGCATGTGTGTGGTTTGTAGTGACTCAAGAAGCCAAGAGTTTATTCAGACTGAGAGCAAGCCTGCAGGAAAACCTTGCCAGGAGGGAACTGGATGGAGGCAGCCTGTTTGTAACTATTCCTACTCTGTATCAGGGTGTACAGATGTTAACTTCCTTTCTCTGCTTGCATCGTTGTGAAGTTACCACTCCAGTTTTCATTTCAGCAAGTGGAAACTCAGCCTGAATTTAAGAACTCTGAAGCTGTTTGGGATGTTCCCCTGACTCTGGCCAGCTTGAGGATCACAGAATTGCCCAGGGCTGGAGCAACCTGGTCTAGTGGAAGGGGTCCCTGTCCACGGCAGGAGGTTGGACCAGATGGCCTTAAAAGGTCCTTTCCAACCCAAACCATTCTGTGATTCTAAACATAACATTGTGGTGTGTGAAGGAGCAGAGCAGACACAGGTCTGTCTTGTGCTCCCCTCCAGTGCTTGGGAGGAGGTTGAGCCTCTGACACTCCTGCCATAGGCACCACAGGAGGAAACATCCTCCCTCAACCCCTCAGCTGTGCACCTGGAGCTGCAAAGCACTGGCTGGATATAATTACAGCACCAACAGTGACCCAGTCTCCCTTCAAAACAACACCCTGGATACCCCAAGAGTCAACACCTCTGCCCTGGACTTTCAAAATGAGAGTTTTTCCTTTCATCAACCAAGCTTCTAAAAGGAACTGTTTAAAGGCGGAACTCATACCATTTACTCTCATGCCTGTCTCCTTATTTGTTGGGTCACCTATCCCAACCTTCTCCTCAGAAGGGCAGAAATTTGACAATCCATGTACAGCCACTTCATGTTTGCTTTCACCTATTTCCTCCTGCTTTTATAATACAGACTCTCTTAACACTACTTTTTCTTAGACAAAGAACACAAGAAAACCTTCTCTTCAAACGAAAAGAGCTACATCTAGTAGTCCTTTTCTAACCTTATTCTTTAAAAGAGCTGAATTATTCTTATGAAGGCTTTCTAGATACAGACACCCTCTTCTGGAAATCGGGAATAGAAAACTTTCACCATTATGGCTGAAGTAACTGATGATTTGACAACACAGCATAGCACATTAAAAGAGCTGAGCCAGCTGAAGTGAGCTTATTTTGAAATAAGACAACATGAATTGAACTGCTATCTGCTTTGAAAAGCACTCATGAAAAAGACTGGAAAAAGCACACACATGTTCATGCTTAGTATAGAATTTAACACCAAGAAATTCCGCAGCTATTATTCAGTTTGATGTTTATTCTCAAAGCAAAGCATGCCAATGTGTTCCTTATTATTTTGAAATTTTCATGAACATCAAATGATGTAATAACCTTCTCAATCATTGGACTGTAAGTCTTCTATAATATTTTGTATTTTTCAGAAAAGTTTTTCCTGAAAATATTTCTGCAATAATCAGCTTCTGGATTTCCACCTGTTGCTGTTTTTCTGTTTGTAGATACAACTTTCCCCAATTTCTTATGTTTCATGGCTCAGCTACTTAAAGATGGGAGGACAACTTTTGACTCCATTTTTCGAATAGCAAATAACAAAAAAACCCCTTCAAACCAAACAAAGCCCACATGGAGATAAATGGATGGTCAGCAACTTCAAGAACATTTTTATGGGGACAGAATTCAGAACCTTCTGCTAAAGGATATTACCTTTACAATTTCCTTCTTTGATTCAGGTTGAGACTCTCCTAAAAACTTGTATAATTCACGTCGTTCTACTTTACGCAAAATTTCTCGTGCCTCCTCCAGTTCTGGATCACTTGAGTGCAGAATTTCCAGGTAGATACAGTCTGCCAAAGGTGCATTGATTTTTGTTACATATGTCACAATCCAGTGTCACAGTACAATGCACGAATAGGACCAAAGGTTAAAGCAACAAGAAAAACTGCTGGTTCAGGAAAGACACTTTCTGGGAATGACTGAACTAAGTCTGACAACTAGAAGTCACAATATAATCCTAATTATCATTAGATTCACAATGGTTGTTGGCAGAAAAACTATCTCAATTGTCACCCTGGCAACATATTTTGTTATTTCACTGGAAGTTACTCTCTCCTCTTATTTAGCCAGTCTTGTTTAGCAGACTATCCTGAACTCCAGCACTAACTGGCTCAGGACATGGGTACTCTGTCTTGTAAAAAAAAATAAAGAATGGCCATTAAGCCTTCAGGCTTTCTCAGACTTTGGATGCCAGCATCAAAATCCCCCCTCCTGTGACACATCAGCAAGATTCCCACCATCAGTCAGAGCAAGAGGCTTCTTTCATGTGGCGTCAGAACAGAAAGCTTCTTTTTGGCTGTTCAAGAGACTGCTGCTGCCAGGATGCTGTTGGCCTGATCTGTGCCCCACAGCTGCATTCCCTGGCTAGGAACACTTGGGCACCTTCAACACAAGCTGCAAGCAGAGCCCTGCAAGAGTCCACCTGGAGCTGCAACCGGCCTGAGGAGCTCCCAACATGCTCCAGAAGCAACCTTTGAGGCATGTACCACAACACCTTCAACTGGTTTTATGGACAAGGTCAACCAAAGCCAGGAACTTCTCCATGAGGGACCACAGACCAAGTCTCTTCAGACAAAGAACAGATAATGCAGGGAAAATAAGAAGCCCATGAACATCTTCCCTGTGCAAAAGCAGCAGTGACAAGGAATGCTTTGCTGTCTCAGCCTTTACTAGAACTAGGATTTGTTGCCAAATCAGGAGGCAACACGTTAAAAAACAATAGTGGTTCTTCACCCACCATGGAAGAAAGCTAGGGAAACTTCTGCTGCAGGACCTCACAGAGGTTCATAATTTGTAGAGGTCCATAACTGGACAATTTCAAAGAAGTATCACTCACCAGGGATTGCTGAAAAAAGCCTCAGGAGCATCCAGGTTGCAAGCACTTGTCCTGGTTAAAGGACAGGTGTCTGCCAAGGAAGGCAGGAACCTCTCTTGAAATGGAAAATATGACCACCTTTCCCTCCCTTTTATTATGACTTTGAAATTACAGGGCTTTCAGGCAAAGATATGGGAGAAGGAATAGCAGCTGTTTGCTAGCGTGTGCACGGGTCCCCAGGCACACAAACAGCAGCAGCGGCAGCGGCACCAAACAGAGCCAGAGCCCAGGGCCGGCCTCTCTCGGCCGCGGGCCCTTNCGGAGGAGTCGCAGGGTGCCCCGGCAGACACGGGGTGCTGGGTTAAAGTGTAGCGAAAAAGCCCCAGGCAGCGAGGCAGTGGCAGAAAGCAGCGGGGCCGGGCAGCGGCAGGCAAGCCTCCACAAGCAGCTGCCGCACGCAGCCGGGGAGACGCTCCAGTGAGGTCGGGTGTTGGAAAGGTCCCAGTTCAACAGCTGCACTTGAGAGCAGCAGCTCACCCACAGTAAGGAGAAAGCAGCTCAGGACAGAACTCCGCGGTGGCAGCAAATTCTCCCCACAGCAGCAGCCGGACCGTCTCACCTCTGGTCCAGAGGGAGAGAGCGAGGAGCTGAGCCCAGCCCCTGACCTCTCAGCATGTCTGCCCTTCCCAAGAGAAAGCCCCTCAGCTCAGAGAGGGTAGCAAACTGCACCCTTCCCCCTCCTCCTTGGCTACATCTTTTGTCTCTCTTAAGTATCTGTTGTTCCCATCTCTTAGGCAACAAATGGGAGAAAATTCCCTGGCTGAAAAAGAAAGAAAAAAAAGGAAAAATCCTAGCCTCCAACAGTATTGGAGGCAGGAAGGAGGTTTAAGAGGAGAACGTACTTGTCCTTCATGCTCCACTGTACATCTGATGCTGGTACATTCCTCACATCACTCTCCCTGCTGTTCAGCCCTCCTTGCTGAACAGATGGTCCCAGCAAGCAGCTCCTTGCTGTGGCAGACTGTGAGAGACTGGGCACAGCCTGCTGTCCTTGCCCTGCGCTGTGCTCCTCACCAGGTACCACAGGTAAGCAGGTAGTCACAGCAGGACCCGCCAGGCCAGCCAGCCCCCAGGAACAGGCCCAGCCCAGGAACAACTTCACCTCAGTTCTTTCTGCCCAGCCTTCCATTGCTCAGCACTGCAATTCATGTTCTCCAATGGCTACTGCACCCCCTTGTCCTGCCCTGAGCAGAGGCACGCAATGACAGAGGGACACGCAGCTCCTCACCTCAGCAGCAGGTGTGTGGTCAGACTGCAGATGGCTGTGGCATATGAAGGACTGCCAGCAGAAGGCCTTTAGCATCACAAAGGCTAAGGCACACACGATTCTCTGCAACAGTACCCTCAGGCCCTGTCACCTCATCCATGGACCAAAGACAGAAGTTCTTCAGTCTCTCTGTTGGTCAGCTAGGGCTTGGTGATGGAAACTCAGGAAAGCTGGCTTGGAAGTCCTGGTGAGCTGTAGCTGACAGGTGCTGCAAGAGCTGCCAGTAATCAGGAGCAGCCCCGAGCAGGGCCTGCAGCACCCCCTGCCCTGCACACACAGAGCCAACCACAGAGCCTCGGAGCAGCAGGGTTGCCTGGCCCACACAGCAGCTCTGAACACAACTGGGGGAACACTGGGGCCCCACAGGACAGACCAGGAGGCAGCAACCCTGAGACAAAAGCCGTTTGGAATCTGCTTTGGGAATAGCTTCACACCACAACACACATCCAGTACTTCTCCACCTGACAGAGCCGCCTGCAGTATCACTTAGAGCTCACTTACATCCCACTATGACAAGTGCAACAAACTCG
Source organism: Gymnorhina tibicen (assembly GCA_013399875.1). Lineage (NCBI taxonomy): Eukaryota > Metazoa > Chordata > Aves > Passeriformes > Artamidae > Gymnorhina > Gymnorhina tibicen. Next base: position 576,087 of record VXAZ01006034.1, read on the forward strand.
GGGCGCGGGCAGGACCTTCTAACACTGCTGAATCTGAACGTATATGGAACACAAAGTTAGTGCTTCTTTCTCTCTCTCTCACCATAAAAGTAATTTAAACTAGAAGATCTTGCTCTCCCAGCAAGATCTGAGAGCACAAGGATTAGACGGCCCAGGCCTGCCCCACCTACTGTGCACAAAATGCTGTAAAAATAATTCTGAGACCTCATACCAGTTAGTTTAGTGTACGCTTCCATGTCCTCCATTGCTGTAGAAATCCGATACACTTTCCCTCCAGAGCCTCTTACTTCAAAAAACTTGTCTGCTTTTTGAAAGGCTTCTGTAATCCTAAATTGAGACAAAATTATGACTTCAGGATAATATAATTTTGAAACACCTCACTGGTCAACAGGCAGAAAAGAAACAAATCAGTATGTTATAAACAGAAGACAACAGATGAAACTGTAGCCCCAGCACACAGCAGACACTGATCACTGCAACATCTTGTCTCCATGCTCTCACTGCACATTTCAACATAGATTTACTGAAGACAGATGAGAATGTAACCTTCAGATAAATGAGCAAGTTCACTTTGTTCTGCTTCAGACTGTGTTTAACACTGCTGAGACAATTGCAGAACCCTGCAAAACAGTGACATGGTCCCTCAGCTGCAGCAAGGCTGCCTCACAGATAACCATACCCTTTTACAGACTCCTTGCTTCCTGAGTTAGCTGAGAAGGCACAAAGCATTGTAAAGGGAAAGAGTCACAAACATGCAGTATTTTCAGATGGGAAAAAATTATGTTCTAAAGATGAAGTTCTTCCAGAGTTCCATGTACCTTGCTGTCATTTCCAGCTTGGACGCTCTTTTGGAAAGGCTGCTATAATTGTGGGAAGCCAAGAACTGAGTTTTTCTAAACTGAAAAATGTGTTTTACTCCTTATATGTAGGTACTGTCGAACCTGAGCATTTTTAGTCTGAGTTTTAGAGGATCCCTAAATCAGGAGCTGAAGTTTATGAAATGAAAGCAATCTAAATCACTCTTGTACTGTGTAATCCTTAACATTCCTCTTTCCCAAACTCAACAGACAGTTACCCAGCAGACAAGACCCCTAGGAAAGAATACTTGGGGAAACGAGTATTTCTGATTTTCAAGAAAAGTAAAAACAGTAAAGTTATAGGGAAAATTCTATAGACATCAACAAGAGAGGTAAAACAGCAGGTAGCCAGCTGAATTGGTCCTGAACAAATCTTGAATTCCACAAACACAAAACCAGGCCTCAGCTGAGCTATGTGAGCCCATTCATGACTTTGTTAGTAACTTTGCTTTAGTAACCAGCCAGTTTGAGCTAAGTGGTCTCTAACTTGCAGATAAGGATTTGACTTCAGCTGTCAGCAGTTTAAATGATTTAAGCACACCCTGGTCCTGTGCTTCTTCACGTCTTCAGTAGTTTTCCTAATTTAATTTCACATGGAAGGATGCTTTTGTCCTCCTCTCTCTGTTTTTGCTTGCTTTGTTAACCACAGCCTCTATGGTACTCTAAGTACTAAGTCTTTCCACAAGAATCAGAAGTGGCTTTTATTCTATGTCACACCTTATAGATTACCTGAATATTCAAAATGGGTATGGATTGTTTCAATAATTTAAAGATAAATTGAAAAGGAAGGAAAGGAAGATATACTTGCATTATTTCAATGATATTGCCAGTCTTATGCTGGTATGCTCTCCGGTGCAGGGAATTCCGGGTGTGGAACATCTCGTACAAATTTCCAACTTCCTGAATCAAAAAAACCGTATCAGCATTTACTTTTGCCACTGTCTTACTAGAAAAATTAAAGCAATCAATCAGTTAATCCAATTAGTTGTCTCCTCCCATTCACAGATAGAGCAGAATAATTATTATTCACAATTTCCAAATTTTGAACCTGGCTCAGGTCACCATGGGAGAGCAGAGTGCTGACAGTGACCCCAGGCAGCCTGGCAGCGAAGAGGACCTCTCACCCCTTTAGCAGCCCCTCACCACAGCCACATTCACTTCCTGCCCAGAAGACCTGGAGCAGGATCATGCAGATCTGACAGGTCTGTAGAGTCTCCCAGCTGGTGGCTCAGGTACCACAACATCCCCTGACAGGAGCTGCCACAAATCCTTTCAAACAGTGGCTTTCTCTGTCCCTCCCCCAAAAAGCAGCTTCCAAGAGCTTTCAGAGCAGCAACTACTTCTCCCCATCTTGGGCTAAGGGAGCATGGGGCAGGACCCTCAGGAACCCCAGCCATGGGGTGCAGCTCCCCCATGTGCCCCCTGGTCCCGGTGCTCTGACCCTCCTGGGCTCCACACACTGCTCACCTTGTCACGGGTACAGATGTGTTTCTGGTTTTTCACTTCACAGACCCGAGTGAAGATAAGCAATCGCTTATAGTCAAAATTATTCGGGATTCCCAGGTGATGGCAATCCCTAAAAATATTCCACAGAATGTTTAACGATATGATCATATTTGTACATACAGCAGCATTTCGTCAATAGGAATTCATAAGAAAATGTAAGATTTGTACCTTGCAAAATAATCCCACTTGTCAACGTCAATGCCATTTTTTTTGTTAGCAACTATCTCATAGAGGAAACTTTTCTCCTTTGGCCGACCACGGTAGGGCCACTGACAGGGCAGCCGGGAAGAAAAACATCAGAAACAGTAAGAAATTAAAGTGTGCCAACAACGTCAAAACAGCTTTTTAAAGACAGTGGGAACACACTTTGACTTTGCCTGTGATAAACATCCAACACTGAGGTAGCGAAGAACACAAAAGACAAGGAAAGAACTTTCAGAAGCTATAGGGCATTAAAAATCCAGAACAGGGCCTAAGAAGTTGTCTTCTCAGAATCTCAGGAAGAATAAACCCATGAACACAAGTATTCATTGCCCGTTATTCTACTAAAAGAAAGCCTGCCGCTTTGAAATGCAAAGAAAAAAAAATAACAACAAAGAGGGGAAATTTCAGAATTATTTAATCCTCAGGGAATTAAACACACAAACATGTCACTGTCTTGCAGTCTTCTGCAATCTACAACTTTACAGAACAGAGTTTTAAAACACTTACTTAGATACTTTAAGCAAAAATTGTTTGAACATTCAGCTATTTAAACTCCTACCTCACAAGGGACAATTCAGCCATAAGGTAAACAGGAAATGAACACCAAAATAATAAGATACAAGTTGCACATTTTCTTGAAAATTTAAAGATCCTTCAGCTAAAAATCTGCCATAAAGTGGCCTTGAAATTCTAAAAGCGGAAAATATTGTATGCAAACATGGCTTCCACGTTACCTGCACTACAGAAATACTAAAACTTATGTGAATACCAAAGGAAACATGCAAGCAGCAGGAAGGAAGCACATCATGGATAAAAATACCATGATCACAAAGAGCTCTGCAACTGGGACACTGTTTATGTCTGGTGCCTGAACACCTATTGTCCATGTCACAGCCTGCCAGTGCAATCTGCTGCCTAACACCAGGAGGGTGCTGCCATGTATCATGTGTGGCACTGCTCTTCCTGGTATCCTGCTGGAAAACAGGCACAGAATCCAAACAAGGCAAACCAGACATGGGGAAGAACCTGGCACAAGATCAATGCTAGTGGCAGGCACCAAGACTTGTGTGTGAACAAGCCCAACAGGATAAAAATCAGTTTGTGGATTTTGTAAATGAATGTCCTCTTCCTATAGGATCTCAGACTGAATTTCACTATGCTGAGTTCCTTGTATTTGCCATGGGATTGCTACCCACTCCTGCAGCAGAAAATAATGGGCAAGTGTGAACATTTGTGGGTTACTCATTTGCGACTACATATAAATTCTGATTAGGACCAGATTGTCCTGACAGATCTCCCACTGACTTCAGCTGCTACCAGTTCTTTATTCTGGTGGCAATTGAATGAGTGTCCTTGAAGAGATGACAAAGGCTGTAAAGCGTAAAATGAGGAGAGAGAACGTTAAGTCTTTCATAGAGTTGCAATGATTAACAACCACCATCTCTTCTTGCTTGCCTCTTGAGGCAACTAATTTCTTCAAGTTTTATCCCTGCCTCTGTTTGCTACTGCAATAAATCCAAGCATTTTGCTGCTGTCATCAAAGCTGATGTGGCTCTAGCACTTGGGCCAGGCTTGGATTGCTCACTGGCCTCATCTCTCCCAATGCCCAGTTTTGTCATCCAGACTGACGGAGGCTTCCTTTACTCCAGGCCAAGCCCCGCTAGCTCCCTCAGCTGCTCCTCATAACACTTGTGCTCCAGACCCTTCCCCAGCTCTTCTGCCCTTCTCCATTGCACCTCAGTGTCTTTCTTCAAGTGAGGGGCCCAAAACTGAACCCAGAATTTGACTTGTGGCCTCAGCAGTGCCCAGCACAGGGGAACTGTCACTGTCCTGGTCCTGCTGGCCATGCTATGGCTGGTACAGGCCATATGCCATTGGCCTCTTGCCCACCTGGGCACATCTGGCTCATTTTCAGCCATTGTCAACCAAACAGCACCCCTTTTCTGCCTAGCCACTTTCCAGCTGCCCTGGCCTCAGCCTGTAGCAGGACCCAACACTTGGCATTGTGGAACCTCACACAACTGGCCTGGGCACACTGATCCAGCCTGTCCAGATCCCTCTGTAGAGCCTTCCTGCCCTTCAGTTGAGCATGACCTGCATGTCCTAAACCCAGGCTGGCTGGGCCTGATTCCCTGGTTGTCCTGTACGTGCTGCATGATGGCACTCACGATGATCTGCTCCATAACCTTCCCTAGCACCAGGCCAGACAGCCCTGTGGTTCCCTGGATCATCCTTCTGACCCTTGTACATGGAGCCACATTTGCTGATTTCCAGTCAACTGGGACCACCCAGGACTGCAGGTAAATGATGGGAAGTACCTTGGTGAGCACTTCTTCCAACTCCTTCAGTGCCCTTGAGTGGATCCCAGTCACCAGATAGGTTCCCTAAATACAAGTAACTTCCTACAGCTTTCCTCTGATCTGAAGGCATTCGGGTAAGAATTCTCAGGGAGCTGTAAGGACATTAACACACCTGCCAGCACTGTAAGAAATAAACACTACACTCCTCCAGCATTTGTGACAAGATTCTCAGAACGTCATGGGGCTAGAAGTAACATATAGCAGAAGCCAAAATTAGCTATTCTTTCAGCAAAATAAAGACATTTCTTGCCATAATCACAGCGGTACACTGACTCACCGATTCCGCACAGGCAGTTTCATCTATAGGCCCTCCTATTTGTTCCTTGATGAAGAACATATCTTCTTCCAGGACAAGACCGTAAGACTTCATGACTTCTTCTAGTTTATTGGAAGTGATCAAGTGCTCAAACATTTGAACAGAAGCAGTTTCATGCTGTGAAAAAAAACCAATCCAAATGTTGTATTACATAATTTAAGTGTCTTTTGTGCAGTGTCACAGCTTTACTCCAAGTCAGCAGCACTTCCTAGCAGGGCACATGGGCAGGCTGGTGTGAAGTGCAGCACCTGGGTGCTTTCCTAGTCATTTTGCATTAAACAGAACAGGAAATCACCGGTCTACAGAGTCCAGAAACACACTCTTTGGCAGAGAGCTGTTAATTCTGTGTGTTGACAAACAGCAGCAAGGCAGTTACAATGCTATAAGACAAAATAATAAATTTTGCTGTGTAGAAGATTAACCAGTTTACTCAGCTGATTTTGCTTGGAAATTACAAGCACAGAGAGGCCTGAAAGGACTGTGTTGCATTTCATTCACAGCAAACAACTGTTGAAACTCTGTTCAAAATTTTGGAAAGTTTGAATTCTAAACACTATTGAATATCCTGGTCTTGGACTAAAGGAAAAGGAAGCTGCCAGTTGGTATTTTGCATCTGTAAAATATATTCTGCAGAAAGCTCTCAATATGCATTTTAAGGCACAATGCTGGCCAAAAATGATCAGTGCAGCCTAACAAGGATATCATCACAAGATTAGGAAACAACAGTCTGGTTTTCAATTAAGCCACCAAAATGATGCAATAAGGTAAGGCCAAAAGACCACTACAGCCTCACAAGCATTGGAACTCTTTAAAGATTAATTATTCTGCCTCTAAAAGTTTCAGGTTTGTATTTTTACTTTAATAGTGAAAAGCCTACCTTCCACTTCAAATCTGGACGAGTGAGTGGAATAAATCTTCCATCAAACATGTGTGAAAACGGCCCATGACCTTAAATATAAAGATTACACAGGTTTAGTCTGAGACATAGTTGCCAGCAAAAATTTCTTGAGCAAGCTTAGGATTTGAATTCTCCTGTATTAGACTTTTCTTGACATATCATAGAGTCTTAGACTGGTTTGGGTTGGAACAGACCCTAGAGATCATCTCATTCAGACCCCCTCCCATGGGCAGGGACACCTTCCACTATCTTAGGTTGCTCCAAGCCCCGTCCAACCTGGCCTTGGACACTTCCAGGGATGGGGCGGCCACAGCTGCTCTGGGCACCCCGTGCCAGTGGCTCACCACCCTCACAGGGAACAATTTCTTCCCAATATCCCATCTAACCCTGCCCCCTGGCAGTGGGAAGCCATTCCTTCTTGTCCTTTTACTCCAAGCCCTTGTCCAAAGTCCCTCTTAGCTCTCCTGGAACCCCTTTCAGGTGGTCTAAGGCCTCTCTGGAGCCTTCTTTCCTCCAGGCTGAACACCCCCAGCTCTCCCAGCCTGGGTCCAGAGCAGAGGGGCTCCAGCCCTTGGTGCATCTCCAAGGCCTCGCTCCAGCAGCACCACATCCTGATGTCGGCCCCAGGGCTGGAGGCAGCTCTGCAGGTGGGGTCTCACCTGAGTGAGGCAGAGGGGCAGAATCCCCCCCTCACCTCTGCCCATGCTGGGGATCAGCCCAGCACACGGGGGGTTCTGGGCTGCCTCTGGTCCTGTCCAGCCTCTTACCCACCAATGCCCCCAAGTTCTCTTCCTGAGGGNTGCAGGTGGGGTCTCACCTGAGTGAGGCAGAGGGGCAGAATCCCCCCCTCACCTCTGCCCATGCTGGGGATCAGCCCAGCACACGGGGGGTTCTGGGCTGCCTCTGGTCCTGTCCAGCCTCTTACCCACCAATGCCCCCAAGTTCTCTTCCTGAGGGCTGTTCTCAATCTACTCTCTGCTCTTCCAGCCTGCCCAGGTCCCTCTGGATGCCCCATCCCTTCCCTCCAGCGTGTGACCCCACCACACAGCTCAGTGTTGTTGGCAAACTGCCCAAGGCTGCATCGATCCCACCATCCCCATCACCGACAGAGATATCCAGCAGTGCTGGTCCTCACACGGGTCACTCATCACTGGGCTCCACCTGGACACTGAGCCTGTGACCACAACTCTCTGAGTGCAACCATCCAGATAATTCCTTATTCATCATCTATGAGGAAGACTCAGGTATATCAAGTACCCTTTCCCAAGATACCTTAAGTGCTACTGCACTTAACAGCCAGTTCCAGCACCTACACCACAGGCAAGTACTGCAGCAACACTGAACGTATTATTTACTCTGTGTCAGCGCTGAAGAAAAGAAGCAGTTATGAAATAAACATTACAATTTTTGAAAGGAACACTACTTTTCATTCTAAAATGTTTTAAGAGGAGAAATCACAGAAGGAAGTGGACACTTCAGCCACTGAGGGCAGAACTCTAAGCACCATTTAGAAACAAGACAAAACACTAGTTAAGAGTGGCTACAGATTCACCAAGTGGAACTGTCTCCACAGATGTACTCCAGACCGAACAGAACAGATAAAAACTGTCTTGGAATATGGCCATGCACTGAGCAGCCCAAAACAGCTCACATGTTCTGACCTCACAGCCAGCTTTTCATCCTGGTTAGCTTTCCCAGAGCAACAACCCATCTCAGGTGTTCCTTACCCAAATCGTGACAAAGCCCAGCAATTTCTACACAGAGGATGTCTCGTGGGGTTATATTCAGTTCTGGTTGTCTCTCCTTCAGTGTACGAACCAGATATCCTGCAAGGTAGCCAACCCTGTTGCAAGAGGAAAGGAAAGGAATATAGCAGTGGTTTAGGATGGACAGAAAAAGAGAAGATCCCCTATTCTGTTTTGCTCCATTAAGTCACACCCATTGTCTGAGAGGCAGCATACAACAAATACCCAAACCTTGACCTGTGAAGAATGACAAGCTACTTCCTGTAGTGGAGTTTTAGTCCTCTGAAAGCAAAACAACATGGGATACCATGCCTAAAACACAGAGACTCTACAGCATCCTGCAGTATTTCATAACACACAACCCCAGAGTAGCTGTGTAAGGGAACAGCACTGACAATGAGAATCTTGAAGCACCTCAGCTTACACAGAATCCTTGAATTCCAGTCAGGGCAAAGTGCAAAGGCCCACAACAGTCACCAAAGCATTTGGTTCTTTTTTCAAACTGCTGCTTTAATAATAGCTCATGACAATTATTTCTCATCTTCTCATTCATTTTAGATTTGAAATTTAATTTAATTTAATGGGACCCTCTGTTCTCATAACACAAAACCAGCAGGAGCAAATATATGGCACATACTCCCATAAACTGTTTATAACCTCTACACAAACCTCTTTTTCTACTTGCTTCAACAGTTCCCCTTGCAGAACAGCTTAAAGCAAGACAAGGCTTTCTATGACGAGGTAATACCTTTCAGTCCAAATTTCACTGTTTGGTGGTTTTTTACTAGACCACACAAAAAGCTCACAAAGCTCACTTCTTCTATTTGTAACACTGTAGAAATCTTTGAAATTATAACAAGTGGAGAACAACTGTCCTAAATTTAACTCTATAGATCAACAGAATTGTTCAAAAGAAAAGTTGCTCATACAACCGGAGTTTTCAGACTTCTATTATGAAAACTTTGCTTATATTAAAGCACATTTCTGTCTTTTTGGTTTACCAGATGCAATCAATCCAGGCTGCCTCATTCATCTGACCCTTTTGCAAACAGCCATTCAAATCTCGTTATAAGTAAGCCAGACTTACTCCACGGTATTTCAGCACCAACAAAAGCAACTTTAGGCTGGCCAGATCACCTGAATAAAAACCACTTACTAGCTTAATTTCACTGCACCTTGGGATATACCCTTAAAACAAGCTCAAATCTGTCATTCATCAGATTCCCTGAGGAATGTGAATGATCTAGCAACACTCTACATATCCTTGTGTCTATCATATTTCTGCTTAACTGAATTACAGCTACCAGCCTGACAACCTGCCATTGATTGCATGAAGCACATCTATCTACAAAGGCAAACATTACAGATCAAATGGATTTTAGCTGTGCTGGATGATGTGTGGGGTTACGACTGTCTGGCAGATCATACAGAGTGGCCCTGGTACCCTTACTAAGTTTATACTTTAAAACTTGTATTTTGACTGGGGGAATATAAAGCACTTACACTTTTTAGCTAACATTATTCTTAGAATAATAAAGGGTGGGGGAGGAAATCTAACATCGATCCATCTTGTAGGTTTCTTTATCTGTCTTCATCAAAAGAAGTTCAAGGGAACAGCCCACAATCACATGGGATATCCAAGAACATTTGAGACCAGAAGCGCCCCCCCAGCAGTATTCACCAACGCTCAGACAGCAATGCCCCTTGGCTGGCACTCCACAGCAGTGGAACCAAACTCAGGGATATCCAGATGCCAGAAATGCATGTGTCAGAACCACCACCTTACCCTAGGGAATGTTCAAAGCGGTTGTGAGAGGCTCCTGGAAAAACAAAGTACGTGCCACCCAGCTGCTTGATGTACCGGAGGCGCTGGAATTGAGGGGTGTCGATGATCCGAACAAGCAGGGGATGCATTTCAATGTGCCCATGAATAGGATCGTTAAAAACCTGCAGAAGAAAAGAAGAAGAGTGTAATTAACATTTAAAAATTGACTTTGAAAAGAAACAGGTATATTAACATGTAAAGGATATCTAGAGTGGTCAGGTATTTGGTGGGAGAGACTGTTCATCTTCTGTAAAACAGACATATCCTGCCAATGCTGTATCAAGATCTATCACAGCATCATAGGATGGTTGGGGTTGGAAGGGACCTTAAAGTTCCAACACACTGCCATGGGCAGGAACACCTTCCACCAGACCAAGTTGCTCCAAGCCCTGTCCAATCTGGCCTTGAACACTTCCAGGCATGGGGCATCCTCAACTTCTCTGCGCAACCAACTTTATCCTTTATCTTGGACAACTACTAAAGCTTGACACCAAAAAGATAAAGCTGCCTATTTCACATAGCAAGAGAAGTCAAGTCAAAATCCCTAAAAATGTTATCTACACCTGTGCAATTCCAAAATTTACCACGTGTGCAAACTGCTGCCTTTATTAATCTGCTATTCCAATTAAAGAGGATACTGCAAAGCATGTCTGAGATATCCAATGGAAGTGTTTGGCCTGATATTGTTCATGCTTTTAAAATCAAATGCAATTTTGCTGGGTGGAAATTATGATTGTTACTTTTTTCATAAAACAAAATGCAAACCCCCAAGATAACTAAAATATGAAAGAAGTACTTCCTGAAAAGCACGTATTTTTAGAGACATCTCAGTAACTCCAGGGACTCAGTAGAGAAGGTAAACACATTTAATCCTTGCTGTCAAACTGCAGGCAAAACCATTCCATCACATACATATCTTGGTAAACTACTGAGGCAAATAAGGTTTTCCTGTGCCCTCTACCCTCAGTCACTGAGCTGGGAGGGCTCTAGCAGATATGCACACTACCGCAGAATGTGTGCAGCCCTGGCCCCAGTTAAACCAACACACACCACTGGGAGAAACAGCTGGACATGGCAAACAGTGAAAGCAAGGAGGAGTCTGTTAACCCAGGCCTGGGGAAAAACTAATAAAATAAACCAAGGGGAGGCTCTACACAGAGAGACGTGAAAGGGGAGCTTCTCCAACACATGTCAAACAGCTCTTCTGCTCATTCAATCCCTCACAACCTGCAAGTGCCCACCAAAAGCTTCCACATGATGATTCCAGTATTTCTTCTAGTTAACGTGGTTTTTCACAGACCACCACTACCACGGGCCCAGAGTTCGCTGCTGTGCAAAGGAAAGGCACCAGCTGGCAGCGCCCAGCCAAGAGGGGGGAGGCAGAGAGAGGGAGCAGGGCCCTGTGCAGGGCTTGGGGCAGGACCTGGCCACGGTGTCCCCATAGCATGGGTTACCTTCATCACCTCCACGTGCTGCTGTTGCAGTTGTGTCAGGCACGCCAGCACTTCCAGTCGCTCAGCTGGGCAGCTAGGAAGGAAAAAGAGACATTGAGAGCAAAGTCCGCAATGCACTTCCCTTTACAATGTGCAGTACATATGAAATTCCTTGTGCAAGTTCACATTACTTTGATACTCGTTGACAGAAGGAGACTGCAACTTTTTCAGAAAAATATTGAAAGCATTTATCTTTCTAAAATCAAATATAGAAGGAAGGGAACAAATAGATACAGAACATGTCTGTAGAGCAGTTTAAGTGCTTCTCCCACTTACACAGAACAGAGAAATAAAACCACCATGAAATTGATGAAAAAAATAGTATAAGCCACACTTGGAGATAAGTCCTTTAAACTTATGGGAAAGACAACATGCAGCATCTGAATAACTGACTTTAAAGGATGAAAAACTTCCTTAAACTAAAATGTCAGAGTCACAGCAAACGATTTTTATAAAAATTTCTTGCAGTTAGTCAACTCTGCATTAAAAGTTTAATTTTGTTAAATTAACTTGAATTTTACATAAATAATTTCAACTCCAACAGCAAAACCACTGCAGTTTAAAACATGTTCTAATTTTGTTGAGACTGATTCTTCTATTTTGCAAAGATATTTTGCTGTCATTTTTAGTAAGTTGTTAAAGGTCCCCTTCACAATACACAGCTAAACTTCCAGTGCAGGTACTCCGCTGCAGCCACAGCAGTCTAAGAGCACAGGCAGGACAAGTCTGGAGAGACAGAGGTAATATGCTCTATCACACCTACTTTTACCAACTCTGTCCGCAAGCCTTGCCCTTCGGCTAAATGGTTTCAGCCTCACTATGACAGCAAACACTATCATGAGAAAATACTTTTTCTCCAGCAGTTAACCACTCTGAGATTGGTTTGATATCAGCCTTTCAACATAAAATTTAACAGGAAACAAGACTATAAAATGCCAACTATTAGGAGAAAATACCGCTTGATGCACTACATATTTTCATCTGAATCATTTAGTAATTCACAATCCATAAAATATTAAAGGCACGTGATGTTTGAGCTGTTGGTGAGCAGTGTTTCTCTCAACCACTTGGTATTCCTTTCCCTAACACAGAGCTCTTGGGCTGCAGCTGCTGCTCCGACTGTCACAAAGCAGTGCTGGAGCACCTCTGCTATGGAGACAAGCTGAGAGCTGGGGCTGTTCAGCCTGGAGAAGGGAAGTCTGCAGGGAGACCTCACTGAACCCTTTCAATACCTTAAGGGGACTTATAAAAAGGAGGGAGAGGGACTTTTTATAAGAGCAGATACTGTCAGGACAAGGGGCAATGGTTTTAAACTGACAGAGGGCAGGGTTAGATTGGGTATTAGGAAAAAATTGTTCCCTGTGAGGGTGGTGAGCCCCTGGCACAGGTTGCCCAGAGAAGCTGTGGCCACCCGATCCCTGGAAGTGTCCATGGCCAGGATGGACAGGGCTTGGAGCAGCCTGGGATAGTGGAAGGTGTCCTTGCCCATGGGAGGGGGTGGAATGAGATGATCTTTAAGGTCTGTTCCAACCCAAACCACTCCACGATTCTAAGATGAAAAGCACCCTTGGTGATGCCCAGACCAGTGTGTATTCCATGACACAACTCTGAGAGCAAATAAATCAACACTGTGACCAGCAACGATTAAACTAATATTGTGATGTACCCCTATTCCATATCCCTGCCTGCCCTTTCCACAGGGCTTCCCCCTTCCCCCAGCTCTAGTCCAAACCACTCCCTCAGGTTCTCCCTGTTGGCTCTGTTATCCTAACTCCACCCTTGTACAGCCCCTATGCCCTGCCATGTGCTCTCTCCACGCCCCCTCTGCCCCGGATAAGGGGCTCCGAACCACGAACCATGCGTGCCCACTCCCTCTGCCTTGGGGATCAGTGAGGCACCAGCTTCTCTCTCTCTGCCCTGGGCACCGTGCCATGTGCCAGCCCTCTGCCTGTGGGGGCTGACACATGTGCTGGTCCTAGGCCTTGGGGAGTTAGCATGGAATAAAGGCCTTCTGCAGTCTCCATGCAAGAGCCTTCTGGCCTCCTTTACCGCCACCGCGCTGTTGTGAGCCCACAATGAACCGAGATAGCTCGGGCTGCCGAAAGGCTGTGGGAAAGTGGATCACCCACTCTCCCTAGGGATGCTCTGTGGCACTGTCAGGAAGGTTGCGGCGTGCCATACCAACGCAGGAAACTACGCACAGCAACAAAATATAATGAATGCTTCTAATGACTTATTTTTCACACAGAATCAACTAGAAAAGACCTATGAGATAATCAAGTCCAACCTATGACCTAACATCACCTTATCAACTAAACCATGGCACTAAGTGCCACACCCAATCTTTTTTTCAACACTTCCATGGATGGTGACTCCACCACCTCCCTGGGCCATCCCAATGCCCAATCACTCTTTCTGTTAAGGATTTTATCCTAATGTCTAGCCTAAACTTACCCAGGTGCAGTTTGTGTCCTCTTGTCCAGTCACTTGTTGCCTGGGAGAAGAGACCAACCCCCACCTGGCTGCACCCTCCTTCCAGGTAGCTGTAGAGAGCTGTAGAGGCTCCCCTGAGCCTCCTCTTCCTCCTGGCTAAACAACTCCAGCTCCCTCAGCCACTCCTCATAAGGCTTGAGTTCCAGACCCTTCACCAGCCTTGTTGCCCTTCTCTGGACACACTCCAGCATCTCAAGATCCTTCCTAAATTGGGGGGCCCAGAACTGGACACAACACTCAAGGTGTGGCACAACCAGTGGACCAGCCAGTACAGAGAAAGAATCACTTCCCTAGTTCTGCTGGTCACACTATTCATATTTTAATATGCTCTGTTCAGATCTGTCATAATCTCAACCCTTTGTGCCCCACACTTGGTGAGCAGTGTTTCTCTCAACCACTTGGTATTCCTTTCCCTAACACGAACTCTTGGGCCGCAGCCGCTGCTCCGACTGTCACAAGGCAGTGCTGGAGCACCTCTTGGAAGCACCAAGAAGGACTGTCATGGATTAACCCCCACCCGGGAACTCAGTCCCACGCAGTCGCTTGCTGCTCTGGTGGGATGGGGAGGAGAATCGGGAAAAGGTAAGACCCTGCATGCTATCGGTGTGATTCTGGTGTGACCAATTGCCTGGATGTCCCACCTTCCCTGCTCTTCATCTTCCTTCAGATAGAAAACAACAGCAGGGCATTTTTCACCCGAAGTCTACAAGGTCAGACCCCCCTAACCAAGACAAATCCTGTTAACACAGGAAACTGTGGTTTTGCAGGGCTCTGCAGGCAGATTTCCTCCAACAGCCAAAGCAGCATTACTGCTGGCTGCTTGGAAATGGTGACAATTGGCACTTCCTCATCCATTCCCCTCTCTGCTTTGTCCACACCCTCCTTCATGCCACAAGTGACAAGGACGAGAAGATCCCTTTCCTGTGCCCAAAGAGGTTAGCCAGATAGCCCCACTCATCATCTGGGTTCAGCATGCAGCACACTGCACACCACATGAAACATCCACTGCCAGCAACATGAGAACGCTTGGGAAACCCACAGCACTGCCTCCAGGCCTCACTGGCCCAAGCTCTCCCCTTTGTACTTCCAGGAACCCGGGGAACTAAAGACATGCCTTCATTAGTGGCCTGTCACAGAGAAATGATCAAAGTTACTGCAGGACAAAGTGTGCAGTGGACAGCAAAAGAATTGTTCATACTGCAAAAGTTGGGGTGTTTACAAAAAGCAGAATGCTTGAGCAATTTCTCATCCAACTCTCAGCAGTTACAGCTTAATAGAAACAAGATGTCAGATCTCACAGAAGGAAACTTTGTATAATAAAACCCACAAGCCTGTAAACCCAGCACCATCTGCTCTCTACACCGAGAGCTCTCCACAGCCCTGTGCCCCCATCACCTGTACCCCATGCTGAAGGACTCCTGGCCACCCCATCCTGCTGCCCATGTTCAGCACTGACAGTCTCTGACTCCCCAGATGGGTGCACAGGTCCAGTGTGGCCTGGACACCTGATGCTCCTTCCCTGCTAGAAGCAACCAGCCTCCTGGCAAGTTCTAAATAAAACTAAACACCAGCTTGTCATTTCAGTCAGGCAATTACCTGGTACTTCAGCAATAAACAAAGCCTTCAGCTGCCTTCCACGACATCACAGCATTTCTGTCTGCACACTTCAAACAGCTGCAGTTAAACCCCTCTTCTACAAAAAGAGAAACCAAAAATACCTTTATGACTCCTGCACACGTCTTACCTCGTCCAAAGCCGAGCACTTCTGCCTTGTCCCACTGGGTCACATCAGCTCTTCATTCTCTTCCAACCTCCACGCCCAGACACCCGCCCTATCCCACTCCCCCTTTGCATGCTGATGTCTCAATAAAGCAGGGAAAGGCCCTTCACCCTCAGCACGGCATAAGCGCTGATGAGTTTTCAGGCAAGGAGCCAACACCAAAGTGCTCTAACCCCCAGCAGAAAGCACAGCACTGCACTTATGTGCACCTGCCAGATTACACACCCCAGCCTACCTCAGGGCCACCAACCACAACATCAGCAAACAGATGGAGCCAACAGGTGGGTTTTGACACAAATTTGGAGGAAGCAGTATAAACAAGGTTACCAAAGGAACAAAGGAAAGACATTAAAATATTAAAAACCACCAGGAATTACGTGGCGAGCAAGCAGGCTCACATCCCAGTAGAGGGGAGCAAGCGCGGATCCCCAGTGGGGATCCGGGCCTTTCCAACACACAGGATAACAGGACAGATTCATACCCTCTGCTGTTCCAGAAGAGCAAGAAAGCATATTCACCATCAGAAAGATTGTAAGGGTTTTGGAACCAGTCATTCCCTCACTGCTGGGAACAATCTTTTACACACTTTAGAACAGCATCCAGTGTTTGTGGCAGGTGACCACTACCAGCCGGACTGCCTGCTCCGGACTGCCCAGGGCAGTGGGGGCTCACAGCAGCAACTGTGGCCACTCACCCACAGGCCCCTATTCTGCCAGGACACACAACAACATTTCTTTTTCCACAGCAGCCCACGCTGCTGTAGGCACAACAGAGAGCCAAGTCCCAGCAGCTGCTGCAAGGCTGACCTGTCAATGCCAGGGGTTTCTCCCAGGGAGACGGGTGACACCCGGCCTCTCCTGAGCAGCACCTCCTGCTCTGTCAAACATCGGGGCCACTGTCGTTCCTGGAGTTGGAGCAGCAGCAACTTCAGGCAGAAAAGTAAGTTTTCGTTAAAACCCCTGGAGTTCACTCATGTGCTCCCACTCAAAAGCTCACTGTGCTACCCAGGGGATTTTCACTAAACCTTTTCTAAAGGATCGAGTTTTTTGCTTCTCATGGCAGCGAGTGTCCGCGCCGTGGATGTGCTGGGATCAGCAGGGAACGGGAACTGCTCCCAGGGTCCGGGATCAGCCCCACCGAGCCCGTTCCCTCGCGTTCGCCCCCGCTCAGCTCCGCTCGAGGCGTTTGGGGCGGCCCCGTGCCACGGCCGCGCTGAGTCGGGCCATGTGTGTGCAGCCGCTCCCTGCGGGCACGGCCCGCCCGCCCCAGCTCCCGGGCCTCGGCCCCCG
>VXAZ01006034.1:593049-632658 GCA_013399875.1 Gymnorhina tibicen
CCTGTGGGGGGGCCCCCCCCCCCGGCGGCCCCGCCCCGCCCGCCGCAGCTCCTGGGCCTCGGCCCCCGGCAGGGCCTCCCCGCTTTCCCCGCGGGCAGCGCTTACCAGACACGGGTGACCTCGGGGGCGCAGGCGGGCAGGTCCAGCAGCATCCTCCCGGTGACCCCGCTCTCTGCGGGAGCAAGAGAAGCGTCAGCGCCAGCGGCGGGGCCGCAAGGCCCCGGCCCCGGCCCCGGCCCCGGCCCCGGCCCGNCCGTGGGTGTTCGCCGCGGTGATCCGGTGCGCTGGCGGTGGCCCCCCTGCTGTGGGGGATTCACGTGGGATACCTGGAACCCTGCACCGGCACTGCCCGGTCGTGATCCCGAATCCCAGCCGTCATCACAAACACCAGCTGCCACATAGTGCTCCCAAAAGAAGGGGTGCCACAGCACTGCTGCCTTCAAACAACACTGCTGAAGGCACCCGAATCGGAACTCGTTCAAGATCTCATTCCCAAGACATCACGGGCCACGGAGACAGCCACACCCCAGCTGCCAGGTGCCCCATTGCTCCCAGCCATGGTGATGGACACCGCAGTCATCCCAAGCAGAGACACATGGGCTGGTTTTTACATATCTCGTTCACATGTAACGTCCCAATACCCATGAAAACAGCTCAGCTGCCCAAGGCCTCTGAGTGCCACAAAGGCCCTGGAAGGGCCTAAAACTTTGGCTCCCCATTACAGACCCCACAGAGCAAGGCTGGCAAAATCCCCCCTGCCTTGATCCACCCCAGCAGCCTTCTCAGAGCTGCGCCTGCCACACGTGCAGCTGCACACGGTGCCCGATGGACGAGATACTCTCCCCAGCTTCTGGGGGAGCCCACTCACCACTCCCAGCAACCCCATGGGCTGAGCTTGTGCCAGGCACTGCTCCTTGGGAAAAGCCTGTTGCTCCACTGCTGTCACCAGCACCGACAGGGACGCCCCAGAGATCCAGAACCCTGGACACCTCCAAGCTCCCTGTGTGACCCAGCAGATCTGTGATGCCCAGCACACGCTGTGCTCACTGCGATTCTGCATGGGCTCGCAGGGGGAAGATTACACGTTATCCTCAGCAGGATACACACATGTGCTGGGTTTACATGGCCAGGTTTGGGGAACAAGGCGGGCAGTGGTGGCCTCTGTACGTCGACACCAGAAGCTTTTCCTATGTTGGGCAGAGCTGGCTCAAGAGGCCTCCAAGACAAATCCACTGTGGCACAGCTGTAGCTTGGAGGGAGGAGCCAGAAGATGTGTGAGCCACAGCCCTGCAGGCACCAAGGCCAGGGAAGAAGGAGGGGCTGGAGGTGCTCCAGGCACCGGAGCAGAGATTCCGCTGCAGCCCGTGGTGTAGGCCATGATGAGGCAGATCCACCCTGCAGCCCATGGAGGACTCCACGCTGGAGCAATTGGACTCCATGCCTTTGAGGAAGCTGCAGGCCATGGAGAGCCCAGCCAGGAGCAGGCTCCCAGCAGGAACTTCAGCCATGGAGACATCCCATGCTGGAGCAGGGGCAGAGCATGAGGTGGAAGGGGCAGCAGGGACAGAGCATTGCAAACTGACCCCAACCTCCTTCCCCATCCCCCTGCAACACTTGAAGAGAGAGGAAGTAGGATAGCCAAGCATGAAGTTGAGCCTAGGCAGACGGGCTGAATGGGGAGAAGGTGGCTTTAGTTTTGGTTTTGTGTCTCATTATCCTACTCTATTTTTAATTGGAAATAAATTTATCTTCCTCAGTTCCTGTCTTTTGCCCCTGATCGTGGCTGGTGAGTGATCTCCCTGTGTTTATCTCAAAGCTGTTTTGTGGTATTTTCTCCCCCCTCTGCTGAGGAGGGGAGGTGAGAGTGTGGCTGAGTGACCTGGCAGCCAGCCACAAGCCACCGCAATGCATTTCTGGAATTGCTGCATCCTCCTCCCCACTTCCTTCTCCCCTTCAGATGTGTAGAGGGAAGAAAAAAAAACCCAAAAAACCTCACATTATCTTAATAATAAAAAGTCCTTTATTTTTTTCTTGATGTTTCTCTGTTTCTGAGGGGCAAAGGTCACATGTTCTACTGTCATGCTACAGTAATTTCCTCTTCGAAGCAAACATCCTGCTTTCTCACTTCTTGGCTTTCGTTAGCAAACTAGAAGTAATGCTTGCTGTCTGATTTTCATTTGGCTGAGAGTCTCTCTCTGTCCCCTCTGGGTCTCTTGGGCATATCCATCAGCACTGAAACGAAACTGGCTGAGCCCCACCCTTTTAGAGGAAACTTTATTCTCGGAAGAAATGTGAGGAGGCAAAGCCAGGCCAGATCCATTAAGGAATGCAACCATACAAAATAATCTCCCACCTTCTCCATTTGCTCTGTCCTGCACAAGTGACACACAAATGCCACTGGTGCTTGGCCTTTTAAGGAATAATTGATTACCGGTCCGTTCTTTACTTCAGAGTCAAAAACTGCCCTATATATAGCTCTACCTAAAGAAGCTTTTTGGGGAGGGGAAGGACACACATCCTATCCCCAGGCCCAATACATCTGCAGAGCTTATAAAAAAAATCTCAAAAAAATTTAAAAAAAAAGTAAAAAATTTAAGAGGGAGCTCATTGCATTTGTGGCCTAAATAAAACAGCAAGGGAGGAATATCCTGAAGGAACAGGACGTCTGTCTTGGATGCAATCAAAAAACTGCTGATTTTGTAGCATGAGATGGACACACGGCACAGCAAGAGAGCAGGGATTACCAGTTTCACTCTTGGGTAGCAGGAAGAAAAAGAAAGAAAAATACTGCACTAGGGTGTTGTTCTGAGTAGCACAAATTCCCTCATAATCAAACAAAACACATGAGAAAGGGGAAAGGAGGAAAAAGTTATTTTTGCACTTGTGTGCCACAGAGGTGGCCTGAGTGCCCCCCCATTGCTGCCTGCTGCTGCACACACAGGAAACCCAGTTATCTCTGCTGAAGCAATGTGGCGCATCAACCCAAAATCATGCCAATGAGTCTCCCTGCAATGGCAAACAAAACTCAAGGCACATGGTCAAATTCGGGCTGAAGAGAATTATTCCTTTGTAGGGGCTCTTTATTTTTTCACTTTACATGTTTCCTGTAGCACTTTCCTGATGTTTATGGCTGAGATTGGAAGGGACTTAAAATCTTATCTCATTCCAACTGCCCCTGCCGTGGACAGGAGAGCCCTCCTCTAGACCAGGTTGCTCAAAGCTGCATCCAACCTGGTCTTGAACACTTCCAGGGATGGGGCATCCACCACTGGATTGACTCCCTGTTGAACTCTGTGAAGCAGTGCTACAAACTTGCTACCAAGGAACTGAAAAGTTCACAGTAAAGCCAGCTGTGACTTGGCACCAGTTTGTTCCACAACCTCAGCTGCTTGAGCCCCATCTTTACACATTAACTAGCTGAAATTTGTGTGACTAAACCCTTTCAGAGCTGTTTTTCTATGGCTGGGAACCACGATGGATGATATGTAAGTGAAGGCAGAGAAGGTGCTTGCAGTAAAGCTGCTGCACACCCCAAGTTCCTTGTGCTTCAGCTGAGAGGCAGCATCGGGTCCCAGGAGCACTGCGGTGGTTACTGTGCAGGGGGAACTGGGCTCCCTTAAACCAAATGCTCCCCATTGCTCAGGTGTACAAACCTTCACGATGAGGCACCACATGAGCCCTGTGCCGCATCAGCTCTGCCCAGCCTCAGTGGCTCAGATGGAGCAGGGCAGCACGAGCCCAGGCTGCAGGCGGTCTGGGAACCACAAGTGTAACCTGCCTCAGATGCATCTGTCCTCCAGTGCACTTCTGGTCACTCAAGGAAGTTAAAAAGTTTTAGGAGTTTGGCATTGTGTTCATCTGACACCAGTTTTTCAAGAACTACTAACTGGGAGATGAGTTGTGCTTATTGCAAACTTTGATTATCGTAAACAAAGCAATCAAACTGAGTAATCTCTGTTTGCTCAGCGTCTTTGGCCTTATGACACATTCAGCTTCTTTCATCTGAGATCCCAGCACTGCTTACACACTTACGGTTTCTTCATGGCTTTGTATTGTGTCCCCAGTTTCAATTCCTACCAGTCCTCAGGCATCAAATAACAACAAAAACCCCTCATCAGTCACAAACCAGCAACACAAGAAGAGTGACTCCTAACAGGAAACCAAAGGAAAAATCAGTTTCGATTCCCCGAGTTGTTTAATTGCAGTCTAACCACAAATTTTTCTTGAGGCCACATCTTAGTACAACATTTGGGATGTGGCAACCTATTATTAACATAGTGCTTGTATGTAAAGAGCTAGAAGCTTTATGGTATTCTCTGCACGGGTGTTAATAACCTTTTAACTTTGACTCTCTAGAAAGCTGAGCTGTAGTAAACATGGAAGCTCTGAATCCACTTCAAGGAGCATTAAGGAGGTGATATTTTCATTTGAAGAAGTGGTAAATTTCTCCCCCTGGCAGACAGGATGGTTTGCAAGTCTGGAATACAAGAGCCTAATTTCTGAGTTCAGGCTGCCCATGATGATGTCCCCTTGCTGGCAGGCTTACCTGCAGAAGGGAGTTTACAAAGATAAAAACCAAAAGCCAGCCAGGTTTTCACAGCTACGACCCTCAACATCTCCCCCTGCCTGGTAACTGATCCTTGGGTAAGATTAAGGGACAAACAAAGAAAGCTGGTGTCTACCATGGGCCACCCAGTCAAGACCATGACACTAAGGAACATTTGTAAATCAATCACCCTTGTCCTTGTTTGACTTCAACTTGCCAGATGTTAACTGGGAACACCACACAGCTGGTACAAACTAGTCCAGGAAATTCCTAAAACACTTGGGTAACAACTTCATGGTACAGGTACTAAGGGAGCCAACTAGGAAAGGCGCCCTCCATGATTTGTTGTTACCAAAGAGGGTCTCATAAGGGAAGTGGTGATTGGTGGCCATCTTGGCCACAGTGACCACAAAGCAATCATGTTTAAAATCTCTGATGACAGGAGGAAAAGTGTCAGCAAAACTTCCACCCTGGCTGTGAGGAGAGCAGAGTTCAGGCCGCTCAGGGAATTAAGTCAGTAAGGTTCCCTGGGGAAATGCTTTTGAAGGTGCTGGGGTCCATCATTTTTTAAGCACCATTCCCTAAGGGTGCAGGAACAGGCAATTCCCACATCCCGGAAGTCAAGAGGTGAGGCAGGAGGCCAGCTTGGCCAAGCACGGATTTTCCTCTGGAGCTAAGGCAAAAAAAAAAGTATGGTCAGAGTGAGCACGGTCAGTGACATGGGAGTGTTCTGCCAATTGGCAGGGACGATTTAAAGGACACAGACACTGATGGAAAGAATGGTCTTATTTTACTATGAATATTAATGTAACACAAAAGTAAAAGAATACGTTCAATAAAACTACATCCTTGGCTTTAACAACAAGTAAAAATAAGCAAAGTAATGCACCCAATCATTACTACACAAGAGACAGGATAGTGATTGAGAAAGATACATCACCAACTGCCTAAATACTCCACCATCATCCACAATCTGCAGTCACTGGGGAGCCCCGTTTCGCAGTGAGGACCTGGAGAACCCTTCCTGGCAACTGGGGAAACCCTACACGGTGCGTCTGACGCTGCTGGGGGCTGCCCGAGGCCGCACAGCCTCCGGCCGCACGCGTCCTTGGCTTGCCCAGCTGCTGCAGCACGCCGGGAAATGCTGGCTCCTTCTCAAGGAGCGAGCCCCGAACACAGACGTAGACAAAGCGTTGGCGGAGGCAAAGGACGAGAGAGGGGCTTTCTGTATGGGTTCCAGCCAGTTTATTGCAGGTGAAGAGTCCAGGCACAGGAAAGCAAGGATCCAGGGCATACACAGAGTTTTATATGGGGGGCGAGAGAGGTGGAACAAAGGGAAACAGCCAATGGGGTTCGGCTAGGGAGGAGGAGACAGCAGGGGAACAGCCAATGGGGGTAACCTAGGGGAGGGGATTGCATGAACTGACCAATGGGGTATCGAGTAAGGGGGGAAACCTCTGGAACTTATACATAGGCAAGTAGGGAAAATGCTTAAACATGAACTTATACATAAAACTGGGTGGGGAATTAAACGTGAGCAAAAAACTGTAATAGATGGCAAAGACTTGTTTGTTCATTAAACCTAAATAAATGTGGAAAATCGCATATTATAAAGATCATTTAAAGAAAACTGCTTAGCATTGCTTTGCTTGAATAGTAGTTAGAGGATTGTTTAACATTGCTTAGGGAATTGCGGAATGTATTCAAGGCCATTGTCCTTGTTTGGTAAAGATGAAACCGAGAACAGAAACAGCCCAGTTCGCTTCTTGCCAAGGAAACTTGGAAGAATCAACAAAAAGGATGTGGTTAGGTGTATTATATAAGAACTTAGATACGCTTGCGCAGAACAGGAGAGGAAGACCCGGAGCCTTCATCCTACAACCACCAAAGAAGAACAGACGACCCCCTGGCAACAGCAGGAGCCTGCGTAAAACGGAGAGCTTACGCTGAAACGGGGAAACGAAACTAGGAGGAGGCTGTAAAGAAACGAAACTAAGAACTGTATATAAAGAGGGTCTCGAGGGCTGCAATTTGCACCGTGGTGGAGCAGAGACCCCCCCCCCGGTTGCCCAGCGCTGTTTTGCTTGCTGTCGCTTGCTTAATAAATACTTAATCTAATTGGACTGGCTCCTTATCAATTTATTAGGGCCCCAATTTATAACAAAAACCACTGGGAATATATGAACCTGCCGTACCTGAGGAGTGAGAATTAGACCTCTGTGTCCTGGAGGCCTGTCCACCAGTCCTCCGATGGTTCTGTTGAAGTGGCCACTGTCGCATGCACCGCAACATGTGTCCACCCACAGCCAAGGTCTCCAAATTCGCCTCAAAAGTGGGTCCAGCTTTTACAGGCCCAGATTAACAATTCAAAGTGACCTGACTGTATTTTTAGAGCAGAAACACCTGGATCTGATGGCACATTTCCTGAGCAGCAGGGGCCAGGGCTTGGCCAGAGCCTGGGCCTCAGCTGGGAGGGTTTACCCTACAATACCCTACAAACAAGCCTCTATTCATGTCAGTTGGGAAAATTTCTTGAAATGATACATTTCTTGCAGATAACTACACAAGGTTATACAGAGCTAGCCTAAGTGTCTCAGTCATCTATTTTTAATTAAATAATACTGATGGTGTTAGTCACATAACGCCCAGAATTCATCTTGCAAGCCAGCTCTGGCTGAGGCCTGCTGCTCAGGCCTCAGCACGTCAGGGAGGAACACAGAGAGATGGGCAATCCCTGACCACATGACATTGAACAAAGAATAGTGCTGGCTTCTCCACCTGGGACTGGACAACCCCGGATGTCCACACAGACCGGGGAACAAGAGGCTGGAGAGCAGCACCACAAAAAGGGACCTGGGAGTTTGGGCTGAGGGCAAGTGGAACAGGAGCCAGCAGTGCCCTGGCAGCCCCAAGGGCCAGCCCTGTCCTGGGGGACATCAGGCCCAGCATTGCCGGCCGAGCGAGGGGGTGACTGTCCTGCTCTGCTCTGCGCTGGGGTGGCCTGGGGGCAGTTTGGGGTGCCTCCAGGTGTGGATATAAAGCTATTAAAGAGCATATGCAGAGGAGGGCTACAAAGATGGTGAAGGGCATAGAGGGGCCATGAGGTCCCTTGGTTTGTTCAGCCTGGAGGTCAGACCTCATCAGGTCTGCAGCTTCCTCCTGAGGGGCAGCTCTGACCTCTGCTCCCTGTGACCAGGGACAGGACCTGAGGGAACGCAGCTGTGTCAGGGGAGGGTCAGGCTGAGTATCAGGGAAAGGTTCTTTCCCCAGAGGGTGGTCAGGCACTGCCAAGGCTCCCCAGGGAACAGATATGGCCCCAAGGCTGCCAGAGCTCCATGAGCACTTGGACAATGCTCCCAGGCACAGGGTGGGGAACTAGGTGATCTTAAAGGTCCTCCCCTAACCAAGCCATTCTATGATGCTATGATTGTTGGGGTGTCCTATGCAGGGCAAGGAGTTGGACTTCGATGATTCTTGTGGGTCCCTCGCAACTTAGGATATTCCATGATTCTGTGATACTACAAACTACAGATTAGTCTTTTAAAACAAAAGCTCTGGCAACAAAGAAGTCATTGCAGCAGAATCTGCACAAATTGGCCTTTTTTTCCTCATAGAGCAGATGAACAGGAGTTATTTTAAAAGCTGAGTTCATGCCAGCTTTCTGCTTACCTGGAGCGACAAAACCAGCATGACACCAGCTGGTACAGATCTGAACCTGCCCAAGGCTGGTTCTGAAACACATCTGGGAGGAAGGCAGCCAGGACCAGCACCCGGAACTCACACCCACAGTGCTCAGAGATTAACTGGGAGCCCACAGCTCAGCTCTGCTGGAGCCACACCTGCCTCTGTGGGCACATCCTGTCACTGCAGGGTTCTCTCCCTTTTGGTGTTTTTTGGTGACTTCATGTAATATATTAATCACCTTCTCCCAGAATCCACACCAGACTGAAGCACAAACAGTAAAGAAACTTCTGGAGGAAATTTCAGACAAAACACACGAAATACCATGAATTTAAACAGAAAAAAATCCCAAAGAAATCTGAGGGAGCATAAAAATGATGAAGGTCTTTGACATTACAGAAAACACAGACAGAAGGCATTGTTTAGTAAATTAGCACAGCAAAACAACAGGAAATACAGCAACACAGGTTAAAATACTTTTCAGTTGTTTATTATAAAATACAGATTTACATGTGAAGGCACTTTGAAACCGTTACAAAATTTCCATGTAAGCTATTGTTTTAGCTGTTCAACAAGCCCAAAATAGTTTTTAGATTACCTAAAAAGTTGAAAAAATCTGAACTGCGTCCAGTTGTAGTACATTCATTTTCCTAATGAAGAAACACTACACCTAACAACAGTTAATAAGGATTCTGGCTCCATCAGTTGTCTACCGTCAGAGAAGGCAGTGACTGTGGGGAGCAGAGAGGCCAGGAGATCTGCACATGATATTGAATTAAAACCATGGCAACTAAACTCTCATCATACAATACTGTGGAAAGACTGATGCTATCATGCCTGACCATACATTTCCTATCCAGAGAGGCTGCAATCCTCCACTTTTTATCTCAAAATCTGAAGACAAACATTAAAACTTGAATAAAATTGAAAGGAAATTAAGAATCTGCATTAAATCTCCTCCACTGCATGGCCATTTCCTCATACTGCAGCTCTCCATGGGCAAGCACCTTTTTTTGAAAGTAAAAAAGTTTTTTAAAAAATCCAATATTCAAGTAGTTAATGACTCAAAAACACGTTTGTAAACTTTCTACTCCTTGCTGAGTAGTGTTCCTGCACACCTACACTTAGTAATCAATTTCTCCTTCATCACTGCTGGCTGGATTCATTAGCTGAGGCTGCCCAAAATCATGGCAGTGTTCTCCCCTGGAACTGTGGATCTCACAGCACATACTAACCCACCCAGCCAATGAAGGCAACAGAGTCCCTCAAACAAGTCCTATGTAATTGTTCTTTTTTTTTTTTTTTCAGTTCAATTACACAGAAACTGAAAATTACAGTGCTGAGAAGTTTCTCTATGGCTCTAACCTTAAATACAATTATAAAATAAGATCAAACTACTGATTTACAGTAATGAGTAAACCTTGACTTTTCTCCATTTTGGTAAAATAGACCCTACCAAATCCTCAGCGTTAAAAACTCAGTCACAAGAATTGGATGCTGGAATTTATACTTTTCCAGTGAATCCAAGCCTTCAACAGCTATAAACCCTCATACAGACCCACCTCCTTATGTGATGGGCTTACATTCAGTGTAGATACTACACAAGAGGCTAAAGGTCTTCAGGAAAAAATAAAACAGAGATACAATTTGTTAAATGAATTTGTGCATTTGAACAGCTTTGAGATGGCCAAGCCGCAGCTGCTGATTTCAGCTGTAACTGTATTTCCTCATGGGTGAGCTGCCATGCATATGAACAGCATCTAGGGCAGGCTGCCCCATGGTTCCAACACGGAGCATCCACTGGCTCAAGAGAAAGGGAATTCAGGCTCACAGAACTGCATCTCAGTGCTTTACCAGAGTCCAACCTAAGTCACCACTGTTTGTATTTTTACATTATTGCCTTTGTTACTGCAAAAAGCTTCCAGATCCATGTCACAACCTACACTTTAAGAGGAATTCTGACAGTTCAAAACTGCTCAGCTCTTCCTGAGGCTAAATAATTAATTTCTTCTCCCTCCATTTACTCCACAGTAAAATAATGCATAAAATTCCATATTCTTTTCAAATAAGGCACTTTGAACGTTCCTTCTCCAAATACCAAAAGCTTGAGGAAACTTTACTCATTTCATTCATTTCTTTACTGCTCTTATTCTAACAATAAAACCAGTATTAGAAGCTGAGTTACACTCAGAACTCACGATGCTCCAAATGAGGCTTGAGAACATCCAATACGGCTTTCACAGAATACTCTTTTGCTGAAACAGCTCAGTGTGGCCTTTGGGAATGAAGATCACAGGCATTTCCTGCATAACTCTTACTTTTTGCATCCCGTGGAAGTCAGGTGAAAGTTCAGTGTTAAAGGAACTTGGCAGTTGTCTATATACAAAACCAAGAAATAAATAGCACAACAGCTGTATCCAGCTCCGTAACTTAGAGATCTCACAGAAAATGGAAGTTTTTTAGTGATTTGCTCTTTCACTGACAACATCCTGCAGACGTTTTAGTAGAACATCATCATTTTCCTGGCAGAGTCGCTTCGTGGGGGATTCAGTGTCACTGTCAATTGTTATTGCTCGCTTCTTGCTCCTATGTTCACCTTGTTTTATCATATTATTGATGTCCTTCAAACTCTGCGATCAAGACAAAAATAGAGTTACTCTGAC
Source organism: Gymnorhina tibicen (assembly GCA_013399875.1). Classification (NCBI taxonomy): domain Eukaryota; kingdom Metazoa; phylum Chordata; class Aves; order Passeriformes; family Artamidae; genus Gymnorhina; species Gymnorhina tibicen. The sequence goes on from VXAZ01006034.1 coordinate 603,940, forward strand.
TCTATTTCAAACTTGCTCTATGTCTGAAATATCAGAGAACAACAGGTTATCCCGCACCTCTGAGTGATAGAGTCTGCATGCAGAATTCTACCTTTCACTGCAAAGTGAGAGACTATTCATTGTAACACATCAGAACTGCATTAGACCACATCCTAATTAGAAGACTAATTACCCTACCCTTTCTCAAACTGACCGCTTTCAGCCTTGTTTTTCTCTCTACCTTGGAAGGGCTGCCATTGAATTTGTAGAGCAGAGCAGTCCGAGGCGTGAGGCAGGCGCCGTTCTTGTGCGGTGACACGTACACGGAGTGCTGCTGGGAGATGCGCCGCGGAGACACCGGCTGCTGCCGGATGCTGGGGAACGGCGACAGCGGCGGCGCTTCCACCTGCAAGAGAGGACACGTCTGCACAGCAGCTCCATTGGAACATGCCTGAGAGCAGGAACTTCACAGAAGAAAAGATTAATACACTTCCAGGTCTTCTTTAGAATATTTTATCTTGTTACAGTGAAACAACAGATCAAGCATCGATCGAACAACAGAACTGATTTTCCAGATGCCTTACACAGATAGTCCAGAGGCATTTGAGCAAATAGATGTTGCATTAATGTAAAGAAGCTGGAACGGGGTTTGCAAACTGAGCAGCATCTGTATTTGTCCTCTTGAAAGGCTGTTAAAGCAAGTGTTCATACCATTACCTGTAACTATCTGACATGACCCACACCAGGTGACAAGACAAAGTTATTGACATACGTTTAACTGCCAGGAAAAACAATTCTGTGAGTATTAATTCCAAAATACTTTACTTACCACATGATCCTGGTTTGTGATATCGTACTTCAGTGCAAATGACTTTACTCTTCCTACGTAGACTGCATTGTAGAATTTAATAAGATCTCCTCTCTCCTCTGTTTCTGACTCACTCGAGTTCTCTGCTGAGGATCGTCCTGAGGAGCTGCCAGCTTTCACAGATGAGTCTAACAATAAGAGAGCTTCAGATTTCAAAACTACAGCATTGGCAAATCAGGCACTTCAGAGTTGAACTTACGCTGTCCAGCTGGCATGAACTTGTCCATAAACTGACCAGTCAATGAGAGGAATTCAAGAAATGTGCTTGAGCCAGGAGCAGGGTGTGCTGCAGGTGGTTATGAACATCAGGAGGAGCTACCAATCGTTGTGAGCAGGCTTGTGGGTTATGGCTAAAAATGCCAGTATCAACCTCTATTCCAAACTCAGAAATAGCTGTAGCAAGAAACTGTAGCACAGCTGACCCCTTCTTCCATGCTTATTTTGGGAAGTGGTACAAAGCCATTACTTGCTCTTAAAACTAAGTTTTAAGCAGTCTGACAGCTCCCAGCTTTTGGCTTCTCTGAAAGTCTCCAGTGATCGGCTAGCAAAGAACAACTTGGTGCTCAACTCAGATCTGCACCAAGGAAGTCATGACACCATTTGTTCAGAATGTTCTGTTAAGTGGGAAAAGCTGCAGCCACACAGCAAGTGTATTTCTGTTAATGTTTGCTCTCCCCTAATTAAGCTGAAGTGCTACTGAGTACAACCTTCTATGTCTCCTCCATTCTGCTGTCTGCCAAGTAAAACAGAGCAGCACACAATAAAGTCTCTGGCCATCAGTGCACTGAGACAAACATCAAAAGCTCCATGAGTGACTCCTTTGTCCTTCTGCCTTCCTTCTCTCACAACACAAACACAGCTCCTGTGAACTGGTGTCAAAAGAGCAGGAGTTAATACTGGGTAAAGGAGACACGAGTCCATAAACTGAAGAAAGTCTGGTAGGAAAAGCCACTGAAGAACTTTGTAATCAAGTACATTTGTCTGACAAAATACCAGAGCCCAGTGTCACTTCAGATACTCCAACACATCCAGTAACTGTGGAGGTGTTAGACAGAATTTAGATGAGATCAGCACTTTCCTGGACCCCGAAAGCCTCAAGAGGCCTTTAAAAGAGCTCTAATACTCATTAAGGCAGATGAATCCCACCCACAGGGAATTTACCACAAAGAACAAACTAAATTCCATGTGCGTCCTGGCTGCAGATCTGCTCATGGGTTCATGTATGATCTGCTCTGCTCACGGGTTCACACACGGGCTCGTGATCTCTCACTTTCCTGACACGTCACTCCAAACGGGCATGGCACAGTTCTCACGCTTTTCTCAAATACTACTCTCATCCCTTTTCTTCTCTAACCCAGAGCAAAGAACACATTACCTATTCAAAAGAGACCTGAATATAAGAAAATGGTGGTCCTGGAGAGTTAGCATTTTTATTTTCTGAAACAAGTTCTCCCTACCTAAGTTTTCAGAATAGGTGATATTCAAAAAACTCCACCATAATATTCCAGGTACTGTTTATCTTCATTATTCTTTGTTATCAGTGTTGCTGTCCAAGAAGAACTACAGCATCATTGACATACTAAGAAAATACTTCAACCCTGAGCAACCAAATTTAAGTAAATGAAATTAAACATTCTTTCCAATTAGTAAGTGTATTTTCCATATCTAATACACAGGAGAGCTACTGAGAAGATGGTTTCTTTTTCAACAATACATTCATCTATCTTTAATATACTTGAAACTGTAAAACTTGCTCCACTTCCTATTACTTGACAGTTCAGTTCTTTAAGAGCCCCCAGGTATGCTATTGAAAAGAGCAGATTCCTTTGCTGTACTCACCTTCTGTCACCTCCATATCTGGGTTTGCATTTTTGTCCAATGGGACATCATCCAAAGTACTTCTCAACAAGACACTCCTATAAACCTACAATACACCAAGGAAAAACACTCTTGTCAAGGAAAGCAAGGGAGTCAGGAGACTAGAAGAAATCAAACTGAATAGGAACGAGTATTACACCGCAGAGAATCTGACTTTTCTCTTATGAGCACCAACACTTCAAAAGCCACCTATGAGCTTTACAGAAAGTAAAGGCAATGCTCTTGACTTACATGGCTGTTTGCTTGTGGCTGATTTCTGTAACTTTTCATTATGTCCTGAAAAGTTCTTTCCTCTTTGGTTACCTGGAAAAGAAAAGGCTGGTGAAGACCAAGTGCAAGTATGAAGGCCGGGCTGCTCAGGTCCAGTATGCAGCTTTTTGATGAGTATTACTATGAGTACATAATTTTAGAATTTATCTCTGGTGATCAGAGTACGAAAACAACAAGGATTTTTCTTGTTCAGGAATTCCTTGTTTCTTGGCTACTAAAGCTTTTTGTTGCTTCTGATGCTTGGACATTATTCCTTTCCAGACCTTTTTTCAAGTTACACTTAAAATTAAAGAAAGGAAATATTATAAAGTCAAAAATGTGTTTTGTGAAAGTTTGGAAAGTGGATCCCTTAATGTTGGAGTGACAACTCCTCTGGACCCAGGCTCAGAGGAAAGCCAAAGCACAGGGATTGAATTAAAACCTTTGGATAAACTGAGATACGTGAAGTCACACCAAAGTGAAATAGAAATATAGATTTTTAACTTTTAGTAAAAATATATGCTAAGTGCCTTAAGCATTGAAAAGCTGCAGCAAGGAGACCTTAAACACAGTTCTTACTGCAGCAGTGCTGCCTTTTCACAGAATTTCTCTACTTTAGACAAAACATAGATGGAACTACACTGTTCACATGTTTTAGATATGTTCACATAAACAGTAAGAGCTGATAGAAGCAATATCAGCAAATCTGTGTAATACCTATGTAAGGCTTGTGTAAGATTTACGACTGTTAGAATCAGACCAGGATAGGTTAAGAAAAGAAAAATGAGACTCGTGTGCTAATTCCATTGGTTAATTAATAAATATAATGGACACTTCAGTAAGTTTGAACAACATCAAGAAGAAGAAGAAACTGTTTACAACTTGCTGTTAGCCTGCTGCTGCTGCTGCTGCTTGGCTTTATCATGTAACCCCTTTGAACTCTGCCTTCAGAAAACTACGAAATAAAGAACTTTAGCAGAACAGCAGCTCTCTCTGCTCTTTCACCTTTGGCCAAAAGGGAGGGTGTCCCATCGCAAGCTCAATACCTTAACTTTTCTAAACAGAAAGTGGGGAAATCCTGAACCAGACATTAGGCAGGTATGTACATACATGCAATTACACCTTGCTTTTTTATTTCAAAATAGCTCATTTGTTACAGTGCTTTGTTTTTCAGCCATACATTTGTAATTTTAAGAGCAGACAAGCAACAAATTTTGTAGCAGGAGCCAGGAGACAATGTATCAATGTCTCTGGCTAAGCTGTCAGGTCTCACACTGCACTGGAGACAGCATCCAAAAGCCTGTGTTCTAAAAAAAACCCCAAAACAACAGACGAATTACATGATAAAATACAGAGCACTGACTATTCAGTGGCTTTGCTATCAGTACTGACATCAGGTAAGCCTAACCCATGCTGCAGTTAAGAGCAGAGGCAGTCACAATTTAAACGTCAGTTTCCCTCCACACAAAGTGCTCCTCTTCATTTGTCTGCCCTCAAGAAAAGGTAATCCAGCCTCAATGGATTAATTTCACCCTCCTAAATTTTGTGTCTGAATTAGGCTTGATGGACACTGTAACCATCAGCTCAAGTTTGAGTCAAACCAATAGTCCAGTTTCATAATCCAATTTAACACCACCTTAAATTAAAGCTGGCAAATGGAATAAGAAATGAAGTACGAGTAACAGGCAACCACCTCAATTCCTCAGCCTGAATCATCAAAAGCTAAGAGAATTTTTGGGGAAGAGAAACCTTCCTATATACCGTTGCTCCTGCAAATTTCTGCACCTGCCTAATTCTGTAACTGTAATGGAGTTTTTAGTTCAGATTATACAGATTGTCAAGATAACAAATGGGACAGAAAACAAACACAAGGTAGTAAGACCAGTGCTTTGTCTGTGTCAACCAGTGCTCACTGTGAATGCACTTAAGAAGAGAAGAAAAACTCTGTCAAGAATTTCCATCAACAAGCCAGTGAGCTAAGATATGCAAAACAAGGCAAAAACCAGACTGGGACTTCATCCACTTCTTGGAAGGACCTTCCCCTTCCCTCCAGTAATATGACATGAATTAATCAGTCAAACTGTAAATGCTGAACACACCTGATGTTTTCAATTGAACACAAAATTCCATTAATTTCTTAAAACTACATGTTACCTTTGCCATGATATAAAAAGCACAGAGGAGGAGCTGGTCCAAATGTCTGTCTTTCATAAGATCAGCACAATGAACCAACGTGAATTCAAAGCATGTCCATATCTTCCTGCGCAAGTCATTGGAAACATCCAGTTTTAAGCACAGATCACGCAAGCGCACACTTGCCAGATGATACACCTGGAAGGAAAAGACACACAGGAAAGAGTGAAGCCAAACAAGCTTATCCTGGCCTGCAGAAATAAAAGACCTCAAAGCAGAGCTGTTCTATAAGGGCCACAAAGATGGTTAGAGGGAAGGAACACCTCTCCCATGAGAGAGGTCTGGGAGGGTGCGAGTTGTTCAGCCTGGAGAAGAGAAGGCTCCAGAGAGGCCTTAGAGCCTTTTCCACTGCCTAAAGGGGCTCCAGGAGAGCTGGAGAGGGACTTGGAACAAGGGCCTGGAGTGCCAATGGCTTCCCCCTGCCAGAGGGCAGGGTCAGATGGGGTACTGGGAGGGAACGCTTCCCTGTGAGGGCAGTAAGGCCCTGGCACAGGTTGCCCAGAGAAGCTGTGGCTGCCCCATCCCTGGAAGTGTTCACGGCCAGACTGGATGGGGCTTGGTCTAATGGAAGATGTCCCTGCCCATGGTAGGGGGTGGAATGATTTGATATTTTGGGTCCCTTGCAACCAAAACCATTCTGGAATTCTGGGATTCAAAGACGAAGCTGTCCACTCTCCAGTTGTTGAATCTCTAATACTTAGAGAAAATCCACCTAAAAACATTATGCCTATAGCTTTTATACCATATCCCTCACTAACTAATTAGGCACTTTATTTATGCTGGAAAGCAGGATGGGGTAGTGTCATTTTCACGTGCTCTACTGAACAGGAGCAAGAAAGGAGAGTAGGGAAAAACTATCACTGTGAGTGTGATGATCACTGTAAATGGAAGGTGGAAATTTAAAGACAAATAGAAGTCAAGGTTTTAGTTCTTCCTCATAACTAAGAGGAATATGTTACCTATGACACAGTTAGTCAAAGACATGGCTACACCTGAAGTACTTCCCAGCCAAGAGTAAAATTTCCAAAATGCAATGTTCCCTACTGGCAGGTGGCTGATCAATTCTTAATCCTTTCTCAGAGAAACAGCCTATCACTGGCAAAATTAAGGAACCAATAGTTCAGACAAAGGAGGTGGCTTACAAGTGTTTCCAGAAATTGTTTTTTGTATTAAGATGTACCTTAAAGATTGTTCATTGTAGAATTTCTTAACTTGTATTGTAATACAGACACCCTCAAAGGGGAAAATCTCTGAAAATGACTTATCTAGTAAGAAAATAACAGCAAAAAAAAAAATCTTCTCGTATTTTTGAGAGAAATTAATTTAGGGATATATTCTTTGTAGTCATCTAGACCAAGTTACCCTGCCTCCTCCAAAGACCCCTCACACAATTCACACTGAAAATGAAAGCAACTAGAAGTAAGCAATCTGAAGTTGCTCTGAAGCACACCCAGTTCTTGACTTAACCTTTAAATCCTGCATAATTTCAAACTCATTCTTTCTAGAAACCTTTAGCTACTGTGTTATTCATCACTGCTTTCTGAGCCCCCAGCCCAGCAAGATCAGCACTGCTGGGCAGACTTAAAGGTGGCAAAAGAGAATCTCCAGATGCTGGATCCACAGCAGTGCAGCTTTGAATGAGCAAGACACAGGAAAATCATCTCATGTCAGATATGTCTAACCCTTGCAAATGTGGGGGCATCAAAATAGCCAAGAGAAGTAAAATCTACCAGTACGCCTTTGATATTTATTTATAGAAGCTCCTAATTAAAAAGAAAAAAATCTCATGGGTGGAAAGGGGGAAAACTGGACTCTCTGCAACACTCAACATCTTTTCCCTTCTTCTTCAAGGTATGTAAGAACTGCATGTGCCAAGGGAAAGGCACATGAAGACTGAAAGGTAATGGGAGCTGCACAGGGAAGGCAGAAGTACAGCACCACTTCTGAGTAAGGACACTCACCTTCCTGTAGAACAGTGCCAAGGAGCCTGTTCTCTTCGGTTTGCTGGCTGCTGGCAGCTGCACTTCTTGTGCTTGGTTCCCAGGAGGGTGGCAGGGAGCCTGAGCATCCACTTTACATGGCTGGCCTAAATTAATTGAAATGGGGATCAAGGTGATTCCACCCATGTCATTTGCAATACCTGGAGAGGACACACACACCCAGAAATAAACTGGTTGCTCTCCTCATGCTGCAGAGTCAAACAGCAAATCAAACTCATTTATGAACACTTGATACTACAGACATCTCATCCTCTGTACTACAGTCTAAAAAGAGTCTGTCCCTCAGAGTCTTCAGAAATGGTAAAATGTGGTGGGATCTGATGAGACTGACAGCTGGCCTGAAAGCGTCACAGACGTGTACCCTCACTTTGCCTGGTGCCAGCCCGTCGCACATTCGACTTTGAGGTTTAATTGATACAGGTGCTGACGTCTCCATTGTTTCTTTTTCTGCATGGCCTCCTGCATGGCCTTTGACTCCTGTGGGGTCAGCCATCGTGGGGTTGGGAGGAACAACATAGAGTTATTTAAGCTCACAACCTATACGAGTCAAAAATGAGGAAGGACAGACGGCCACAATTTGACCTTATGTTGCCGCAGCACCACTGAACCTGCGGGGCGGGATGTGTTGTCAGCCTGGGGGGTGAGAATTGGCACGGATTTTTGATGGGGGCCACTGTGCAGAAGGGCACACAGTACCCTACGCTGCCTTTGCGGTGGTTCACAGAACAGCCTCTCTGGGAAAACCAACGGCCCCTATCAAAAGAGAAATTAGCCGCCCTTCACAAACTGGTTCAAGAACAATTACAGCAGGGACACACTGAACCATCTACAAGTCCCTGGAACACACCTGTTTTTGTAATTAAGAAAAAGTCAGGAAAATGGAGGTTGTTACATGACCTCAGAAAGATTAATGCAGTGCTGGAAAGCATGGGGGCACTGCAACCTGGAATGCCCTCAGCTACAATGATACCTATGGGGTGGGACGTTATAACTGTTGATTTAAAAGATTGTTTTTTCACAATTCCCTTACATCCTCAGGACGTACTGAAATTTGCTTTCACTGTACCTTCACTTAACAATGCTGAACCTGTGAAGCGGTATCAATGGAGGGTCTTACAACAAGGCATGAGAAATAGCCCCACTATTTGTCAATGGTGTGTAGCACAAGCTCTATCTGGAATCCGTGAACAGTTTCCTGGTTCATATTGCTATCATTATATGGATGATATACTGGTAGCAACACCGACTCAGGAGGAATTGCTGAGGATACAACTTCAATTACTTGCCGCCTTGCATTCATACAGACTACAGGTGGCTCCAGAAAAGGTGCAACAACACCCTCCTTGGAAATATTTGGGAGTCAACATCCTGGAACAAACAATACAGCATCAAAACGTACAATTTCAAAATTCTATTAAAACTTTAAATGATGCTCAAAAATTGTTAAGTATCATCAATTGGTTACATCCTTATTTGGAACTAACCACAGCACAGCTGTCTCCTTTGTTTGATCCATTGAAAGGAGACCCAGATTTAAATTCGCATCGAACCCTGACTCCTGCAGCACAGTGAGCACTGGATGAGGTCCAGCAGGCTGTTTCCACACAAGTTTACAGAACAGATCCCTCTGTTGATACCACTGTTTTTATTACCATTCCAGATCTTCATCCTACAGGTATCATTGGCCAGTGGAATGACCAGTGGCCTGACCCATTGCATATTTTAGAGTGGATTTTTTTACCTCATCAACCAAAAAAGATGGCCTTTATATTGTTTGTATTAATTGCTCAGTTGATAATCAAATGTCGTCAATGATGTTTGCAACTCATGGCCAAAGACCCTGAAAAAATTGTACTTCCAATACAAGATTACTTTGAGTGGAGCTTTGCTAATAGCGCTCCACTACAGGCAGCATTACAAAGTTTTTTGGGACAGATTGCTTATCATTTGCCCAGTCACAAACTGTTACAGTTAGCAAAGTCTACTTCTTTGTCTTTTCGTCCAAAAAATAGCCCCGTACCACTACAGGGACGTACTAGTTTTACAGACGGTCAGGGAAAACTGGGAAAGCCATTGTCACCTGGAAGGATGATTCTGGATGGCAGGTGCTGGAGGGTCACGAGTCAGGCTCTGCTCAGCTTGTTGAACTAAGAGCCATGACCATGGCATTCCAGCGATTTTCTCATGTACCACTGAATCTTGTTACTGATTCCGCTTATGTTGCAGATATTGCACAGCGCCTAGATCGCTCGCTTTTAAAAGAAGTTAACAATGTTACTTTGTTTTCATTATTGAAACCTTTGTGGTCTGCAATTCAAGAGCAAATGCACCCTTACTACATTGTACATGTTTGAAGTCACACTATGCTAGCAGTTTTTATAGCAGAAGGTAACTCTAGGGCTGATAAACTTGCTAATCCTGCATGGGTAGCGCCTCAGCCCACCAGGGTGGCACAAGCCAAAGCATCACATGATTTTTTCCATCAGAGAGCATGTACTTTGCAGAGACAATTTTCACTCAAGTGTACTCAGGCTCATGACATTGTTAATTCGTGTCCTGACTGCCAAGGATTCGCTGCACCTTTGCCTCTAGATGTTAACCCCAGGGGCCTGCAAGCATTGCAGCCCTGGCAGACAGATGTCACTCATATTGCTGAATTTGGTTGTCTCAGGTACGTGCACATTTCCATTGACACCTTTTCTTCTGCTACGTGGGCATCTGCTCACGTAGGAGAGAAAGGCCGTGATGCTATTGCACATTGGTGATTGGCTTTTGCTGTTTTGGGGGTGCCATCGTCTATAAAAACTGATAATGGCCCTGCCTATACCTCTGCGAGGACAAGGCAGTTTTTGCAACTGCGGGGCATGAACCACAAGTTTGGTATTCCTCATTCACCCACTGGTCAAGCTATTATTGAATGTGCTCATGGTACCTGGAAGTGTGTTTTGCAAAAACAAAAAAGGGGAATGGTAGGGGAACCCCCACAGAGCAGACTACAAAAAGCCTTGCATACAATTAATCATCTTACAATACCTTCTAACATTCCTATGTTTTTTAAGCATTTTCTTTCTTTGCAATCGGATAGAGCAGTGACTTTCCCTCGAGGAAAGGTGTGGGTAAGAGATCTGATTACTAATAAGTGGGAGGGTCCAGGGGACCTTATCACTTGGGGGCGTGGATATGCTTGTGTCTCCATAGATACTGGAGCCCATCAGGTGCTGGCGCGGTGCGTGAGGCCAGACTTACAGCGAATTCGCCCCCTGGACAGTGATGGATCGACCTAAAGCTCGGATGCTGATGATTGCTGTCATTTGGATTTGCACAGGGGAAGGAAAGGCCATGTTGCCTCATATGCCTCCTATGCCTCGGGAGAATGTGTGGATAACGTTGGCTCATGCTTTAAACCAATCTTCTATGTGTGTTTCGCTTGCAACTCCACGATCTCCTTTTCCAACATGTTTAGTAGGTGCACCGATACACAATAGCACAGAAAATCAATGCGCTTGTTAATGGGACATACGCAGATGGCAAGAAGCTAGCTTCGAACTTTAAGCTGCTCAAGCCCCAGGAAGTTGATATTTTAGGATCTCTTAGGGCTTCAACCTGTGTATATTTTAACATTTCGAGAGCATGGTGCAGTGGGCCATCAAATGAGGTGTCGCCTATCCAGCCATGGCACTCGAATGCTTCGCTTTGGTGTAATGACAGTTCAGGTGTTGTTTTTGTTAATAACCAGGTGCCACAACAATTACCCCCAGGGTGTTTCTAATTTGCGGAGACCGCGCGTGGCCTGGTCTCCCGTCCAATACGATGGGTGGGCCTGCACGATAGGGCGCTTGACAATGCTTGCTCCAAACCTTCCTATGGTTGCAAACATGACTTGCTCTTTGCACCACGGGCAAAGGGTGATGCGTTCTTTGCGCCGTAGGCGACAGGCTCTCTATTCCATCGACCAAGAATGCAAAGAATGCATGGAATTTCGGGGAAAGGGATCGATAGTGGTTGCTTCAATATTTGCTCCTGGTGTTGCTGCAGCAAAAGCACTGGCTACGCTTGATAAGCTGGGATGCTGGCTTGCTAAAAACACTAAAGAGACTTCAGAAGCTTTAGCAGGATTATTAACAGATGTTCGCTCTGTGCAACATGTTATTTTGCAAAACCGTGCAGCCATTGATTTTTTGCTTTTAGCGCATGGACATGGTTGTGAGGATTTTGAGGGTATGTACTGTATGAATTTGTCAGATCATTCAAAGTTAGTTTTTGCAAATATTCATGAACTGTGGAATGGAGAGCAGAAGCTGAGAAAAAGTGACGGTTTGATACATTGTTTAGTGACTGGGGTATCACGGGATGGCTCAAGGATTTGTTGAAAATGGGAGATATAATCTTGCTTGTTGTATTTGTTTTTGTTGTTGGGGCTGTGTTTGTTGTCTTTTCTGCAAAGGGCCCTGCAGAGGTCAATAAACGCTGCCTTTTTAGTTCAAACACAAAAAGGGGGACCTGTGGTGGGATCTGATGAGACTGACAGCTGGCCTGAAAGCCTCACAGAGTCAGACCTAAAGACAGTCAGAATTTACCCGTGAGATTTACCCGTGAGAACCTGCAGTCACAACGAAAGCCACAGTGATAGCCCAGAAGATAATCAGCGAAAGAAGATGTTCTTGCTCTGGGAACATCAAGAGTGTACAAGAAGGAACTTGCATATAATATGTAACTAATTGCTTGTATAGCTAATTGTATTGCTGTTTGAATGGTCATTGTTTTGTAGACAGCCCTGTCATTGTTTGCTAAGCAGCCAATCATAATAAGCCACAGTAATTGTGAAGAGGTATAAGAATAGGAGCAGAGAATAATAAAAAACTTTTGCTTCTTACGGCTTTGGATTACAATAAGTGTGCATCCTGTGTCTGTCTCTACCACAACAGTAAAAATTACATTTCTGGTAAGGTTTAAAAGGAGAATCTGAATGTGAATGATCTTTTCTAAAGTTTATCTGAAAGTACAAAGTTTACAAGAAATCACAATTTCTATACTTGGTTTTCCACTCTTTTGGGGGAAGGTGGGCATTCTTTTATTATTATTATTATTATTATGCAGCAAACTTGACAGCGTATCCTATACAGTCCTCATTAGTTTCCTCAGTAATCAAATTCTCTGGCTGAAAATCTCCTTAAACATGAGAAGTGCAGAAATTTTTTTTTCATCTTTAACTATAGACCAATTTTTTAAAGTAAGAAGTGGATATAAACTCATTGCTCATGTATCATTTTCAGAAATATTCAAGCATCACCCAACTTCAACAAAACAGAAGTCTCATAGTATTTTGCAAATGTGAACATGTAACCCTTATCCAGAAGTTCCAGAGCCTTTTGAGATTATAACAGACCAAATTAAGACAAATTGCAGCAAATCATTACTGGAGCTGAGAACCAAAGTACTGCTTCATGTATGAGGTATAACTGGAAGGAGCACAAACTCCATTAACTTTTCTTCAAGAGGAGAAATCCTCAGTGTGCTTGCCAGGGATCAGATGTCTCCAAGGAGGTGACATCAATATAAACTTAAGCTTTTTTGTTGTTGTTGGAGGTTACGATTGCTCCTTTTGTTTTCTTTCTCTCGGGGAATTTTCTCCCATATGCTCCTAAGAGACAATAACGACCGGGACTTAAGAGAGAGAAAAGAAGTTGCCACAGTTCAGGGGAAGGGTGAGGCTGGCTACTGTCTTTACCTGGTGAGTTTTCTCTTTGGAAGGGAAAAGGTACCGTGAGATTTTGGCTGGGTGGTGAGGGGCCGGGCTCAGCTCCTTGCCCTCTCTTGCTGTTGGCTTTGGATGGTCGAGCTGCTGTTTACCGGGGGGGAATTCGCTGCCACTGCCAGAGCCCAGCCCTGTACTGCTTCTCCTGCCGCAGGTGAGCGTTTGCTCGTGAGAGCAGCCATTGAGCTGGGACCTTATTGGTACCCTGTCTCACTGGAAAGGACCCTGGCCATCTGTTCAGGTGCCTCAGGGGAAAACCCTGGACCCTGACCCCCTCCCCCTTCCCAGAGGGGCGCGTCTCCCCGGCTGCGTGCGGCAGCTGCGGAGGAGGAGCCCGGCTGCCACTGCCCGGCCCCGCTGCCTCGGCCTTTTTCGCTACACTCTAACCCACACCACCTGCCCGCCAGGACACCCCGCGGCTCCTGCTACGGCTGCAGAGGTTCTGCTACGCTTTGCTTGCCATGCGGGTGTGCCCACCTGTGCCATTCCAGCCGCCGCTCCGCGGTTCCTGCTGCAGCCCGTCCAGTCTCCCGAGCGGCACCGGGCCCGGCTGCCCAGGGGGTTTGCCAAGGAAGCCCCTTTGCCACCGCTCCCGCCGGCCCGTCCGCCATTGCCGCGTGAGGGCCGAGCCCGCGCCACAGCGCCCCCTGCAGGCGCGGGGGAATCCCCGCCCCCGCCCTGCCCGGCCGGGAGCCGCCAGCGCCCCCTGCCGGCCGTGCCCGGCCCTGCACCGCAGGGGAAAGGGCCCGCGGCCGAGAGAGGCCGGCCCTGGGCTCTGGCTCTGTTTGGTGCCGCTGCCGCTGCTGCTGTTTGTGTGCCTGGGGACCCGTGCACACGCTAGCAAACAGCTGCTATTCCTTTCCCCGTGCCTTTGCCTGAAAGCCCCGTAATTTCAAAGTTACAATAAAAGGGAGGGAAAGGAGGTCACATTTTCTATTCCACAGGAGGTTCCTGCCTTCCTTGGCAGACACCTGTCCTTCAAACCAAGACACTTGTTGTTGACAAAGTAACTGTTTTTTTAAAAAGAAAAAGTGATACATGTTCAAGATGCATGGTTGGTTTAAGCATATCTTAAGAGCAAGGAAAACATCTAGTAGAGAAGAAAAACAGCAATAATTCCTACCATGCAGTGGGATAGTGACCTTCTGTCCTGCTTTTCCTGGTCCTGTAGTGGTTGTCATGGTCAGCACTGTCTGGCCAGGAGACGGTGACGTGTTTTCAGCACCAATGCTTGATGCTGGAGCAATTGTCAGCTTAGTTCCTTTCGTTAAGATTTTTTCCATCTGCATTTCTTTGGGGCTGTCATCTCCAAAGAGCCTTCTCTTAGCACTTCCAGCTGTAGGAGAACTGTAGCGCTCGTGAACGGAGATTGGAGACAATGGCTGCACGTCTGGCATGTCAAGGAGGAAAAAGTAAACCCAACAAAATCTTAACAACAGCAGCTTAATGGGAATACTTCTGCAGAGAAAGGGAAAAGCCACCTTCCAACTACACCACCAGAGATCACTTGTAGCTCAGGCCTGCTCTCAGAGTTCACTGTCCTGAGGTGATAAGAACAAGATCTACAGTCTGACTCCTTTTATTTTGGAGTCACCCCAGGTGGCGCAGTGCTGCCATCAGGTATCACGTGGAAGCTGAGCAGCCACTCTGATCCACAGGGACTGAGGAACGCACAGGATCACAGGTACTTACTCCAGACAGCTTAGCAATTAATAATATTTGCAAGTGTTACTCCTGTGAACACATTCCTCTACAGGAACCCTGACATCCCTCGGACATGCTGCCTTCCCTATGCTCTGGCCTTCAAACTCTCTCTAAACTGACCGCAGTCAGTGGACTCCACCCTCACACACCCCCAGTTCCTCTCAGGCTTTTCTGCTGCTTTCAAACATTCACTCCAGTAGTAAGCCTGAAGTACACAGCACTAATGGACAGGCTTCTGTTCACAGGCTTTTTGCATTTCTGCTGCAGTCTGTGACAATACCAGTGACAACAGTTTCCTATTTCCCATGGATCAGAAACTGTCTGGATAACTGGCCAGGTAAGACTGATTTGAGACCTTACTTCTAACTCTGCCAAGATGGTTCTCTTGGTACCAAAGACAAATAAACATTTCCTATCCCCACCACTCTCCAAATGAATTTAGGAGATGCCTCTAGTACCAGATTCTCATATACAGGGCTGTGTCTCACACAGCCTTCCCCATATATAAGACACCATCTCCAACCTGGTTTCTCTTCCATCAAACAGTGAACTTTAACACTTACAGCAACTGCTTGTACATCTCCTTCCTAAGGAGTATTTAAAGAAACACCAAACAGTCTTGTTTGTTGCCAGAAAAACACTGAAGGAGACAACACTGCACAACCCACCAGTCCATGATGCACCTGCAAGACCATATGGACCAGTGTCTGGGATACAATGAAAGCAGCAAGCCCTAACTAGAGAAGCATGCAAAGGAGACAGCAGTGCTCGCTGTCAGAAGACAGTTCTGTGTGAGATCCAGGAACCTGCAAAGAGCAGTTCTTCAGAGGACAGAACACTGTAGGCAAAGCATTGTCCTCCACCCCTGCACAAAAACAGTTCTGTAGGAAGCAGGAACAAATGTAGTTCTATCATTCCATTAAAAAAAAAGGTCACCTAAAATCCAGTCAAACTCACTGAGAATAAACAAACAGAAAGCAAAAAAAAAACTGGAAAAATCTGAATATCAATGGACAATAAGTGATTAGATGACAACCCACCTCAGAGTAAGGTCACCCTGGCATCAAACCAGCAGCAAAATCTGCTCCAGTCCAGAAGGGAAGCACCATCACCACTGTCTGTTGCCAGTGAGTCACAGCACTGGTTTGACTGGGTGCATCTAGACCTTCCCTTGATCAAATAAGAGACTTCACAATTCCGAATGCTCAATTCAGATTCAAGGTTGCTTTTTGCAATTACAAAGAAGTTTAAAACCCCTCTCCCCAAATTCACACATTCAAGTAATATCAGAAGCCTTGAACATACCTCGTCTTAAACTCCCACCAAGATCTGTCCGAACCTCTTTCACTCGAGGATGAATTATGGGAGATAATGGCATCATAGGCAAGTGCCCAAGCCCACTCCCTCCATTGCTGGCTTCAAAATTACTGGGAAATATTACCTGAGAAATAAGAAATGTCAGTGTAAGATAAATTAATTTCCCTTCTTTGTGACAATCTATTAATAGAAGATTTTCTGCAGTAATGGTCTCATTTGAACAGTTTTCTGTATAAAACAGCAAGTGAGAAAAAGAACATGAATTTCCTAGTGACAGGAAAACAGATCACATACTTCTTCACAGGTTGGGACTTTGTTTTCTGAGGCCTCAAGTGCATTCCAGAGTGCCGAGTTCCGAGTCCAGGCCAGACTCTCCAGAATCTGTTCCTCAATGCTATTGAGGTGCTTCACCATGTCTCTGGAAAGTCCTTCCTCAGACCGAATCAGCACTTCAATAACCTGATGGCAATGACACACATGCAGCAACGTCACATCGCTCATGTTTAACACCATCAAACTGTTATTTATTTCAGGCTCCTGTTCAAAATGTCAACACAGAGTGCTCCAGCCTCCTCCTCGCATCTTCATCTTCCCCAACCCTCTTTTGAGCCCTCGTTTTTTTAACCCCCTTTCCCAAAGCAACCCAGGAGCTGGAAGAGGACAGCAGATAGGCCATCAGTGCAGAACAACCCACTCCAGGGGTTTTTAGGGCCCTCTCTCACCACTGCTAACTGTGCACAAGTGAAAGCACTGGGCACACGCAGCACTGACCTGGGAGATGTGAACAGGTACAGCTGCTCAGCAGGGGACGTGACAGCCCCAGCATTCCAGCTCTCCTTCCTCTCAAATGAGCAGCCCATAACACGAGGAGCTGAAAACCACTGCTTTAAAGTTGCATTTAAGAAGCACTCAGAACCCTTAAACATGGACAAATGGGAGTTGAACAGAGCTGACCGATCCCCTGCACTATCATACTCCAACACAAGATCCACTCTGTTATTCCTGTCAGAGGAGCATTCAGCCTGTTTTTCTAAAGCTCCAGAGATGGAAATGCCATAAAACTTCCCTGGAAGATCTATTGATACATTTAGTTATTCCTGCTACAGAAACTACACCCAGAGAACAAAGTTACAAATACCACAAGTCCCTCTTGTGTGAGGCCTTTGAGATGGCAACTTTTGTCCAAGTAAGAGTGCTGCAAGAATAGATACTGAACAGCTGAGAAAATTCAAATCAAACATAAAACTGTTCCACGAAGTTGGATGTGCACCAGTTTTGATGGAGGCTACCAAGAGCCACAGCAATATTGACAGATTTGTTACAGCTCCAGTAGTGCCCTACAGCTGAGGAGTAAAGGAAAAAGGAAGGACAGAATATGAACCACCTTTTCCAAAGGCTTCCATTTTTTGGCTGCTGTCATCTAAACAGAACTACTTGATTTATTCAAGACTAACTCCAGTAAGCTGCTAGGAACCCAGCAAAAACTGGAGGCATATGGATAGGTGATAAAAGGATTGAAGTAGTCAAAAAACAAGTTACACTGGGGGTGGGGGAAATGTGATTAAATAAAGAGCGAAACCAGAAAATACCCTGGAAAATATATTCTTTGTTCTGTTACATAAAGGAAAAACCCCCAAACTTCACAAAAGCAAGCCTCTGACAAGTAGTAGCAGCCAAAGGCAACATTTCAGAACTGTATCTGCTATTTCAGAACTACACTGCAGTCAATAAATATAAATATAAACAAAATATACGCTTGAATGCTTTAGTCTAGTAAAAATTGATTAGCAGTATATTACAGATGAGTACCATTTACAAAATGGGTATTTTTGCTTTGTATTTCAGCTTCAGGTCTGGCATTACACCTTCCAAGTAATACATTTCAGGACAGCCAGAATTCAGAATAGGCCTAATGCACAGTTAATATCAGTCCTTGTCTTACCTGATTCCCTAGGGAGGAAGAGCATCATCCTCTACAACTCTTCATCCAGTAATGTGCCATTTTTAATACAGATCCTGTCCTAAGCCAATGTTTATTTACCTTATAGAAATAGAATGGCCTGAGGTTGAGAACTTCAATGATCCAGGGGAAGGTGCGAGGGGAGCTGTAAGCGAAGAGCACGATCTCCAAGCAGCATGCCAGGAGGGAGCGGTGGAAGAGATCCTGTTCCAGGAGAGCCTGGGGAGATCACAGAAAACGGCACCGGCTTCAGGTTTGGGAAACAGAAGTTGGAATTTTGCGGCACTAACACTACACAGCTTATTGCTGGAAAGAAGCTGGCTTCTTCTCCCATCCATAACCTCCCTTTTACAGGGAAGCTGAGGAGACCAGAAGTAGAGTAACAACACCAGAACTATCACATTTTGTATGCTATGGACAAATGAACTGTCCTCCTTGTTGTGCCTCATAAGTATTGATATTGTTCATTGGATAAAGAAGAGAATAAAAGTTACCTATCCAAAAAGCTGTGATTCTAGAAGGCAACACAAATTCGGATGTTTAGTTACGACAGTTATACTGGTTTAAATAGCAGAAAAAAATACATTTTGGCAGCTCCCATGTATTTCCCCTTTTCAGTATTAACAACATACACAGAGTGCTTTACAGTGCTTTGTTCTGGAACTGCCTGAAGATAAACTCCAAGAAACAGTTACAAAAAGTGTTCTGCTCTTTCACTGGTTCTTTACTTACAGTCAGATCCTTCCCATGCAGTCTCCGTGTTTCTTGCACCATTATAGTCTCCAAGATTTTATAGTACAAGATCTCTGCCAGTTTTAATCTGTTTACAGCAAAATCTGAAATTTAAAACCAACGGAGATGAAGTCCAATGCCACTGGCACAAACGGTGTTAAGACTAAACTGACCAGCACCTGTCTTCATCCAAAATAATAGCGCATGTGTGCATGTACAGACTTTGCAAACAAAAAAAAAAAAGTTCAGAAATCCACTAGTCCCAAGTACAGCTTGAAATTCCATAAATATTTTAAAGGATTATTTATTGTAATATTTCTTGTGATGTAATTTTGCAATAATAATTTTCCTATTTGCTTTCAGTTTCCTTTAAATTTTAGAGCTAACAAGAATGCAAGTTTACACTTGTTAAGAGTTGCTTTTCCATGACTTCTTGGTTATCCCAGTTTGAACTGCAGCTTTGGGTTTACTCTTCCATAAATTTTTATTCTTTACAGTGTACTGTTTGACAGCAGCAGTTTCCTGTTTGGGTGTATCCTGGGATAAAACCAGCTCCACCACATTAAATACAGAAAACAGTATAGGTATGCATTCTGCTTGCCCTGGTTTAGTATTTTGAAATAACCCATGCTTTTCACTCCATACCTATGTGAGATCCTGGCTGCTCATCTGTTGACTGAGTGTAGCTGCAACAGAAGGTCTCACCAATTTCCTTCACTCTGCTCATGATGCTTTCCATGGGGCTGCGGGCACAAGACCTGAAGCCGAAGAAACTCTTGTTGGTATAAATTAATATCCAGTTTAAAAAAATAAACACGAAGAAACAACAACAACCATAAAACCAAAATAAAAAGATAAGCCAATTATAATGAGCACTCCTCATCAGCAATAACCTGTATTACACAGACAGAAGAAAACATAAAACATACACAAGTGTTGTGCCCTCTCTTCCTAACAGGGCCAGCGAGGATATGCAGATGTTGGAACAAACGCAGGAGAAACCAAGAACTACATCAGCACAGTGAGGAGAAAAATGAACCTGCCAGGAGCAAGGCAGTGGTAAGGATGCTACAACAGGCAACCAATCAACCAAAGGCACCCACGAGACCACACAGGCCAGGCTCAGTTTGAGGGAGCACAGAAAAGCTCAGAGGGAAGAGGCAGCAGCATCTTCCCATTTCCTACCAAGACTGAGAGAACTGATGAACTCCACACTGTCACTGTCATAAAAAGGGGCCAGAGTATCTCTGGCTGGAGATGCTCTTTCTGAATGCTTCTGAATTTTCTAGCAACTCTGTTTTAGAAGACAGTGGCCTGTGGCTGGTGTCAAATTAAGATACTAAACTACTCTGAAAAGCTAGAACTAAAATCAGCTAAGGTTTCTCTTTGAACAAAGCCTTCTAATTAACTTCAAAGCTTTTTCCATGGAATTTTAATTTGAAAAAGTAAATACTGAAAAACATAGAATATTACACAGTCCAAACCACAGTTCCTCCACTTCTTCCAGGAACACAGTATATATACCCCAGTGCTTGCTCAACTCATATCCAAGATGAGCAAAGTACTCATCACAGCTCTTACAAAAGGCTTACTCAATTCTTGTTCCCATTTTAATATTTACCTCTCTCTTGACAGACTGGTTTATTATTTGAAACAAACACATGTTTTATTAGAGATTACAGACACATTAATGTCTTAATTGTATAATATAAATAGTATCAGTCCTTACAAAAACAATCAAAGAAACATTCAAAACAAATGCATCCTGCTGAGCAGTTGTAAACTTTTAAGAACTAGTGCTAGGAAAACTCAAATACACGTAACTCCAAAGCTGAGAACTGTAAGTAATATTTTTCACTTGTTTATGATGGTTACTTTAAAAAAACATTGCTTCTGCACTTCAAATATTAAGTGCTAATACTAAATGTCCATTCTGATGTACAAAAATACACCTGGAGACCTTACACCGTAATACATCAGGACCTTAACCTGGAAAGATATTAGGCAAACACCCAGCATCTTCACAGGTATTTACTATTCAATTACTGCTTTTCATGAGCTATGCTCAGGGAGGAGAGCAGTAACCTGAACTGTGCTCAGGGAACAGCCACCAGAACATCCCGAGTGGGAAACACGGCTCCTGCTATTCAAGGTCAGCACTGACAGTGACCAGGGTGACTGGGAGGCTCATCCTTGTGCCACGGGGTTACAACAACACACCCTGAAGTAGTGCGAAGGAGAAATGGGAAGCCTGTAGGCTGCTTTTAGTTTTAACTTCCCAGCTGGGGGACAAAGACTGCAGCTTGTTCACCTGAACATTTCCGCCCTCCTCCAAAACCTCTGCCAACATGGTTACCACATCTTTTAATTGAGAAGTACTTGTTTAAAATGTAACAAACAAAAAAGGCATTTGGCTTTCAAGCAGACAAAGAGACAAATTAACATCAGCAAAAGCTGAAGCTCCATTAACACAATGGTGGTGACAAGTCAGATGGGAGTGTGTGTGTTCAGCCATCCTTCTCTAGATGAGATCATCTAGAAAACAGAAGATCCTTCAACAAGAAATAATACAGAAACACAGACCAAAATATTCTGCCCCAAAGAAAAAAAAAGCCAAAAGATGGGTTTCTGTATCGATGAGAGCAGCTGAAGTGGTCATACTCACTCAAAAATAGCTGTAAGTTGTTCACTTGGTGCATTTTTCAGCCCAGCCACCATGCTCTGCAAACGGCTCACGCTCTGCGTGGCCGAAGCCACAGGAGTGATGACAGCTTCCTTTTCTCGCAGGTACCTTCTGCCAGTCAGTGGAGTCGAAGGTGCAAATGACCTTTTCTATCAGACAGAGAAAAACAATAAATAGAAATCAGCCAACAAAACTGTTTCAATAACCTTCCAAATGAGCATCTCTTGCAAAATTCCTTCAGAGATTAAAATGACCACTAGTACAACCATGTGAAAGCTTCATCAAACCTGTGAGCTCAGAAGTGACTGAAAATGAGCCAAAGTTTTCCCAGGACTCCATAAATATAAAATATAACAAATCTTCGAGCAGCCAAAAATTAACTCAAACAGTTTTTACAACTAAAATACAGTAAATCAAGACCTAAAATCTTAAAACCTGTAAATTTTTAAGCTGATTTGAACATTGAAAATACAGGGTGAGGAAGAGGAAGCACACACTTCCATTCTCAGTCCCTGACTGCATTAGCTGGGCGACACAAGGAGTGGGTGGCAGAGGAGAGGTTTACAGCTTGGGAAATGGGCCTCCCTTCATCCAAAGGATGATGTGCACTGAGCAGATGGAGCTGTGTGGTCTGCACTTACCTATTTGTATCCTGCAAACCCCTGTCTTTCATTTGCCTGAATATGAAGTACACCAATATTTGGGAGAAAAAGCTACGACATATGATTCATTTACACTAGCACCAGCATCTTAGAGTAAGAATCCTTATTTTTTAATTGACATGTAAATCAAACAGCATATGGTCCTTTCACACAGACATTACTGTTTTTCCCCTTATCCGAGATTAAAAAGTAATCAAGCAACTGTTTTCCTGCATGCCAACTTCATTAAACACATTTTACATTTTTAAACACAGTGAAACATTAACTCTGTTTATAGGCTACTTTTTGTAATGAAGAGAGACTTTGCTGAGGTTTATGCATCAATCTTACTTTCCATCGAAGAGTAGGAAAGTTGACTTTTCCTTTCCTAAGAAAGGCAACAGTGGGAAAACAAATTAATTCAGTGTCAAGGTTCAGTGGCATGGAGTATAAGTGAAGCTTGAAAAAAACGGAGACCTACATATTTGGGTACTAGCTACTTACTGATTTTTCTTGGACAAAACCAGACTATACACATGAAAGTGCTCTCATTCTGTTTAAGGAATAGTTATTTTTAAAATTCCACAGTAAAGGAAACACCACCTTTCCTCCTTAGCAAGACAGCACAGAAGCCTGTGTTCACCATCTTCCTCTCAGGAAGAAGAAATTCCAAGTCACCTCAATGATTCCAGGAGTGTATAAGGATGGGAAAACTTGAAGGAGAACTTCAAGTGAGCTTGCCATGTGAAATGAATCACCTTTTCAAAATGCTGCTGCAGATGACATTCCACGTGAGTTCTTGCTGCTGTTTTCTCTCCTGGCACATCTGCAGGGAATTTTCGAGTGCCAATTTCTTCTTCAGCATCAGCTCCCAGGAAAACTCTCTCATCAAAGTCACCCACAGTCAGAACATACTCTTCATACTCTTTATTCAGTGCTTTGCTGAAAGAGAAGCCCAGGTTTGATACCAAAGGTTTAACTGCTGAAGAAACCAAGAAGGTGCCCGAGGAGTGCAGGTAAAACCCCAAAGCAACACAGGGTCAGAGTTTCATGCTCTGGACAGCAGTGCTGCTTCCACTGCCCCCGAGCAACCCGCCCCCAGTCATCCCTGCCTGCCCTTGGACCCAAAACCTCTCCAGGATCACTGCAGGGATCACTCTTCCACCAGCATTTGGATCTCAGTAAGAAGAGAGAAAAAACAACTTTGCTTTCATGCCAGTTGTGAATAAACCAGTCTGGAATTGCTCAGCTGGTCAGGTTTAATCTGCACACACGGAGCACCCAACGAGAGCTGCACCCAACTCGCTCCGCTGGATTTCTGGGTTTGCCCCTCTGTAGCCCTTGATTTTCCTAATGGTGCAGAGGAGGGGAAAGTGAGGAGTTACCTGCCTGGGTTCCATTTCTAAAACCACCACTGACATGTGAGACCAAACAAATCCTTCATTTCCTTTATTCCAGCAAACCCAACTGGAAAAAAGGAATGTCTAATCCCACTGAGGCTGCAAAGCTTTAAACATATACTTGGGAAGTAGAATGTAACTTCTGGATGAAAATCAGAAATGGCTTGCATCAATAAATCCTGCCTGCAGTTGGGCCGTGATTGCGGTTCCAGCACATACAATAATGGAATATAATAATGTATTCATGATACAAGCAACTCTGTGATCCCACAGGAAACCCGACTGGATCACAGGTTCAGCTTCCCCTCGTCTTTTAGGAAAAAGTAAAGGTCTGTGGGAAGATGGACCAAAAAACCCCCAGAGACACTTACAAGCATCTTTTAGATGTCAGACTACTTGCAAAACAACAGGGACTACTGTATCATTCCATATGACAGTGTTACTGAAGGAATACTGATAATTTTTAAGTAGAAATACTAAGAGAAATTCAATGATCAAAGAAACATGAGTTTATATCTAAATTGAGGTGTTATCTGCATTGTTAAAACAATTGAGTCTTTGCTCAAAATTCCCAAAGCAAACCAACAAGTTAAAAGCTCACACATAAAAGGCAAAAACAAATTAATAGGTATTTCGGCAAAAGGCAAAAAAAACCCCACAAGGATTTTTTATAGGTTGCATTTAAAGCAGCTTTCAGAGGTGAATTCAAAAAGTTTCTGAAACAACTACACTTGTCTCCCACAGAAACTGTTCACCTCTTTTTTGTGGTTTTGCAGTTGTTGCTTCCTTTTCCTTTGAGTCCATCTGCTGCATCCACAGATTTACACACTCAATTAGAGACTGATAAATAAAGAGATTTCCCTACTTGGGCATAATATGTGTATAGAAACACATCCGTGACCTTCAGAGCCAAGGTTTTGATTTGCATTACATTATTCAAAGGTTACAGTTACCAGAAAATCAGAGCAAGCACCAAAAACCCCGACATAAAGAAAGGACCTCTGCAGCTTGAACCCCTGACATCGGCCACGCCTCGGATCCAGAAAGGGTTTCAGCCAGAGAGCAGCTTTGATGGTCAAATAATCAAAACCCATCATATATGGCAAGACAAAGGAACAGGAAACCTGCGATTTAGTAAAGGCCTGTGCTTTAGACATGAACCAAGCCCTATGATTAAGAACAAAAGCTGTAACTTACCTATTTTCTGTAAAGTTGCAAAGATCCAACAGACAATCTCCTTTTAAGATCTAAGAATAAAAAGCAGAAATATCTCAGATAATACAATCAAAACTTCCAAGTTTGTTCCAAGTGTGAGGGCATGATGGTTTTAGTCAAAAAGAAACAAGATTTAGGTGCATAACTGGACTCTTTTTTTTTGCCTAGACCAAAGGGCTACAGTGCCATTACCAAGAGAGAGTACAAAGCCCAACGGGATCCAAGCTCCAGACAAATTCACTGTTCAGAGCCAGCCCTAAAATGTAACATCTGTTCACTGCTGGGTTACGGACTGGCTCTATGAGCAACTACAAAGAAGCTTCCACAGAGCTTGGAAAACATTTCCAGGATCAGAACTAGACAGGACAATTTGTACATCTGCAACCTCGGCCTCTCCTTCCACAGCATTTTGCTCAACTTCAAGACAAGCAGCAGGACCCACGCTCCCATGACACACATCCCATACAATTATTTCACATGGAGATCGCTTTTTTTTGCCTGAAGAAAACACCATCCTTCCATCCTTCACGATTCAGTTTCACGCTGCCAAGACAGCAAAGCAAAGATTCTTCGCTGACGTAAAAAGCCGAAACAGAGGAGACCTGACAGCACACAGCATTAAAAGTGTGAGGGAATTCTGCTCCTGCTAAAATACAAAGAAAACCTGAGCCAGCCCGAGTTCCTTTGCTCATTTCCTTCGCTCTCCCCTGTGGAACCTGCAGGACTTAAATGGTCTCGAGACCATCACGGAGCATCACCACATGCTCATGAAACTCGTGAGCTGTACCTTCCTATCAAACAGCTTTGCAATGTATGGTTTGAAGTAGTGCTCCTTTATGCCTTTCGCTTCCACGAGGAGCCCGTCGTGCAGCTCACAGAGCATGGCAATGATGCAGGGAGGATCCTCTGAGGCTTTGATCTCCAGAGCGTGGAATTCCACTGGTAAGCCTGGGAACCAGGAGGAAGGGGGAAGACAGCCAACCTTCAACTTCATTTCAAATGAGCCAAGAGAACAAAGTACAGTTGATTGTAAATAATCTGTCCCCACCATACCTTTAAATGACGGATTTAGCAAATCTCTTCTGTTTGGACACAGAAGGGCATTGGCAAAAATCAGGTCCAAGCAGCACAGAAGTAAATGATAGGAATTTACTAAATCATCTCCAATCATACGGAAATTACCTTTAAGAGACAGCACATCACGTCAAGCAACACAAGAGAAGTTCACAGCTGGGAATGTATACAAACCACGCAGGCAAAGCAAGCCGCCTACCCTTAGTGTACACAAAGAGAGTCCAGCAGAAGTTGAAGAGATCTTTGACGCTGCATGGCACCCGCCTGTCAACAAGAAAAATGGGGGGAGAAATTACTCTTCAGTTCCAGGAAGCCAAACCTTGTTCTACAGTACAAATTTCATTCCATTTTCCTGCTCAAAACAATAGCTGGAGCTGCTGGCTTAATTCCACACTAAGGCCCAGTCTAAGCTACACATCCTGAGTTCAGCTTTCACTGCCCGACAGACAGTGCCTGACCCGGCTTCACAGTGTCCTGCCCACATCCACAACTTCCCAACCCTGCTCCCAAGCCAAAGGCTGCCTCTGGCCTCTGAGCCTGCCACGCTATTCTGCTGGTGTCACACCTCCCACAGAACCCTCCTGCAGCCACAGGTGGGGAGGTGACAAGGGCTATATACATTCCAGTGATGGTTTTTCCTAAATATTTTACTAAAGCATCAGCCATCCCTTCAGAACAGGCACTTATAGCTTGTACTACAGTTCAGCTGCTGACTCCTGTTTGGAGCAGAACTATCCCAGCCCATGGAGCTGGAAGACCAAGGAAGACATGACTCAGCCCACAGAGCAGCCAAAGCCACAGTGGCACCAACCAACACCGCTCTGAGAAAGGAACGTGAACAGAGCACCTGACAGAATACCTCCCACTGCACTCTGCCTCCAGATGTGGAGCTACACTGGAGCATTGTACCAGAACAATTATCCCCCCTCACATCCAGAGAACCCACATGAACTGACAAAAACACCTTGCACAGCCACAGCTCGGCTCCCTCATCCCCAAGGTTACATTCTCACTACAAACCCGTCACAGCCACATATTCTGCAGGGAATATGGACAAGCTCCTGTCAGTAAGGCAGATGTTCCGTGTGTGTGTGGAAGATGACACCACCCACTCCCAAATTTGCCATAAAAATGAGCACATCAGCTGTAACTTCCTCCCATTTGGTGTTTCCACTCATCTGGCCACCATGGCAAACACCCGGCAGCGTGGAGGTCGCAGGGATGTGACAGCCCCTGAGCAGAGGGATCACAGCATGATACCAACCCCCTGCCAGCACTGTGCCAAGACAAAACACTCCTGTGCTATTCGAGTTATTTCTGCTAAACGTTTAAAGTGTTGCTCTCACTGCACCTTGGAGCCACCCCACCACACCCCGACATTCTCACTGCGGGACAGTTCCTGTGTTACAGGAGTTGGATGTGAAGCCCAGCTGACCTGAGCTGCACCCACAGGGGCCAGGGGTGGCTCTGCATTGGCTGCGTTTCAGAATCAAAGAGACCACATCCCTTTGGAAATTAATTTTCATCAACTTATATTGGGTATAACTCTTTCCAGGGAAAAGTCACATCAAATCTAAAAAATACCTCTGCTTCCTGCTTCGATGCAGTTTGGAAGTTTCTTCATAAGGGTTTTGAAATATATCAAAAAATATTGGTTCAAACTTTTTGAAAATCACGGTTGACACTTCAAAATTTCTCTCCAGCCTCTCAACTCGCTCTCGGAATTCCTGGGGTAGGTTTGACATGTCCATCCACTTCTTCATTTTGCTAAAAAACTGAATTAAACTTAAAAGAAAAAAGAAAAGTCTGCTTTGAGCTTTAACTAACTTCCATTCTAAAAATTTTAAAAAGCCAAAATGCAACATATTTACTCCATTAATGACTGACATGATTACTATGTAGGTTTACAATTTATTTTGATAGACTCCCAAACTGTATATATTACCAGCCTTTTGCCTTTTATCACTTTGGGGTTTCTCCTTGACCCTCTTTAAGGCACGGGAACACTAATTTGATGTGGAGGCTGCCAGTACGGCTGTGTAGAGTAGGGCAGTGGTGGAAAGCAAAGTGCAGGCGCAGCTCTGCATGTGTTTAGGTGGAGGCAGGACAGGCAACAAAACAAGCCAAGAGTCGATGCCTGTCAAAGTTACCTGCACAAAAACCCGTCAGCTGGGGGTGTAAATAACTGACAACCCCTCCGTCAGCTCAGCGGGAAGGGGGTCTTTAAATGGAACGAGCAACATTCCGAGCTCCGTGTTCCCAGGTCAGAGCCACAGCGACAGGGGAGCTGCTGCCGGAGCCGTGCAGAAGGTGAGTTCTGTGATCACCAGAGCTGTGTTCCCAGAAAAACCAGCAGCTGCCAGCACTCCGTCGGGATTTGGCCTGAATCCTGAGTCAGACACGCTGCACCGGGATGGCACGCGCCGAGGTGTTTGTGGTCAAATTAACTACAGAAAGAAACAACTGGCGTGGGTAGAACAGCCGCCGGTCCGACATAGGTGGATTCCCAAAGGCTTGAAGTTTGAAATTACGTATTTGCATCTAATTTCCATCTGTAATAACAGCGGATTTACTGTTTCTACCCCGCCGCGGCTGGCAGCACCGCGAGCGAAGGAGCGGCACCCGGGCTAGCGGCTTCGGCAGAGCAGGGCAGGGCATCCCCGGCGCGGAGCGCTCGGCCCCGGCAGGGGCCGGCCCGGCGGGCGGGGCGCTCACCTGAGGCGTGCGGAGCGCAGGATGCGGGTCAGGGAGACGCCGTTCCCCTCCATCGGGCTGCTCCCCACGGTGGGCACGCGGCTCCGGCGGCAGGCGACGTACAGCGCGCAGGCCAACCAGTGCAGCGCTTCGCCCTGCGGGCACGGGCGCGGCGGTCACCGAGGGGCCGCGGCCACCGGGGCAGCGCCGCGCCCCGCGGGCTCGGCCGGGCGGNGGCAGAGCCGCTCCACGGCGGCGCCGGGATCGGCGACCCCCGGGCGGGACATGGCGGCGGAGCGCGCGCCAAAACCGCCGGAAGGGCGGAGCCGCTTCCGGCGCGGGGGTGCGGGGGGGGGGCTGGGGGCAGGGGCACGCGC
>VXAZ01006034.1:632673-708569 GCA_013399875.1 Gymnorhina tibicen
ACGCGCCGGGGGCGGCGGTCGTGGCCAGCCGGTGTCACCCGGGGTCACCCGGGGTCACTCGTCTTCCGGCGGGCGCTCGGTGCTGGCGGATGCTCGCGGCCCATTCCCGCGCACGGCTGCGGGAGGCCACGGTAGGAGCGGCTTTTCCTCGGCCGCCGTCCCGCAGCGCCCGGGGACACGCGTGGGTGCAGCATCTTCTCGGCGGCCTCCGGGCCCCGCGCATCCCTCCCCTGCGGGGCCGGGGGAGCCGTCCCCACTCCCGGGCCGCGGCCGCGCTCCCCGTTACTCGTGGCACGGCCCCGCCTCGATCCCGGTCGTGGCGGGCGCTCAGAGCGTTTCCAGGTGCCGGCTCCGCTGGAGCCGGCCGGGCCCGCTGGCAGGGACCGGCGCCGATGGACGGAGCTCCCCTGGGAGCACTACTTGTCCGTCGGGAGCCGTGGCCATGAGGACACCGCCCGCCCCCGGGGGCAGGTGAGCGGCTCCTGCACCTCTGGAAGGGGCTCGAGTCACGCAGCGTCCGCAGCGCTGGTTCGGGTACAGGGAACAGGGCTCTGAACCCGCCTGTCACTGGAGGATACTTGAACCACCTCCCTGCTGCTGGGAGGGCGTGGGACGGAGAACACACGGAGCACGCCCGGAGCGGGCGCGGCGGATCCCCCCCGCGCTCCGCTCCCCGGTACCTGCGGCGATGCGAGGATGCTCAGAGGTGCGTTCAGGAGCCGCCGTAGGGACCCAGTCCCGGCGCACCCCGGCGCAGACCCTGCCCTGCCCCGAGCTCCGGCCCCACTCACAGATCCCGGGGTTGGTTTTCTTGGAAATGCCCTTTTGCAAAGCGCAGGGATCAGTTAGTGGGATCTGCAGGCTGGTGGAGCTGGTCCCTCACCGAGAATTAGATCAGCTCTGTGCTTTCCAAAATGTTACTTTCCATAAAAACCAGCCTTAATCCAACATCTAAATCTATTTGGAAAAAGATTTGCCATAAGAGCATTGAAAACTGCCTGTCATGAGCAGACAGGAAATGTGTTTCATTTGGGGTAATGAGGCTATGAGTCCCACAGGCTTATTTATTCCTTCCACACCAGAGGTGTCCCTTCCTCTGAGTGAGCCAAGCTTTGTTTTTTGTGCATCTCTTCCTCTATCAGAAATCTCTCCCCTTTTCTGGAGGGAAAAAAAGTCACTGTGAGGTTTTCCTTTAGAATTTTTTTTTCCAAACAGTACAGGCAATTCCTGTACGTCTCCCTATGCTATAGCACAGCCAGCTGAAAAACTTGACCACCAGTGTGTGGCAGGAGCCCAGAGAGAGGAGAGGCTGGAGCATCTGCCATGGCTGTCACTCCCCCCTCAGCTCTTCCTGCAACAGGTCCAGGACACTGCTATTTCTTGAAACCATCTGAGGGCTCATGCTGGGTTTGCCTGAACTGATGCATTCAGGCAGGCTGGGATTGAGTTCCAAGTTAAACCAGTAATGTCACATCCCATCCAGACCACTGGTAAATGGAGCCAGGTGGTGCTGTACGGAGTTGTTCATGAATTAAAAACCCACTGGAGGGAGAACAAGGCAATATGGGGAGTGGGACTGATCTTCTGCTGGGCTGAAGATCTTGCATTGTTTTATACCTTTTGAGGTGAAATCTTGATTCTTCAGGAATTAGTGCCACCTATGGCACTGCACCGATGGTCTCCAGCCACCCCTGGGAGCACCGTGAAACAACCAGCATCCCAAAAAGCCACACGGGAGGGTGAGGGTGTTGTTTCTAGGCCTGCTGTCCAAACGTACAAGGCACACTGTGCAGATTGATGGGAAGGGGATTGAGAGAGAAGCTGGATTTCTCTTACCTCCACTTTTCCAGAGCTGCTACTCTGCTAGTGTCTGGGCCGGCTCCTTTCCTGGCAGCACTGCCCGTCCATCCAGTGCCCATGGCTGAGCATGGGTGCCATGGGCAGCTGTGCACTGGCACAGGGGGTGTGAGGCACCTGGGGACTTTACCTGTAGTGTAGTGCCCAGTAACTACTTTGAGGTTGTAAAATGTGAAGAGATTCCTGATCTCATGACTCAGCCAATGCTCCGGAGCCCTGGGGCTGAAGCGGCTCCTGAAGAGGTGAGGAGTAAAATTGTACTGAAAAGCTCAAGTTTTATTCAATGCAAACCAGATGTCATTAGAGAAATTTCCTTCTGCTCACTGCTGGCCAAGATTGCCAACCCCAGACCCTTTCTTGTAACTGTCAAGAGCCCAGAGTGGGGATATCTGCACTTGGGGTAGGTAAAGCTCCCCCAGCCATGGCTCAGTGCTGAGGAAAATCCTTCCCCCCTTTTTGTGACCATAAAGGGAATTAGAGATCTTGTCTAAATGTGTGATGAGACTTCTCTGTGTCCTATTAGATAAAAACCAGGCAGGGACAACAGCGGGGATGTGCAGCTATACCTGTTTTACTATCTCAGGGTCCAGGAAGGGGCACCTGTATCCTGTAAGACACAATGAGGAGCAAGCTGTGCCCACGATGCCCATCCTCCACCACCTCCACTCACTGCTACCAGCAGGTAACACACCTTGTCTGAAGAGACAGAGACACTGCAGCCACCACTGCTGTGACAGCCCAAAGCCAGCACGTACTCCTCCATGGACCACAGGGCTGCCTGGCTCCTGCACATCCTGCCAGCAAAGGATCCTGCGTTATGGATGCTGAGGTGCGAGGCTGCAGTTTGTGGAGCCAAAATTTAAAGCAAGACTCGGGAACTGGAAATTCATAGATAATGCTACCATTTTGCCAGTCTTTTCTGCTGAGTACTTTTCTCTTTTTCCCCCCTCAAAGCAACAAAATACCAGGACAACGTGGTTACATAGGGCAGGTGGAGCACTGTAAAAGCACTGTTTTTACTCTGTCTTTTTCCCTGGATCTTGGAAGAACAGAGCTGCTCCTGTGCATCATTCTGATGAAACACCGAGGAATGCCTGCTTTGCTAAAGCCTGAGATCCTTACACAGAGATTTAGGACAAGCATTTCACAAAACTTGGAGGTGCAGGAAGCGCAGGGAGAGGAGCCCAGCACCACCCGCACCCGTCTGCTGGGAGGGGCAGTGCAAGTGCCAAAGGGTGTAACTGCTTGCGGGGGGTGGGGGTGCGTGTGTGATGACTGTGGAGATCTCTGGGCTTCCACCCACCCTTGTGGAAAAAGGTCAGCAGAGAGCCCTTGTGCATCCTCTGTGCTTAAACTGGCCCTGGAGCTTGGGCTGCTCCTGGGATCTTGCAACCCACGTGGGACGTGAGTTCCCCCACACCGGCGAGGTCACCCCAGGGCGCTGTGAGAGCTGTGGGTCCGGCCCCTCACGGCGAGCAGCCCGACTCAGAGTAACACACAGGGCACCAGGAGCAATCCTAGAGCAGCGACCAGGCCGCTGGTAACAGCTTCTCAATGGATTCATGCTGAGAAAAAGGCAAGTCACGTTTATCACTGAGTCAGGTGAATTAAACATTCACATATATTTGCTGAAAAAAATTATATACATCTGTAGCAAGGCTCTGCCAAGTTTGAAAGATAAGCATCATCTAGTCACTAAATTAAAAAAATAAAAATCTGACTTTTAAATCTTTTTCTTTTTATCCATGTTCAAGAGCACAGACAGTTTATTTGTTAGCACATTTGGTGAAGGATGTATGTGTGTGAATAGCCATGAAAACCGGTGAAAATTTGGCATTTTTTTGGGATATGATGGAAAAGAAGAAGCAGCCACTTAATGCCTTACAGTCTAAATAATCCACAGAGTATATCGGGTTGCAAAAGGGTCACAAAGTAGCAAAGAGAAGCCTAAACACCCAGAGACGTAGCATACATGTCTGCTAAGGAAGAACAAGGTATAGAGCATGCTGGCTAATTAAATAAATTTCACTTTAAACCCTGTTCCTTACGCGTGTAACCCTGGAAAAACCATCCCATAACAAGAAATGGACTCGGAAAAGATTTCTGTATCCATTCACAGTAAGGCTTTGAAGATATATGAAGTTTTATAGCATTTGTATTTTAAGGATTTAGGGCAAGTACATGTTCTTCCACTGAATAAAAACAAAGTTAGTACTTAAAAGGTTCAAAAATATATCAATCGTGACTTTTTTTTTTTACATAAATAAATTATATTGATTTTGGATTTAACAGCTGAAAAAACCCTTTCTGCTTCCACTGGAGGCAAAAACTGAACAAAATGTTAGTTAAATAGAGATAGCAGCATTTCTAAGAAATCTGTCGATAGTGATACAGTATCTATGCTACAAGAATGTTATTAAATAGAACACAATTATTGGGGGGGAGGGGGGTTGGATTATGATTGGTTACACACTTTAAAAAAAATCATCCAATCCAGTAAACTGGGAATAAATTCTGTGAAAATATAAACCAACTGTTTTTTTTGACCATGGGTAACAGACTTCTTTGAGATGCTAATTTTAACATGTACATAATTTATAATCCTAAATGTATAAAAGACAATGACAAAAAGCATCATAAATAAATAATGCAAACTGAAATAGTTATGTCAAAACATTTGGACCATCTGATAAATTAGCAAAACTGCAACAGAAAAAAAAAGTAAAAAATACAGTAAATTGTGACAACCAAGTGTGAAACTGATGAGTAGCACACTCCAACTCCCTCCCAGCCTGCCCTTCGCTCACCGCTGCACCACTGCGGCTTTATTCAAGTCTCAGACCATGAGCTGCAAGTAAGAACAACCCCAAGTGACAGAAGAATTAAGGGAGGAGTGAGGGGAAGGAGAAATCAGAAGAGTTGCCTGTGGAGGAGTCTCAGTACCCAGCGCTGGAGGGGGGGGCTGGCGGCATTAAAACCCGTCCATTTGAAATGCAGATGCTGAAATCATTTGGGGGACTGGAAATACTGTTCAACAGCAAACGGAATGGGAAGAAGCCAAAGTCATCTCTTCACAGTCCACAACTAGAAAGTAAGAAACTCAAGCTCTGAAGGTCTCAAGGGTCCTTCTCAGAGGACTCCCCACGGGTCCTTCTCAGAGGACTCCCCACTGGGGGAACCTGGCCTACAGCCTTTTCCACGTTTGCTGAAAGAACGTCACTTCTGGGGTAAGGAGTGGGAAATATAAAAACTCAGAAAGCCTCAGTGTTCATATAAGAGCATTAAAATAGGTGTGGTCTGTTCACGGCTGGAAAAAATATCTTTAGAGCACCTGTAATGCCATAGCTGAGAACTAACGCCAGAGAGGAGAACTGAAGACTAGCAGAATGATGAAGGAACTGGTTGCTACAGCTACAGTAACCCCAGAAAAGTCATGCAAGTGTGCAAAACCTTTCCAGCTCAAGCTGGAAAGTTCTTGTAACTACCAAGGAAAGGGCAACTAAACTCCACGTAACATAAAACCAAACGTTGGTTTTAAAAAATACAAAAGAATGTCTACATCATTTTTTCACTCTCTGCAGTTTGTCTCCAAACCTTTGAGGTGGGGGTGATCAAGAAATTATATCACTACCAGTTACGCTTTTCCTTTCAAAGAAATGAATATATGCATTTTCAATCATTAGTTATATACTTCTGTCTATACTACTATTCTAGTAACCATGATAAAATAGGGAAATACTTCAAATCAAAAATACACATTAGCACTTACTATAGCTGTGCTTTTAGCCCAAATACAGGCTTTTTCGTTCAGTGTCGCTGTAGACAGAAATACCCTTGTCTGTGTGTTAGACCAAGAGATAAACACTCTTCTTTTGCTCTTGTTTTTTTGCTGCTTTTTCTTCTCAAAGGAGTGAGCAATTTGCGGGGGGTGACCGAGTACTGGATTTGCTATTGTCGGCTGGGATGAACGACTGGAAAAACAGAATGAGAATTCGGTGCCTCCCATACTAGCTAGACAACACTGTTTATCTAATAAAGTGGCAAGACCCTGCAACTATTAACATGTAGTATGTCACCAGTTTTTTCTGACAGGGAATTAGGTAGATAATATTACTCATGGAAACACAGGTTTATGAAGGTGGAGCGGGGTGGGAGGGGAAGTAACAAAGAGTTTATGGGATAAGAAACTCACAAGCCACAATCTTTTTGTGTTTTCTTTCAATGAAACAAAAGTTCTAATCAGTATCGTGAGCTGCTTGGTGCTCCTCCTCTGCTGGTCCGTCCTGCTCCTTCTCTGCTGCCGCTGGCGGGCTCTGCTCCACACAGTTTTGACTGTTTGCAGCTTCTTTTTCCAGCAGTGAGACAGTTTCTGGCTCTGGATTTGCCGATTCCCCTTTTGCTTTCTTCCTCTTCCGCTTCTGGCTCTCCAGGTTCGCCGCCTCCGAGTGCCTGGTTTGCTGGATGCCAGGCAGCGCCATGCCGATGCCAGGGGAAAGGAACATGGAGGGATAGATCAGTCCAGGAGACATCCCTGGGATAAGAAATGGGTTAAAAGCTACAGGACTACTGGTAGTTATTGCGGATTCTGTCTGATTAGAAAACGAACTAGGACCGGGCTTGTCTTCAGCGAGAGGTTCTTTTTTCCCATCCTGGCTGCCCTGTTTCTCCTCGTTGGCTTTCTCAGCACCGGCTGTGCCACCTTTCGTTGTGCTTGTTAACGAAGTCGGAGCAGTCGCGGTACAAGTCGTCGTCATGGGGGAGTTGAGGAGCCCTCCAACACCAAACATCTGGGGGACAGTCGCCATGCCCGGCAGCATCATGGGCAACATGCTCAGGGTGCTCTTCACATCCTCACCAGCGGGCACTGCTGCAAAGCCAGCAGGAAACCCGACCAGCCCGGTCAGAGGGATCCCTTGCATATTTCTCATGTTCTGAAGTCCCACTAGATCCATCCCAGCAATTAGTCCATTCATGAACAATGGTCCCATTCCAGAAGAAGAATCTGCTACAACACCAGGGCCTTTAAGGAGTTCGCTCCGGGGCCTCCTCCCTCTCCGGCGCGGCCCAGCGTCCCGGAGCACGGGCTCGGTGAGGATGCGATTGAATTTGTTTTCGGGTAAGTAGCCCTGAAAATGAGACATAACAGAGAACACCCGACAGTTACTACTGCAGCAAAGGGAATCTTGCTTGTCTGTGCCCGCATCTGTGTCCCAGATGGTGTCGGCACAGAAATATTTGCCTACATGATATGGAATTTGAGAGGTACACACAACTTTTCCCCAAGGGATGCTGCCAAATGCAAAACACCCTTGCTGTGCCCTAGCAGGATCCTGCACTGTCAAAATGCTCAGGGAGGGGAGGAGGAAGCATGTTTTTACCCTGTATTTCACCCCAGCCCTCAGCACCAGCTGTTCACAGCGCGAGAAGCACCAGGGCAGCACGGTGTCAGCTGCCCACTCAGCTCCCCGCCCAGCTCTAACTGTGCCTTCAGCAACAGGTGAAAAAATCCTTTTTGAGATGGGAAGGGCCAAATTTTCAATGCTCTGCAGGACAGCAAAGCTCATGGGATGACACAGAGAGTGGGCATGCTGCTTGAGGAGTTCCTGGTCAGAGCTTCACTGGGATGCAAGGGAGCATTCAGAAAGCTCTTCTGACAGAAGAGACATGGGACCAAAACCCAGCAGCCAGAAGTGGGCGAGACCATCCGGTTACACAGAGCAGTGCGGGGGGCTGCACAGCACAGCCTAACACTCCCTCTTTCAGCATCCTCAACACAGACATTTAAACATTTCCCTTCGTGGTTCCCTTGGGTTTCAGTATCACCACTCTTTGAATCATTTCCAATAATAAATTTAGGTAGGAAAAGTATTTCCTGTTGATACCTGTCGTGCAGAAACATGAATTAGATGCACCTGGCAGTCTGCTCAGCACACAGCACCTGCCCAAGGAGGGAGAATCTTCTGGGAGCATCTCCCACTGGCACGTGGGAGAAGCTATATGGGGACATGACTGCACCCGGGCTCTGCGGGCAGCCAGCCCCAGCCCCTGCTGGCCTGAGTGCCCGGAGCAGCTGGCCATCCTTCTGCATCCCTCCCATACCAGCACGGGCATGCATTCGCCAAAAGCTCAGTGTTGATGGGGTGGGAATGCTCATGGGATGCAGCCACTGGAGCAGGGCGCAGGAGAGGTGCCCAGGCAGTGCCAGGCACACAGTGGTTTCTGTGGCAAAGAGTCTGTCCCCTCAAGTCAAGGGAAGGAAGAGCTGTCAGCTCGCCCGGGGCTGGCTGCCCGGATGGGGCCCTGATGTCAGCCTGGACGTTGAGCCGTTTCCTGGGCAGTGGGACAGACGATGCCAAATCTCCAGCGCTAAGGAAAAACCAATTTGAGAGCAGTACAAACCTCTAAGCCAACGGATTCACCCTCCAGCCCTCTGCAAGGGTGTCACACAAACCACTGAAGCCCAAAACCAGGCAGCAGGTGAGAGGGACTGTAGGGAGAAGTCTGGATCAGGCCAGCCCATGGGGCAGGGCAGGGCGATCTGGCAGTGCCATGTGTGCAGGAGGGGAGAGCGCTCCTTCTCCACAGGCTCTGCCACGCACTGGGGCAGGGACTGCTGGATGGACAGGGTGGATGAACGTGGCACAGGAGGCTCCATCCTGCCCCTCTCCCTGCCTGTGTCTGACCCTTCAGGCCCGGTGACCTGTGGGGCCTTTGGTGGGCCCGCAGCTGTGCAGGCAGAGTTCACAGGAGCTGATGAAAAGCATCGACTAGAGGTGTTTTTGAAAATTTGACCCATGAGAATGTTTTGTCCACACCCTGCCGTCCAGGTCCTAGGGGATTCCTCTTGCCCCTGCTACCCTAAGCATCCCAAGGCTCTCCAGCCAGGCATGCTGAGCTGCTGAGCCCCGTTCCCAGGGCCTGGCCACAGAGCTGGCGGTGGCAAGGCCCAACCTCCCGCTCTGCCCCGGTGCTGCAGCCATCCCCTCCCACACACCCAGCCCAGGGCCTGCCTCACAGCTCCCAGATCCTCACTGGAGAAAGGTTGTGGGGATGGGGAGGGGAAAGAAAAGATGACATGATACAGATTTCTCCAAAAGCTCTAACTTACTGAAAGCTTAACAATGTCAGCCCAGTCAGCTGCAACAGCATACTCCAAGTTTGCATCAAGCCACCTTGGCAATTCCTTCAATGCTGGTGCCGTGGCTCCCCCTAACTATAAAACACAGCAGAAGGATGACCTCTATTGCAGAGAGAGTTATGTAAAATAATACAAAAAATATGATTACACTTCCCCTAGCTTCTTGCTTTGGGCTGCAATTCGGCTGGGGTGTAGACTCTTGCCTTGCTACACTTGCCTTTCTGCAGGATTTGGTGTGTGCCTGCTGCCTCCAGACACACAGCTCAGGGAGAAAAGGCAGGTTCAGCCTCTGTGGCCCGGCCCACTGCCCTCCCAGGTACCAGCGATGGGGACAGAGCTTCTGTAAAAGCCGTATTTAGAACCAGCAAACCCCCCAACTCACCCAGGTCTCCAAAGGCCAGCATGGGGGCAACAAAGGGGAACACAGATGTGGCTGAAACAACCTTTCTGCCTCACTCCTTAGTCTTGCTTTTAGATGTGATTAATGTCACATCACCTTTTGACCTAGTATAGTCCTGGGTGTGCTTAAGAACTAAATTTCGGTGGAAAGTACTCCTGAACATCCTTTCTTGTTCAGAGAGGTGAACATCAGTGCCCTGGAGATTAAACTGCAGACAAGTAAATCCAAGCTCCTTGCTCAGAAAGCAGGAAAAAGCCCTTCCAACCCTCGGCTTTCCACAAGCCCAGCAGTGGGATGGGTATTGGTGTGCTCTGGCCTGCACCTCATAAGGAGGAACAAACCAAAGACGTTTGCGTGGCAATGTTACAATTTGCGGCATATTGCAATGAACTCAAAGGGAACAATCAAATCCAGGATGGGAAGCACATGACAGGGCTGTGCTGAGGGTGGCCTTAAAGCCAAAGGCTGTATCGCACTGCCTCTGAGGGGTCTGTGCCCCCTTGCAAGGGACGACACTCCCACGTCCCTTACTTCGCACAGACTCACTTATTTCACAGGTCTGCATGTCCTTGGGCACACGTGTCACAGGATAATGTAGGTCAGAGACCTATTCCAGACTTTTGTCTCATCCATAGGCTTCTCTGGATTAAATCTCCCCCCAGGCAAGCTCAAGCTCTGCTAAGCATTTTGGGACACTGAGGGCAGAGCACAGAACAGGCCTTCGCTTACCCGCCGTCCGGTACCCTTATGTACCACCGGCACCCGCTCCTCTCCAGTCAGAGAGCTAATGTCCAGTTTGTTGGGGTCCTTGCAGCGCTGCCTCCTCTGCTTGGGCTTGTCTGAAAAATTCTGGAGTGCAAACAAGACAATGTTAATGAGACTAGATGGCTTAATGAGCCTGGCTGGCTACAAGCCCTGCAGAAGAGCAGCATGGATGGGCTCCCGAGGGACAGGGAATCCCTGAAGGCTGGGGCAGGAACAGCACCAGCAGCACAAACTGGTCCCTTCCACAGGACCAGCTCTCAAATGAACAAAACTGATTTTTGTAGGTATAAAGGGGTCTCCAGTGGACCCCACTTAGAGTGCTCTAGCCCTTTCTAACTCCCCTCCACTCCTGACTCTGCAGATTCTTATACATGCACCTGTAAACAGGACACTGCATGCAGCCAGTAAAGAGAGAACAGGTCTGTGTGTGCCACTTGTGTCACTCTCATACAGCCACCTGCTTCTCACCAGCTCAGCTGTGCTGTATTTCCTTCCTCTTTCAGCTGTTTCCACCACAGAGATGCTGGACCATGTTTCTTTGGATCAGAGCCCTCTGGAACTGCAACCTACTGAGTTACAGCCAAGTCATTGTACACCCACTGCATACACCAAGCCCCCCAGTCAATGTGCCTGCAGGGATGGAGCATTATAATGAACAACTCGGATAGCTCGGATTCCTAAGAGTCGGAGAAAGACCCTGAGCGCAGTTCATCCTTTGAACTGAGCTACTGCCAAAGCCTCTCTCAATCCATCCTACCCAGAGAGAAGAGATCTTGCAGGGATGGCCTAGGGCACTGGGGGCTTGCTGGGAGCAAGAGCTTCACCAGAGTCATGGTCAGACTGGGCAAGTTCCAGTACCTCCCTGGAAGGCAAGGGTGTTGGGAAGGAGGGGGAAGGCACCTCCACATCTGCTCCACCATCTGACTGCTCCCAGGAGTCTGGCCCTGGGCACACAGCTGGATGTTTCTCTGGACTTTGAAAAGCAAAGGCCATCCTGCTGAGCAAATGTTGGGCTCCTCACCTCTCATCTCTAACAAGCTTCAAAACACTAATGTCTTGCCCATACTCCAAGCTCCAGGAAATCCCCGCCTCAGGCACATGATCCTCCAGGACCAAGATGTTTCTGTTTTACCACCACATTTCTTCCTGCTCTGTTTCATGGCCTGTGCTCTGCCTACCACATGGTCTACCAGGCTAAATAAGCTGAAACCTGGAGCAAACCAACCTGTGAAACCAAGAAGTGGAGGTTTATGAGACAGCAGGAAGAATCAGAAAGACTGTGCACCCCACTCTAAGCCACTGCTTTCTGAGAGCACCCATGGCCACGTGGCCACAGCCTGTCAGCCTCCAACAGAGCCCACTGGTCCAGCTCTTAAAAGAGAGGAAGTTTCCTCTTGCCTGGGAACCCTATTTAGTACAACAGCACTGCCTAAAATGACCCCAGGTGAAAAAGAACAACAAAGACAGACCTTGAGTACCTCAAATCTCTTTTCTCATTTCTGTCCCCATCCCTGGTGCTTCTGGAAGACATTATACAGTGGGCAGATGGATGCACTGCAGCTGGAGAACTGACCTTGGGCAACAGGGCTCAGCTCCTGGAGGATGCCAGACAGGTCCATGCCCAGGGTGCCCTGGAGGGTACTGACAGTCCCCTGCCTGGGCATGTTTGTGTTCTAGGGGAAAGGAGAGGAGGTCTCCAGCAGCAAGTGCCTTTTGCTGCTGTACAGGGGAATAGTGCTCACCTCTTAAACATGTCATGAATCTCTGAACAGCCCCGATGAACACCATAAATCGTGTTACAAGAAAAACCTAACACAAAGGGCAACACACAAGGCAGGCACACACACACACACACACACACACACGTGCCACTGAAGGCCACCCTTACTGTGCCAAAGCTGGGAACATCAAGTGTGTAGTCAGACTGCTGCCGGAGCCAGTCGAGGAGACTCTTATTCGGGACAGCCTTCTCTTGGCTGCCTGCAGCTGGGACTGGCTGTGGAGTTGAGGTAGCAGCAACCGGCCCATCAGGGAGGGGACTGTTCTGAGGGGGCTGTGGCTGATCTTCCTGAACATCCTGCCATGGAGGGAGGAGCAGGGAGAGCCCATCAGCAGCGTGCAGTGATGCATGTACACCCCGAGAAGCACAGCTCCCAAAGCAGGTCATCTGCTCCCATCACACAGATTAATCCACACACTCCCAATGCCTCTTCCTTAAACCACCACCCACCACCACATTACATTTCCAATCCATCCCTAGCACTGGTGGTAGGGAGGGCAGAGAGTGCTGGGAGATGCTTCTGAACTCACATGGAAACACTCTAATCATCAGGAAGACCAACTTCCCCTCAGATCACTCCTAAAAGTGGTCTAGGGGCACTGGTCTTGCTCCATTCTTTGAGTGGATCCCAGGATAGAAGGAGAAAGGGTGAAGTAGGATCTTGTCTTCCTCATCTTCCCTAAACCTAAACATTCCCTGAGGTGGGACAGCTGCTTTTGATAATGCTTAGCAGGATTCAAACACTCCAGAGTGCTGTAAACCAGAGGGATAACTTCCCTTCCTCCCTGTAGTATCTGCTCCGCCTGGTCCTGCACAAACCAAGCTGTCCTGGAGGAAGATGCGCAGTGTCACGGGCAGCAGAGCTTGGAGGGGAGAGCTGGGCCATGAAACAAACTGTGCTGACTCCATGGGGTCCACGTGAAAGGGGGGAGCATCAACCTACCTGCAGCCTGTTTGGAAGAGGCCTCTCCTTCAAGAAGATGAGGTCCATCCCTTCAACATTTTTCCTCCTGCCCCGTCTCCTCCTCATGGCAGCATCGTCTCTTCGGAGGCTGCCGTTTACAATCTGTCCAGTGACAGGATGGATCAACCCCGCCTGTAGGATGCCAGACAAGTCCATGCCCAGGGAGCTCTGGAGGGCATTCACGGTCCCCAGTTTGGGCATGTTTGTGTTCAGGGGGAAAGGAGAGGAGCTCCCCGGGGACCCATCAGAGGCTCTGGACAAGTCCACCGCTGCCTCACGCCAGCCGTTCAGCACAATGGGTGGATGGACATGGGCTGCTGCCAGCTGCTCCAGGCTCCTCTGTTTGGCATCTCTCTCCATCTCAAATTCATAGGGTCTCCTGTGCTTCCGCTCGTCTTTTGCAAAGGCAGGGCTCAGGAAGCCTTCCTGTGTGTACCAAAGCCACAGAGGGTTACGGCTGCTCCTGCCCTGCCCTGGGACCACAGCTCCTCACATCAGCACTGAGCTAATGGTCACACTCCCCTGCCTCTCCAAGGAGCCCCGAGGGATGCCCTTTCCTTAGGCATATCACATCTCTTTCCCTGTGTGGGGATGGTGCAGGAGCACCCTCGCACACACTCAGGTCTCCCAAGGTGTTATAACCATGGCTGCTCCGCCAGCTGCTGGGGCTCCAGGCCAGCAGTTTCTGTCTGTCTCATGTGACTCTTGCGGACAGGGGCACTGGGACTTGGGAGCTGGGGACTTGAAAGGGCAGTGCTCCTTGCATCCCTTCCTTTGGGATACCAGGGGGCTGTCCCCTTTTTTCCCTCTGACTACGTCAGGTGTTCCAGCGCTGACTCTGCAAGCACCTCTAGAGCCGCAGAAGCTGTGGAGCTGCCAACAACAGCTGCCTTCCAAGGAGGGCAGCAGGGGGCTGAGAGCATGGAGAGCTCACCAGGAGCTATCACCAGGGGACCAAGTGGCTTAAGCCATGTGTTATGCACCCCAACTGGCACCAAGGGGCCCCACGTGGGAAACTCCTGAGTACTTCTGGGCAATGTCTCACCCCAGAGTCCTGAGCTTGTCACTGCCTGAGGGCTCCCCTCACCTTTTGTACCCGTGACATTAACACCCCATTACTGAAGCTGGGATCAGGGGCTTCTGACTCGGCAAAGCTGCTCCTGCTGCCGGCGCTGCTGGCCATGGCTGGGGCTGTCAGCAGGCTCTGTGCCTCAAACTGCTGGCTGGAGGAAGGCCACTTGCCCTTCAGGATGGCGTGGCAGATGTTGTCAATGCGGTTGATGATCACACGGTCCTGCAAACAGAATTGGACAGTGGCAAGCTGTAACTGGAATGACTGACCCGTGTATGACAGCTCAGGATTAAAGTCAAGCCCAGCCCAGGTGATCTCAGCTCGGAAGGGAACTGCTTTGGGGGCAAGCATCTCCATGGCACAGGTGCTTGGGAAGAGCACCTTGGCAGAGCATCCATGGGGTATGCAGAAGAGCAGGAGGCAGAGCTGGAGCTGTGTGAGCCACTGCTGGCCAGGGCTATGCAGGAACATTTCGATACAAGCTGTGTTCATTTTAACCTCACCTTAGGCCACTCAGAGAAGGAGTAAAGTGTCTTCTCCTGCAGCAGCTGGGCAATGGTTGGTGCCCGGGCATCCTGAAGATCATCAATCTCCCCAGGCAGGACAGAAGCAGAATTCTTGTTCTCTTCCTCCAAGTACTTCTCTGGACCACCTAAAAAAGCAAGGGAGAATGGAGCTCACCACCACCCTGCCTTTCTCCCTGTCCAGAGGTGAGGAGCATTGCCTCACACGTTCCCACCCCAACGGCCAGCTGGCTCCACAAAGGTCCCAAACACTCCCCAAGAGTCTCCAAGAGAAGCAGCAGATCTGGATCAGGGCAGGCAGCCCAAGCTGCTCAGGAAGGACCATCACTCCCTTGAGCTGTGTTTGGGGGGGCTTAAATTGCAGGAGCCCCCCATCCCCCATGCCTGACTATTCCCAGCTGGGCAAGAAGGAAGGCATATGCTTTTCCAAAGGGAGCTGCTCAACAGGCAGTGCCCTGTGCCAGAAAGAGAAAGGCATCCTGCATTCCATGGCATGCTCTTAGCAGAAGGGCTACTGGGGCTCACAGTGGAGTTTTGGTCAGCCCTGCTGGCAAATGCAGCCCCCGACACTTTTTGCCCCCAGCTGCAGCAGCTAAAGGGACCTCAGCTCCTACAGATGGGAGGCCACTCCATGGGCTGGCCAGCCCCAAGGTTGGGCTCTGCAGGGAGGACACCAGGTCCCTCCCACCATAGCCAGAGGTGACTGTCAACCCTGAGGGACCTCTCAGGACCATACCTTGGCTCTGGTTGCTGCTGGCTTTCTCTCCGTCATCTCTGTTCTCACACTCTTCTTGCTTTATGCCCTGAGGCTCGGGGTGCGGGGCCTCTGTGCAGCCCGTCTGCCCCTCAGTGGCTCGGCCCAAGGGCTCCCCCCTGACACAGGGGTGCTCTGCCCCCTGAGGCCCCCCCTGAGGCAGAGGTGTGGGCAGGCTGAAGGGCTGGCTCTGAGCCTGGCCCGGTGAGTGCTGCTGGGTGCTCTCCTCATTCAAGCCATGGTCCTCCCTGCCCTCTGCCCTGGGCTCCCCCAGCCCCAGGGACTCCCTCTCGCCATTTATGTCTTCTGGGCAAGTGTCCTCAGGTGTGGGGAGACCAGAGCTCTGCTCCTCACCCCCCAGTTCATGAGCCTCGGGGTCACAATTGGCCCTGGTCCTGGGACCATTCAAGCCTTCCACGGCATCTGCTGCTGCCTCAGAGTTATCATCGTCCTCTTCTTCCTCCTCATCTTCCTCACTGTGGCTCTGACTTGGCCCCGACTTTGCCTCCATTCCTTTCTCCTGCAGCAGATTGATGAACCTCTGCTCAGGAGGAA
Source organism: Gymnorhina tibicen (assembly GCA_013399875.1). NCBI lineage: Eukaryota > Metazoa > Chordata > Aves > Passeriformes > Artamidae > Gymnorhina > Gymnorhina tibicen. The sequence continues at coordinate 648,483 of VXAZ01006034.1, forward strand.
CCTTTAGTTCATAGTTATGGAGACTGGGACTGTAGAGCCCCACACTTAGGACCCTTTCCATGGTGCTGTGCTCGGGCAGCCCTGCTGCCGGGCTGGTAAGTGCTCCTTTCTGTTCCAAGCTTTTGCCGAGTTTGGCTGGGGCACTATGTGAAGGGTTGCTCTCAGGGGTAGAAGGTGAAGGCTCAGCTTCCTCATTCTGACTGTCCATTCGGTCAGAGCCCACCTGCAAACCCTCTAGGAAGGGAGCCTCTCTCATGGCATCTGCATCGCAGCTGGATGGATCCTCGTCCCCCTCCAGCTTGCACTCAGAGAGTTTGGCAACGCTGCTTCCAACATCTGTGCAGCTTGGGCTGTCCCTGGCGAGGGAGCTCTGCTCGCTGGGACAGGCCTTCTCATCGTACATCATGCACACCAGAGAGTCCGGCAGCGAGCTCTCGTCGTAGGTACTGGAAATGATGTCCCGGACTTCGGACATGAACGTTTCACAGTTTGCGTCCGGTGGGCTGCCCCCGGCCTGGGACATGGTGCTGTCCACGGTTTCCAGCTTGATCTGACTCTCGGCTTCACTCTCCAGGGTTTCACATGTCTGGTCCATCTGGCTGTACAGGGGGGAACCGTAGAGTTTGGAGTTAGACTGGTAAAGGCAGCACAAGGTTTCTGGGCCTGGAAGCCCCGTTCTTTTATGCTGGGCGTAGTTTCTGTATGCGTCCAAAAAAGACAGCTGGGGGTCATTCATGATGTAGTAGTCAGTGCGGTTCAGGCCGTGCTTGGCGGTGCCGATCAGCAGGTCCCGGTCGTGTTTGCCACACTCCCACCACACGGGCAGGTACAGGCTGGGCCGGCACAGCTTGAGGCGCTCGTGGAGCTGGGGGCACTTGAGCACCTGCTCGCGCACCTTCCGCAGCAGCTCAATGCGGTACAGGGTCCTGGCAGCACGCTCCTCCGTGATGGGCTCCACGTAGATGTCAGGGTCTGGAGGACCTACAGCAGGGACAGCAAAGCCAAGGACACATTATTTGGGTTGGCAGGAGTTCTCAGAGGCAGTGATGAGCAAGCTGAGTTTTAACCCTTGCTCAGACTGCAGGTGAGGTGGGGCCAGTGCTTCTAGCCACTGTTAAGGCCTCTTTTTCCAGTCTCAGTACCTTCCGGTCATATCCCATCTGAGATGGTGGACACGGGGAGTAAAACCCCCCAACTTGAGCAGCTGGATCAAGAGTGGCACCAGCTGCAGAGAATTTCAGAGTCTTGTCTGAGCTCTGCTCCATCATCACCAGCAGTGCTGGAGCTGCCTGGACCTGCAGGCGGAGCAGCTCCCAGTGCCCTGGGCCTCTGGCAGCCCTTCAGCCCTTTGTCAGGGAAGGGCAGCTCGTGCAGCTCTTCTGATGAGGAACACCTACCTAAGGCATAACACACACACACACACAAGGAACTGTGCCTAAGACCAGACTCCATGACAGATCTGAGGCAAATGTTTTCTGCTGCTGTTGGAAACAAATCACTTTGTGCTTAAATAGCCTCCAAGCAGCTTTTCATCTGTCACGTCCTGTCTGGTGCCAATGCAGAGCCTCTGCAGAGCACTCGAAGAAAACGGATGCCCTTTGCATTGGCCAGGCTTCCCAAGCCTCCTGCAGCGGATCCAGGCTGCATCTACCCTGCAGCAGAGCTCCACAGTCAGCACAGGCATAGATGGAGGAGACTCCGTTCAAAGGCAGTAGAGAGATGCTTGATGAGCAGCAATACAGGTCACCCAAACAACCCCAGCATGGAACTGTGCTTTGTGTGTGCTGCTTCTCACCTTGTCTCTCAAATATAGAGGTTGCTGGCTCGGATAAAAGTTGGTTATGATTTCCTGTGAGAACTCCAAGAGATCTGTGAGAGCAGCGGCTGGAGTCCATGGGGCTGCTCTACCCTCCCACTGTGCTGGAAGGCACTACATGGTGGGGACAAGGCAACCAGAAATGCATGACTGCTGCAAGCCCACAGCCTGCCTGGCATCTCGCTGCTTCCAACGGGCTCTGAAGCTCCTCACTTGCTCTCCTGCTCCGTGACAGCAGTGGGATCCCTTCTACATGGACCTAACATTACCCCTCCATAGGCCATGCAATTTCCACTCACCATCCTCTTTCCACAGAGGGAGACCACAGACATTCTTGCACATGGCCACAAAGCTGTAGAAGTACTTCTCCAGGCTCTCATCTGTCTTCTTCTCCAGTCGAGAGATGGCTCGGAACTGGGCCCAGTCAAAGACCTTTTTCTCTTGGTCATAAATAACCCCAAAGGAGGAGACAGTGCGGTAGAAATCTGCCTGCTCCCTCCTGGTCCACCTGTGGAGCAGGGAGGAGACGGGAACACCACTGAGACACTGGGCCCAGAGCAGGCAAGGCACCAGGCAGAGAGGCTCAGAGAGCACTGCCTAGTTACTGACCAACAGTTTTGAGGGAGGTGTCAGGAGGAGCACACTGGGGAGACTACCACAGCCCAGGAAGCTCTGCCCTCTGGTGCACAGGGAGGAAGAGCAGAGGCCACGGGCCCTCTGGCTCTCAACTCATTGCTGAAAAAACCTTCTTGGCTGTTTTAATAACCCCTGAGTGCAGCTCTGGGCTGTGCTGCCAACAGGGTGCAGGCTCTAGCAGCTTCTGTGGAGGCACAAACCTATCCCCCATCTACTCCCTTCCTGCTACATCAAGCTGTTTTACCCCCATGGAAAGGTCAGTTCTCTGTACCAGGAATTACAAAGGAAGGATATGCAGACAGAGTTGTCATCCAGCCTCTTCCAGAGGGAAACTGGGACTGGGGCTGGCTGCTGTAAGGGTCGCAGTAACAAACACCACCCACCCTACTGACTCCTGTGGACTCCTGGGTGTCACCCCCTCCCCACCGAAGGAGAATGGGCAGTGGTGATGGAGGAGTTCAGTTACAGTGCTCTCAGAACACAACTTTCATGCTGGCTTGGACCCTCTGAGCTTTCACCTTGTGGGGACCACTCAAAGGACAGAGATGGTGAAGTGTCCTGGGCAAAGCGCAGAGCAACAGCCACAGAGAACAGACCTGGGTGCACACAGCAGGGCAAGGGCAGAAAAAGGGGAGCACTGAGGCCTGAAGAAAGCTTCCAGTCAAATCGCAGCTCCTCTGAATTGCAGCTCTGAGCCAGCACCAGCAAGCAGCTGAGACATGTCAAGGGAAAGTAGACAGGGTGACAGCACCCACAGCACTCTCCGACTGCCTGAAATACACCTGGGCCAGCATTGCCACCACTGCACCCAGGGCCTGCAGTCATGTTTCATTTCAAAAATGAGAGTAACAAGAAGAAAGTTAATAAATATATTAATGATCCAAATTAAGGAGCCCAACGGTGAGTTTATCAAAAGGCCTCAAATTAAAGGCTGGCAGAAAAGTCCTGTAAGGTGATCTCCCCTACAAAAAGCCCAGAGAATTAAGGAGCAGGAGACATCAGGCTGCTGTGATGTCCACAGCACAACCACTGAAGCCCCCACCTCAAAGAGGGGATGGTACGACTGGAAGAAGTCCAGAGAAAGAGGAAAGGGAAGGTGGGCTGGAGCAGCTTCTACACAAGGAGGCCAAGAACAGAGCACAAGGCAGCACACATACCATGTGGTTACTTGGGGTCCTGCTGCCAGGACTGGTTCACAGGAGGCAAAACCCTTGAGGGCTGGTGACCACAGAGAGTCCCAGTCCCAGGGTGGCACGGGAGACTGGCAGAGACGGCAGCAGCATCACCCTGCGCACACCCTCCCATGGCTGCAGAGAGCCACTCAGGGTGCCACAACAGTCCCACCACCCTCCTGCTTACTGGGACACAAATGAAATGGGAGCACAGAGCAACCAGGATATGTCACCACTGGGCTCCCGAGCAGGAGGCAAAGTGAGTGGTGTGAGAGCCACAAGGGTTGGAAATGCACTGCTCATGAGCTGTGACAGTGCTCATCTGTCAGCCTCATCCACAGTGTGTCCCAAGGACACAGCTCTCCTCTGCCGAGGCTGACCCCTGGTCCAGCTGACACTGGATGTGACCTTGAAAAGCTGTCCCCTCACTTCCTTACAGTGTCACCACCTGCTACCCACGAACTCCAGTTTGCAGTGGAGGCTGCTCCCCGGCTGGGCTGGCTGCTGGAGCAGCAAGGCTCTCATGGCTCAGAGCACAAGGACCCATGTGACTCCATGCCCTGGGCAGCTGGCTGCACAGACAGCTCTAGTGACATTTTCCTGGGTCACTTCTGGGCGCCAAGGAATTCAAGTGGGCTAAATCAGCTTCATAAAGGCTCCTCTGCTGCATTACCTTTTCTGCATTTCTTTGTTCACCGAGTCCATCTCAGAGGCTCTCCGGAACATCTCATCCTGCAGCCAGTAGCCATGGTTACCAGGCACCAGCATCTCGGCACGGGGAGGCAGCTCCTTGCGGTTGCAGCGCTGGTAGACTGTGACGAGTCGCCGCAGTCTGGCCGTCAGAGCAGAGGAGACAGGCCAGCAGGATCTGTCTGAGTCGGAGCCATCCTGGGCTTCAAACATCAACAAGGACATTAGTATTTAGCGCACACGCAAAGCCACAGGTTCCCACATCCTCTGGCAAGCTCCAAGAGCTTCCTCCCACCTTCTGCCTCCCATGGGGAACATCAGGGATCACAGTCATGAGTAGGGGGCCATGTGACCATCCCTGGGCCTTCTGGCTCACAGCCTCACCACATCTTAGCTTCCTTCAGAGAGAGTCCAGAGGCTGAGATCAGGGTAGGAATGATGGCTCCAAGCCAGGCCACGCATGGGAGAAGACTGCAGCTCCCTGCTCAGCAGTGGGGCCAGCCAGCCCATGGCATGTGCCAACACTGCCCACTGCAGAGACCTCCCACACTCATCTCATGCAGGCAATTGCACGGATAAGAGCAGGCTAATGGCTTCTAGTCACCCTGGGTAGCTTTGGCTGGAATCACTCAGAACCCTGGCTGCTCTGCCACAGGGCCTATCCATGGGTCACCTGTGACTCTGTGCATGAGGGCCCCTGCCCAGGCTGAGCTGCCTCACCCACTGACACAGAGCAGCATGTCCCTCCAGCCCAGCAATGTGTTCCTCCCACCAAGCAGTGCCTGGGGTAGCACTCAGGCTCAGCTGTGCCATGCCAAACCCTGGGAAGCCATGGGCCACACTGCAGGAGACGTGGCCTCACCTGCCGCTGGCTCGTCCCGCTTCTCACTGGCTTCACCCACCCCAGCAGCCACGATGTCCTGCAAAAGGAAATGATGAGAGGGCTCAACGCCACGCAGAACCCCCTGCACCCACAGCCCACCCGTCCTTGGCAGGGTGCAGGGTGGTGCGATGGGCAGGGTTGTGTGTCCAGTGCCCTTGGGCTGCAGTTGCTGGCTGTGCTCAGCATACGGGATCAGAGGTGACAGCTCAGAAAGGCCATTTTGGGCCTGGAGGGAATGATCACCACAGTGACAGAGGCTGCAGTGCCACGGCCCAGGACAGTAGCAGTGTGACAGCCTCCACCGTTCAAACAACCCCTGCACTCTCCTGTGCTACCTCATTCCCTGCTCCTTTCCCCCAAGGCCATTTCTTTTGGGACATCCCTGACTCCTCTGCCAGGGCCCCATGTGGCTCTTGAAGCCAACCAGGAGTGAGAACCAGAACTACTGGGCATCCCCAGCCCTCAGTCCCCCTCAGCTCCCCACGAGGAAGATGCTGCCCAGGTACACAGGTAACACAGAGAGGCACAGCAGAAGCTGTGCTGCAGGGAGCAGAGGCAATGCACACAGGATGGGGCACAGACGAGGCAGACCAGCCATGCTAGCTCCCACAGCAGAGCTGGCGGAGCCAAGCTTGTAATGCAGGGCAGGCTGAGCAGCATCAGATGTGAATCTAACACTGTGAATCCCACTCACCTCCTGTTTTGACAGCCCCTCCAGCTTTTCTCCACTGTTCTCTTCTTTTTCCATGCTGCCCCTGGGTGAGAGAGTGAACAGTCCCTGGTAGTGGCAGCACAGCTCCTGTGGCTGTGCCAATTCTCAGCACCAAGAAGTGAAGAATTGGTGCTCATGCCATCCCTCCACCTCATACTGGGGACCAGCTCCCTTCTGCCCTCCCCTCTGCACTCAGAAGCACAGCCTGCTCCCTCCCACCTCCCTGTGCACAGCTCACACCACCGCACTGCCCCAGGAGCGAGCCAGGCTGCCGCCAGAGCTCGGCTCCATCCCCTGCCCACCTTTCGGCAGCATCCTGTGCCCCGTCGCTGACGCCCTGCTCGGCAGAGAGCAGCTTCTCATCTGGCATGCCCACCTTCTCCAGGAAACACAGCGCTGGGTCCGCGCGCATGGCGTTGTACCGCTCATAACCTGCCACGCCACCAGGACAGACAGACAGCACAGAGCAAGGCCTGAGCCTGGTCCACGAAAACCTCCTGCTCCTTGGACACAGCTCCCCACTTGGCTCTCACTCCCTCTGTGCTGCTGTGAGAACAATTCTCTCCCCAGAAATTCCCAACACTTTCCCAAAAGCTGCTAATGGCTCTGCAGCCCCTGGGCAGCAGGTAAAGTGAAAGGTCAGCCTTCCCATCCCACCCAGCAGCAGCACAGCCCCCACGCAGGGTGCAGCTGGGGCAAACAGCCCTGTGTCTCCTGGAAACCACATGGGGACTCCATGACGAGGCCAAGAAAAGATGTGTGCCTTTCTCCTCACCCTCACACAGCAACTGCACACTGCTCCTGGCAAACCACAGTCTACCATGAGATCCAGCATGGCTACCCTGGGCACCATGGGGTGCCTGTTCCCCACCCAAACACGCTGCTGGCACCTTGGGTGAGCTGTCCTGGCCCTGTGTGGCTGTGGAGCACGGCCATGGCTCTGTCCCTTGCTCTGACATGACAGCCCCTCCAGTACCAGAGGTACTCATTCGCTCACACACCAGCACCCACCCGACAGCTGGGTACACACCGTGCTTGAAGACGCCGATGAGCAGGGATTTATCGGCTTCGGCATTCCACCAGTCCACTGGGATCTCCACGTAGTCAATGTCTGGCAGCAGCACATCCAGCTCCCTGTGGCAGACATGGTATGAACGCCCCTCTCCCAGCCTCACCAGACACTGAGGGGCACTGGGCACTGCTCAGAAGGGACAGGGGGAGGCAGGAGCCACTGCTCACTGGCTTGGGGACAGCTAATGAAAATCAGCCTGGGCCCCGCCATGACATGGGTACACATCTCCCTGGGGTAAGAGCTGGAGCCTTGGTTCCACTACAACCTACTGCCCTCCTGCTCCTCTTTCTCCAGGGCAGTGGGCGTCCCCAGCCTCTCTCCCCTCCCACCCAAGCAACACCAGAGGACTTAAGATCCCATCTGACCCAAACAGCATCTCTAGGGGTAAAAACACTTCACACCTACCAACCCCAAAAGAATAGTGTCTCCCCACATCGACGGGTGCTGATGGAGCTGTGCTGGGGAAGGCAGCAGCCCCTACTTGAGGAAATTAAGCTTTAAGCTCAGCATATCACACTGCTCTGAGAAGCACTGAGAGCTGCGTCTTTGCAGAAAGGTCAGGAGCTGGTGGGCTGCAGGCTCAGTGCCATTACAGAGCCTGTGGGTCTCACTGTTCCCAGCGCTGGGAGGGACTGCAGGCTGCAACGATGGGGCACGCTCTGCTCTGAGGCCTGGCCCGGAGACTGGGAGCAGTCTCTGTGGACTCCCACTTTGGATAAGGGCCCATTTGTCAAGCAGCACACAGAACCATTTTCCTACAGGGTGTCCCTGTAAGTCCCCATCACCCCCAGGCTGGTGCTACAGTCTCAGAGCTGCCTCAGCAGGGCTGCTATGGCTGCAGTTCCTGTACAGGCAAAGTGGCTGCCTGACGGTGAAGTTTTGCTGAGGAAGACCTGGGGTCTGAGTCGTCTGGAGCTGCAGAGAGCCCAGGTGTGGCTGGGTCAGACATCTGTGGCAGTGCTCGAGCCCAAGAAGCCTCGCAGGGGTTCACCGTTAGGTCCCTACCTGGCGGGGGTCCCCTCAAAGGCTTTATCCGCAGCCTCCCCCAGCACTTCAGCCTTCAGGTAGTAGAGCATTCGCACTCGCAGCAGAACCCTGTCCCGGGTGGCAGAGAGGTCAGCAAGGCCAGTGAAACCTGCCTGACACCATGTTTTCCCATGTGGAAGGACCCACTTCCTTAAAGCAGGATGGGCAGTGACTGTGCAGTGTCATGCCACACTGCCCAGCCCTGTGACCCACTGGCCGGAGGGTCGTTGCTCAGGACATGGCTTCCGTGAGCTGGAGGGGAATCTGAGGGCGGTCCAGCAGTGGGAGCATGGTGATCCTGTGTGGGCTGCGAGCCCTCCACAGCTCCCTCCCACCCTCCCAACATTAAAGGCCCTCAGCCTGCTGTCTCCATGAGCCCATATGGGCTCCTGCAAGGGGGAATCGTTTTAACCTAAAAGAGGAGAGATTTAGATTAGATGTTAGGAAGAAATTCTTCATACTGAGGGTGGTGAGGCCCTGGCACAGGTTGCCAGAGAAGATGTGGCTGCCCCATCCCTGGAAGCGCTCAAGTACAGGTTGGACAGGGCTTGGAGTAACATGGGATAGTGGAAGGTATCCCTGCCCTTGGCCAGGGTAGTGTAATAAGATGTTCCTTAGGGCTCCTTCCAACCCAAACCACTCCATGATTCTATGACTCACTTGTTGCAGTGCTGTTTGAGGTGCTTCTTGTAGCTGTCATCATGGAGCACCACCTCAGGGTTGCAGGTGGCAAGCCAGTCTGCGTTCTTTATCTCAGGAAGCAGCATCTGGTTCTTTGTCTTCTTCCCCTTCCTGCCTCTGGGCACCGGTGCTGACAAGCCTGTAACAGCGAGCAGCAGCCAGTGAGCACCACAGGCACGGCCCGGCACTGGCACCAGTGCCGGCAGGGGTGGGGCAGCAGAGCCGGGAGCTGGAGGAGCCCATGCAGAGCTCCCAGCTGCAGCCTGGAGAGCCAAGGAGGGGAAGTGCATGGGGCAAACGCAGAGCATGGGAGAGTCCATCCCTGCAAAAAACTTGGGGATCACCACAGAAACTGAACTGCAGTGTGTTCTCAGTGCAGTGCTGAGCCCAAGTGATAACATGGCTCCTTGATGTATAAAAATAACACACAGAAGGGATGAAGCATAGAAGGGACTTTGGTCCTGGGCACAGCCCTTGGAGACTTAGGCAGTGCAGCCACCTCTGAAGGTCACTCTATGGGGACAGTTATTTGGGACAAGAGTTCAAACAAGAAGCTCCCAAATAATCAAAGAACAGTATACCTGCTGAACTGATCTGTAAGGGCTGTTTCTTATCCTATGCATCTGGAGCAGGACTGGAGGGGGAAGTGGACTGCAGCAAGGGGGTTAAGGTACCAATGGGAAAGGGAATGCAGTCCCATCTGCCTGACAAAGATAAAACGAGATCCAGTGGCTGGAGATGAAAATTAAACACATTTCAACCTTGAAATAAGATGTCAGTTCACAGCAGAATGTGGAAACAACTCCTGGTGGGGTCACTGCTGTTTGGAATCTCCAAAGAGGGAGGGGTAAGCTGCCTCCCTGGGCAGCTGCTCTTGAGTCAGGAACTGCAGACATGAAAGGGAAAGGATGCCTGAGCAGTCCCATCCCATCTGTCTGGTCTTGTGACACCAGTGAAGAAGAGAAAGCATCACCATGTCATCAACTCCTGCATAAAGTCTGCAGCTCCATGACAAGACAAGGGCTGTGACCCAGGTGGCTGCTGGAGGCCTGCAGTAGGCATCAGGCCTCCTATCCCCAGCACCAAACTGGCCTGATGAACCCTGGGCAAATGCTGCTTCCTCAGCAGCTTTGCCTGTTTGAGGATGAAAGACAGGATGGTGCTGGATCAGAGCAGAGCTCTGAGTCGGACTGTCTGGGTGCTGTGCTCACCCCTCGTGATCACATGGATGTGGGACTGAGAAGAGCTCCAGGATGCCCTAGCAAGGGCTGAAGGTTGCTGCTGCTTTCTGCACATCAGGGATGGGACACGACTTGCCCGGTCAGCTCTCTGCAGACACAAGTGGTACCTGAGGCTGCCTGGGGAGCCACAGCAGTTACTGCTGAAGGACCTCCTGACTGAGGAAGGAGCACTGCTCTGCACTGCAGTGTTCTGCTTGTTCTGCTCTCCTGCAGCTCCTGTTGTCAGGCTGAGATGTTGCTCCTCTGGCCCAGACAACATGGAGACTTCACAGGTGGGAAAAGCCATTCTAAAGAGTTGATGGAGAAGCTCCTGGTTGCTTTGCTGGTCAATATTCAATGCTCTTGCACTAAAGCAATCCTGACCCTCCACTGAAACCGTGGCTTGTTCGTTACTTGGCATTCATACCAGTCAATTTTTTTCTGACTCTTGTTCTGCTTCCCACAGGACTCTCAAGCCCATTCCCAGCTGCTCTCAGGGCAGGGCTGTGTGGCAAGAGCAGGAGGGAGCACTGCCAAAGTGACTCCCATTTCAGGAGGTGACTAGAATAACTTAAGGCAGCCACCGAAAGCCACATCCTTGGACTTCACGCTTCTGGGCAGAAGGAAATGATGATGTTGGGTTTTAAGCACCAACTAAGATGCACTTGGCACTCAGAACCATCACCACTCCAGATCAGCCTTCCCTGTGCTCTACCATCTGGGAACAGAAGTCCCAGGTTTCAGCCCAACTCTCTGATGTCAAAAGCAGTCTGGAGAGTTCCAGCCCCCTCACAACTCACCTTGTGCCACAGATCACAAGTACAGAACATGCAGCATATGACTGCTGGGCTCTGACTCCGTGAGGGACACTGTGGCCTTCCCCAGTCCCACTCACCTGTCCTGAGAGCCACAGGCACTGTGCTGCAAGGTCAGCCAGAACCCTCTGGCACAGCAGGCAGCAACCACATGTCCCAGGCCACAAGCCCCAGCAGATCCAGGGAGCCAGCAGCCACTCATAGATGAAGACAAAGGCCCCGTGGCTGCCTCATTTGCAGGATGGGCAATATGGCTGCCCCAGCCCCAGGGTAGCCTACAGAGGGCAGCCACTGTGCCACAGGTGGGGAGGCCAATCTGCAGTGTCCACCACTGAGGCAGAGCCAGAGCCAGAGGAAGAGAGGGCTGGGGAGCCTCTGGATGACCTGTCTGAAGCTCAGGATACGTGGGGAACTTCTACACAACAGAATACAGACACCTCTAGGCAACAGATGCAACTACAGATCTGACATGTGGTGTGACACGTGAACCTCACACACACTGCCTCTGAGTAGAGAGACCATAGCCAGGCCTAGGACAAGGGTCCTGCTACACAGAGTGAGAAAAGACAGAATCACCTAGGGAGCACTCCGCATTGCACAAGTCTCAGGATAAACTAACACTGCACCTCCACCCATCAGGCAGTGCAGACCAGTAAGTCTGGGACAAGCACCATGACGAGGGGAAACAAAAGCTGGAAATCACAAAATCACAGAATATTCTGAGTTGGAAGGGACCCACAAAAATCATTGAGCCAGCTCTTAAGTGAATGGCCCATACGAGGATCAAACCCTTAACCTCGGTGTGAGATGGATGCTCAGCTGCAACCCCAGCTTTCCCTGGTGCAGCTGCCCGTGCTGCCCAGAGGCACAGGCAGGGTCCTGCACCATGTCCATGCTGTGCCCTGTGAGGCCCTGAGGAGCAGCCTGAGGCAAGCTCATGCTCTGAGTGGAATCAGCACCCTCATCCCCATCACACCCAGTGTATTCATACACTGGTCACTGGTGCTCACAAGCTCACTGCCCAGCAGAACCACGACAGTATTCACATGCCAGAGACGACTTAGCAGCACCTCTGCTCCCACCACAAAGCTCTCTCTTCACTGAAAGCCAGAAAAGCCTCCCCCACTCAGCCAGCCCCTGCAGCTGGCTCTGAGGGTCAGTGTGGAGGTCAGCTCCATGGAAGCCCCTTTCTCTGCACGGACAGAATTGCAGCGCTCAAGCACAAACACTTGCAGACTGTTTCCGTCAGCTCTGCGCTTTGAATTCTGCAGCCTCGGTCCTGCAGGCTGGCACAGGGCAACAGATACAGATGCAATGGCAGAGAGAACACGCAATACCTGAGTGATTCTGCAGAGCCTGGTTCTGGCCGTCCTTTGTCGGCGTGATGAGATCCCAGATAAAACTCTTAATCTTCTCATCCCCCTTGTAGTGTTTGACGCAATACACCAGCAAGGCCCGACAAATCATCTCCATGTCCTTCTCATTCAGGTGCCACTTGAACCGCCCATGGGTCAGGATATCTTTCCAGCGTCCCCAGCTGAAACAGCAGGAACACAGAGTAAACACTTCGGTGCAATTAGAGACCTCCTCCTCTCTCCAGGAGCTCCTGTGGGGGCACAGCCTTGCCAGCTCCCCTGGATAGGGATGTTTTGCCCAGTCATTACAGGAGCAGAGACGGAGAGAGATTTGCAGGACTGAACAGGGTAGAGGCAAGAGCAGACTCTGGAAGTGCCAACTGCCAGCTTATGCTTTGTCCTCCTAACTCTCCTTCCATCCCAAACATTTGCTTAGAGCCCAGGTCCCACTGAGGACGTCACTGCTGGAAGGAGGGAACACTGCAAGCAGGACAGGAAGTGGCTGGTGCAGCCAGTGGCCCACATGGGCACTGGGGCAGCTGGAGGCTGTGGCTGTGCTCTCACAGGGGCGAGACTCACCCAAATATGAGCAGGTTCTTCTCCACACGGAAGCACTCAGCCCGCAGGTACCGCCGCGTCTTCTCGTTAAAGCGCCGCGAGCGTGTGGGTCGCTCGTCCGAGTCACTGTCCAGCTCAGAGAACTCCATCAGTTCATCCTCCTCAAAGGAGTTGTAGTGTTTGGTTTGCTTCCGCACCCGGGGTCTGTCGATTACCAGGCTCTCCTGTGACGGACAGAGAAGAGAACGCTCTCAGGTACAGGCAGAAATACTTATATGTGCTCTCCTGCCCCCTGTCACCCGGGCTCTGCTCAGCCTCTGGCTCCTGGCTTGCCAGATGGTGGCTGACCATCAGCTTCCCACTAGGGTATCTGCTTCAAGTTACCTGTGTGCAGTTCTGCCTGCACAAATGACAACTCCTGGCCAGCACAAAATTCAGCCTGACTGATGACAGGCTGAAAATTAGCCCCTCTGTGTCCAAACTGCTGACAGGCAGCAGCTGACTCAGCTCTGAGTCACTCCTGGCCCTCTCTGCACTGCCTGTGCCAAGTGCTGTACTGAAGGCAGTGTAATCTCTGTGTCAGGGGGACGGGTGGGCTGGAACAGGAAAGACAGCTTCCAACAGGGTGCAGGAGGGAGCAATGTGAAATTAAATATCATTTACCTGTCCCCTCTCCTTACCCTGCCCTGTTGAATGAATTAATGCCATTAAGTCTGCCTGGATTTCAGGCACATAGGACATACACACACACGCACACTCTCTTCCATTGCTCCTGCTTGAGCAGTGAGCTCTGCAGAGCTGCAGGGCCTCCCTCCTGCTGCTAAAACCATCTTTACAGCACTGCTGCCTTAGCTGGAATTATGGCAGCCCTGGGGCCACACTGGAGCCAGTAGCAGCACCCTGTGCCTGATGGAGGAGCTGAGGAGAGAGACCTGAGCTGCAGCCGAGCCCATCACATCAGCAGGGCCAGTAGGGGTGGGACCCTGTCTGTCCCCTCCTGCCTCGCAGAGGCAGCAGAAGGGCAGCTCCAGTCTCTGCTCTCTGTAATCAGGGACAGGATCCACGGGAAAGACTGGAGCTGCATGAGGAAAAGGTTCTTCCCCCAGAGGGTAGTTAGGCACTGACCAGGCTCCCCAGGGAATGAGCACAGCCCCAAGGCTGCCAGAGCTCAAGGAGCATTTGGACAACGCTCTAAAGCAGAAGGTGGGATTGCTGGGAGTAGCTGGGAGTACAGACTGAGCACCCTGAAATATCAGAGAGACACAGACCAACATGTGGCTAAATAAATCACGGCTTTAGCCAGCATTTGTGGGTCAGTCTTCCCTTGCAGTAATTCTTGATGACCAACACAAACCCCTTCAGGAGCCCAGAGGAAGCATGCAGCTCGCACTTGGACACCAGGCCACATGGCGTCAGATCAGTCGTAGGGTACGTGGGCCACAAACTGCATCCTACCTTTTCGTTCTTGGCATCTGTATCGAGCTCTGCTATCTTGGCCCACTTCTGCCAGAAGTTGGGGTCATCTAAGGAAATGTCAGTTCTGTTTCCTGATGCTACGAAGCTGGCCTAGGAGGGAAAGAAGAGGAGTGAACAGGAGGTTCACCATCCAGGTGTGCTTTCTCCCATACACAGATCCCCCACACGCCTGCCTGAGTGCAGTGTCTCGCTGCTGTGGGATGTTACACCCCGAGCCGACACGTGCCAGAGGGTTCTTTGTTCGCCTGAGGGAGCTGAACCCCTCTGTTCTGCAGTCCTGCCTGACCCACTGTAAATGGAGCCTGGGTTGTCCAAGAGGAGGAGGGACAGATGGCCCTTAGTGGCCCCAGCAGGCACCAGCCAGAGCATAACTCAGAGCTGGCTCCTCAAGCTCTCTCTGGGGGTTTTGTCAGGCCCCACAGCACTCAGCTTCCATGGCACAGCAGCACCCGGCTTTGGGCATCGTGCAGCCCAGCAGCTGGGTCCTGCCACCATCCTGGGGTCCCTATGCAGAGGCATCATGGCTGCAGAAGAGTGAGGCTAGAGACATAGAGACTGGCTGTGCTGCAGAAAGGCTGTGCTGAAGATAACACAGCTCCTTCCCACAACAGTGGCAGCTCAGGTCTCCACCTGCATTTCTGCTCAGCAAAGCACCACACTGAGGCAGTATCAGTGACTGGAAGGGCAGGAAGGATGACAGACTCCAGATCAAATAAGCTCAGTCCATGAGTAAGACCAGTCCAGCTCAGGACTGGATCTCACCCAGGCTCTGAACTCATCCAGTCTCCCTGAGGAGATGCCCGACCCTGTCCACAACAGCCCTGGGCAGAGTACCGCTCTGGGGCATGGTCCACTGCCATGGCCAGGAGCCCCCAGCCCATGAGAGCAAGGCCTCCACCCTGTAGTGCCCTGATGGGGACACAACAGCAGTTCTGCATCCATCCACACCTCCAGTGCGGGGACAGAGCATGTGTGGACACTGCCCAGCACCTGGAGCACAGGCCCCGCTCTGCCTTCTCACCAGCCTGAACCAGCTTCAGAGGGAGAGCTGAACCCTCCTAGGCAGCCTTCCACCACCCGCCAGGCTGGTGGCCCCTCCTCAATGCTCTGCTGACCACCAGAGAGACAGGAGACCACACCAGCTGTGGCGTCCCAGCAAGGTCTCACTCCTAGGCACAGTGGGACAGCAGAGCTTGGCCTCCATGTGGACATGTCTCCACACACAGGTAGGAGGCTGGCCGACCATTACTGCCCTGAGTGCTCCCCTTCCTCTACCCGCCAAGGGAAATCCCCCTTCTCTCCGAGTGGAGCACAGCACACCTTTGCGAACGTGGAGCCCTTCCCTTCAGACTGGATTGTGATGGTCTGTGTCCTGCGCTGGAGGATCTGATCAATGTCTTCCTCACAGAACTTCGACCCCTCGTCCTCCTCATCCATGAGTGCGCCGTAGGCACCCTTCCGCAGCAGGTCCTCCACCTCCATCTTGGAGAGCTGCTGAACCTGCCCAAAGCAAGGGGGTGTCACGAACCTGGCCAGCAACCATGACCACTGCACAACAGGAGAAGGCTCCTCCCTCTGCTCCAGGAGAAAGGGCCCCAAGCCAACCCAGACTTGCTGCTGCTAAAGCAAAGAGGTCACTTCAAAACACTTCCTGAGGGACTGTCAGGAATATCAGTCCATGCCGCTCCAGACACAGCATCACGTGTCTCCTATCCCCACGGCACTGCAGGAACAGCCTAGCAGGCCAAAGAGCAGCCGTGTGAACGTGTGGGACTGGGCTCTCCCTCCCCAAAGCCTGCCCAGTCCCTGCTCTGACCTGGCGGTGACTTGCAGGGGGAGGAGGAGAACTCTCCTGCAGTGGCTCCCACCTGGCCCCGCTCCAGCAGCCAACCTACCCCATTGGTGCTGCCCTTGCGGTTGATGTCCTGCAGCACGGCTTTATCCAGGCCCAGCTTCAGGCTGGCCTTGTCGAACATCTCCCGCTCGTAGGAATTCCTGGTGATGAGGCGATAGACCTTCACTGCCTTGCTTTGCCCAATCCGGTGGCAGCGAGCTTGAGCCTGCGAGTGCAGAGGGCACAGTGTCAGCACTGGGAGCCCAGCAGGATGGGGACGTGTGGCTTGTGGCACCGTGCACCAGCATCTACACTCACCCACCTGACCCGCAGTCAGCTCGCACCCACCACAGCACCCTCACTCCCTGCCCATGGCTGACCTGGCAGGGCTCTGGCACAGCCTGCACGGCTGTGGAGCAGGAATGGGAGATCCCAGCACCCTCAGGCAAGCACACAAGGCTCAGGCTGGAGCCTTGGCTCTCTGCAGATGTGGCACACAACACTGCACCCACTCCCAACACCAGGTATGGACACAGTGTTGCCTGCTCTGTGGCCCATCTGTGCTTTCAGAACCGCACTGTGATCTCCCCCATACCCTGTTCCCTCTGCCCACATTCCTGCCAGCTCTCCTGGCACAGTTAGTGCTGCTGCCCTGCTCTCCCTGCCTTACACAAGTGATAGGAGCTGTGCCTCAGGACCCCCTGACAGCCTGGCCCTGCCCAGCCCATTACCTGCAGGTCATTCTGTGGGTTCCAGTCGGAATCAAAGATGATGCAGGTGTCTGCAGCGGTCAGGTTGATGCCCAGCCCTCCCGCCCGTGTGCACAGGAGAAAGACAAAGCGATCCGAGTCGGGCTTGCAGAAGCGGTCAATGGCAGCCTGGCGCAGGTTACCGCGCACCCGCCCGTCGATGCGCTCATAGGTGTACCTGCTCAAGAGGGGAAGAGGTCAGAGCAGCATCACAGCAGGGTCTGAAGAGGCTGTGGCTTTCAAATCCCTTTCTGCTCCTTCCCCCAGGCTGTGTGGGCACACCAGCAGCCAGGACTTCCTGGCAGGACCTGTGCCCAGATGGAGGCCCAGGCCCCATCAGCCTGTGTGCACTGTGGTTGTTCCCAAAAGCTGTGCCTCTTAGGATGACAAGATCATCACAACCCCATGCATGGTGCATGGATATGGGGCTCATGGGAACCAAGACCAAGGGAGGGACCTACTTCCACCTGGTCACTCTGAGGACTAGCCTTGGACTACACAGAATGAAAGGTCTGAGCTGCTTAGCTCTGGGGTCTCCGCATCCACCAGCGGTAGATGGTAACTCGGATCCATCAGTATGTGGGCAATGGAATGGCCAAATCCCCACCCTATGTTGTTGCCACTCTGTATGTACAGTGCATGGACATGCTGCGGAGGAGCCGTGGTGAATGCTGGAGCGTGTACTAACCGTCTCTGGATGAGATAGTCTTCCAGGATGTCAAGGCAGCGCACCATCTGTGAGAAGATGAGCACCTTGTGCCCACCAGCGATCAGCTTGGGAAGCAGCTTATCAATGAGCACCAGCTTCCCAGCTGCCTGGATCATCGCCTGCAGCTGGAAGTCTGGTGCCTCTGGGCAGTGTGTTTTACGGAAGTCTTCCAGGATCTTCTCCTCTGCCCCTGCCAGGTGAAAAGGGATGTGAGCTCTTGGAGAGGCTGGCAGTGCAGCTGTCCAGGGCAGCAGCAAGGGCCTGCATGAGCAACAGAACCCATGCAGTCAGAGCTAGGGAGGCTGGCTAGAGACCTCCTGCAGACCCTCCACTCCTGGGACTAAACTTCTTCAGGGCTCGTATCAGCTCTTGGCAGAACAAGTCAGGTTGGGACATTGGTCGCGTGTCAGAACACCCCCAGACACAGTGAGCCTCAGGAGACCCTGAGGTGCCCATCAGCAAGCAGCCCTTGCAGGGAGCTGGGCTGCCTGGGAAGGCAGCAGGGCAGATCACTGCCATACCATCAGCAGATGGCACAAGGCCTGAGCAGGCTCCCCAGCTCAGCAAGTTCTGTTGAGAGTGAACAGTAAACACTGCAATGATACCTGTTATGTCCCCCCACACAACTCTTGTGCACAGCCCTCACCATTGATGAGGTATGGGTGATTGCAGCACTTGCGCAGCTCCATCATGGTATTGATGAGGTTGGGCATATTGTGCTGGTTGGCACCCTTGGAGAGGAAGGAGAAATTCTTCTCCAGGATGGCCCGGTAGTATTTCTTTTGGATATTGGTCAGCTCCACCTCAATTATGGTCTCCTGCTTGGGTGCCAGATTCTTCTCTACATCATCCTTCAGCCGTCGCAGCATCATGGGCTTCAGGATGGACTGCAGCTTCTTCACCTGCAGAGCAAGTGCAGACATTCACTGCCCTCCCTGCATAGCAAGCACATGGGCACAGCACAGGGGTCTGCAAGACTAGAGCCTCCCCACACTGCAAACCCACTACAGGTGACTCTGGAGCAGCTGCTCAGCAGCCAGCCAGGACAACTTCAGGGGCTGGGGTCCTTGGGGCAGGCAGGTCAGTGACCAGTCCCAGGCTGTGAACTGCCTCTGCTGCCAGCAGCCTTAGGTGTCTGATGCAGGAGGAGAGCTGAGAGTTTGGATGGTAGCTGAGATGGTGGTTCCTTCATGTGCCTGTGCCTGCTCCCACAGAATGACCATCTTTGTGCAATTCCCACATTCAGAAGGCAGTGGGACAGCCCGGGCAACTAAGCAGCTTCCCATGACCCACATTCAAGGAGAGCTTTGGAGGAAGGCTCTCCAGGGGAACCTGACAAGGGTGCTGACACATGGACTTACTGACCTCCCCATTCCCCCTGCACTCTTGTTGGTCTCAGGGACAGAGCAGGTGGGAGAGGCAGGTGAGCTGTTCTACCCAGGCATGCAAGGGCAGCAGGGAGTCAGCTGGGAGCAGACCACTGCCTTGGCAGGGGCAGGTCTCCCCTCCCCAGAGCAGCACTGGGGGCTCTGTCACAAGTTTGCTTCTCCTGGCATGAGGAGTCCTATCCACTTCCATGAAGCACATGTCTGAAAGCATGCCTGGTTTGGTCACCAGGTGTCCCAGTGGCCTGTGCTAAGTCACCAGCATCACTCTTCCAGGTACCTGCTCCTCTGTCTTCAGGTCTCCAAACTCTTCCAGGAAAGCTGTCTCTGAGGGGAACTGCTGGGGCTCCAGAAAGTTTAGGAGGCTGAAGAGCTCTTCCACTGAGTTCTGCAGGGGGGTCCCTGTCAGCAGCACCTTGTGTTCCTGGGAACACACAAAAAACAAGTTGAGGGTTCAACCCCGTTAGCTGGGTTGAAGGGGTCTCAAGAGCACAATGCTTCTTGACTTCCAGCCTCAGAAGCACTCTGGGTGGCCTGGGAGCACACACACTCCCCGAGAGGCTTCCCTGGTCATGGTGACAGCCCCGACCGAGCCACTGCCACACAACATTGTCTCGTGGTTCCCAGGATGCTCCCGTGCACATGCTCCAGTCCAGCTCTGTGCATCAACAGCCAAACCCAAGATCTCACACTGCCCCCAGGCTTCAGCCCTGCCCTGGCACAAAACCCTTGGGCAGAGCTGTGCTGGCGCTGGACAGGGACACTGACAGAGCCCAAGCTTCTGTACAGCTGGGGGCAGATATCTGTCTTCAGGGCTCAGGGAGAACAAGAGGGAACATGGCCCTGAGCCATGGGACACCGAGGGGCACCAGTGACCTGCTCCTAGGGCCAGTCTCAGCAGGTGCTCCAAAATCAGCAGGGGCAGGTATGACTGTGCACTGGGAACAAGGGGGAGCTTTTCTTAGAGGTCCACTATGTAGGTAAATGCGCAGTGAAAGGAGGTGAGGTCCAGACAACTCCCAGGACCTGGGCGTGTGAGGACCAGATGATCCCTCAAGGAGAACGCCCTCCCTCCCATGCCTGACAACATGGACTCGAGCTTCAGGCACCACCAGGTGCTGGTCCCGGGTGCACCAGCTGCTCTGTCCCAGCACTGCCAGGGCCTTGGGCTCACTACTCAGGCTAATCCTCCTGCCCAGCCTAGTGCAGGAAATGTCCTCAGGAGTGGCCAGCTAGGAAAGAAGGGCAATTGTAAGGTGGGAGGCTCCCACAGGACTTGTACAAAGGAAGGTGACAGTTTAGAAGGGGGACGAGTAGCAATCCTGCTTTCACCCAAGCTCACAGCCCAGCAGGGACCTGCACAAGACACAAAGTCAGCAGAAACAGCAGGTCTTTTGGAACTTGTGGGAGTCACAAGACTAATTACTTTCTGAGGCCTGGCCCAGCTACAGGTGAGTGTGATGGAAGCTGGGTACAGCTGGAAGATCCAAAAGGCCTGATGGTCCTTGGTCCAGCTAACAGTAGCGCTGTTTTCCCAGGGCTGGAAAAGAGCTGGACATCCAAATAATTTCTCAGAGCAGCTCACTGTTAACATGCACAGTCCTGTACCCCCATCCCTGGCATGGACTGGTCCCATGTTCGCACAGAAGTAAGAAACCAGCTCGAACACCACAGCCCTGCTCAGTGTAGGGCACAAGACACACCATGGCCAGGGGTGCTGTGCAGGGCTGGCTAGCAACTGTCCCTGTGCTGCAGCAGCTTACACTGTGTTGTAAGGCTGGGCAGGGCTCTGGCAGGGAGCACCCCTAGGTGGGAAGGCACAGGGGAAGTTAATACTCCACTTCGGCAAAAAGAAGTTTGTGAGGGCTGCAGGGCACCAGTGCCCCGTCCATCAGGGGGGCCCCCTGGATGGTTTTCCTCCAGCCCCGCATAAGGCCTGAGCTGCTGACAGTGGTATGTGACTGCTCAGCATGGCCATCTCCAGCCCACCCTGCTCCCAGGTGAACCCAGGCAGGACATGCTCACCAGAGCCATGAGCTTCAGCCCCTCCAGGAGTTTGCAGTTCCTGTTCTTCAGGCGATGTGCCTCGTCAATGACCACACAGCGCCACTGGATCTTCTTCAGCTCCGGGCAGTCAGCAAGGATCATCTCAAAGGTGGTGATAACCACCTGGAACTTGAAGAGCCCAGGGAGAGGGTTACCCTGGGGAGAAAGAAACCAGAGTTTGAGTCCTGCAGGGTGGCAGCACACTGTCAGACCTCCTATCTGACAGTATCAGTGTGAGCATCTGACTCTGAGCTGGAATTTCCCCAGAATAATCTCTCTCAAGCATTAGGCAGGTTCCTGCAAGCCTCCTTGATGGCCACAGGCCATGTACCTCCAAACCAGACAGTGTCCCAGGGCAGGCACGTAGGCCTGGACAAGAACTGGGGCTATGCTGCACCCTCCCTGTTCTGCCTGAGTTGTGCCTGTACACTCATACACAGTGCAACCTGAACCCATGCCTGCAAAGGGGGCTGAAAAGATCACCTTTCCCTCTCCAAACGAACAAGCTCCACAGGCAGCTCCGTGCTTCCCAAGTAAAGGAAGCCAGGGCTGGGGGACGCATCCTGGGAGCGTTGCGTGCATCAGTCACCTGGGTGTCCCTGTACACCATCTCGTACTGCTGGATCATCTGTCGGCTGATCTGGCTGCCATGGTACACGATGGCGTTCATCTCCGTCCAGGTGCGGAACTCCCTCTCCCAGTTCGTGATGGTGGAGAGAGGTGCGATGATGAGGAAGGGGCCATGGATTCCCATCAGGAATATCTCTGAGAGGAAGGTGATTGACTGGATTGTCTTCCCCAACCCCATCTCGTCAGCCAGGATGCAATTCTTCCTGCAGAGATGGACAGGGTTGGGTCAATGTGGCTCTTTGGGGCAGAAACCACCGTCACCAACTCTTTGACGGGATGTCAGGCACACCACCTCTGCCCACACTTCTCTGACCCTACATCATGGAGCCTGGGGGGACTTGGGTATAGTGGCACAAATCTGTCTGGGTGTTGGGGTTTTAGGAGTTCTCCTTTTGTTTTTTTTTTTCTCTTAAGGAACTTTCCCTCATTCAGGGCTGCTAGGAGACAATAACGACCGGATACTTAAGAGAGACAAAAGAAGTTGTCAGAGCTCAGGGCAGGGGTCCAGCTGGCTATTCTCCCCTTACCTGAGGTTTCTCATGGAGGGCAGAGATACTGTGAGATTTGGACTGGGAAAACGGGGTTGGGTGTAGGCCCTAGCTCGTGCTCTCGGCTTTTGGAGGGGAGAGAGGCTGCAGTTGCTGTAGGGAGAATTCGTCACCACTGTGGGGTTCTGTCTCCTGCTGCCTTTCTTCTACCATGAGTGGAGCTCTGCTCGTAAGAGTGGCCGTGGCACTGGGACCTTATTAACACCCTACCTCACTAAAAAAGGGACTTTTCACCATCTGCTCCAGTGCCTCAGGGGAAAAATCCGGATCCCAAGCCCACCTTTCCCTGCCCCGCTGAGCGTTTGCTGCACTGTAGCCCCACACCCCCTGCCTGCCAAGATGTCCCACGGCTCCCGCTGCAGCTCCAGAGTTTGATACATCTCGCCTCCCACCCAGGATTTTGTGCTCATTCCTGCTGTTCCAGCCTGCTGTTCCCGAGGGTCCGGCTGCCCAGGGGGTTTGTGAAGCCTTTCTTCCATTCCTCCTGCCGGCCCGGCCGCCATTGCCGCGTGAGGGCCGAGCCCGCGCCACAGCGCCCCCTGCAGGCGCGGGGGAATCCCCGCCCCCGCCCTGCCCGGCCGGGAGCCGCCAGCGCCCCCTGCCGGCCGTGCCCGGCCCTGCACCGCAGGGGAAAGGGCCCGCGGCCGAGAGAGGCCGGCCCTGGGCTCTGGCTCTGTTTGGTGCCGCTGCCGCTGCTGCTGTTTGTGTGCCTTGGGACCCGTGCACACGCTAGCAAACAGCTGCTATTCCTTTCCCCATGCCTTTGCCTGAAAGCCCCGTAATTTCAAAGTTACAATAACTGGGAGGGAAGGGGGTCACATTTTCCATTCCAAGGAGGTTCCTGCCTTCCATAGCAGACACCTGTCTTTCAAATCAAGACACCGGGTAAGCCAGCCAACTTCTTGTAAGATCATGGATTCAAAATCAGCATGAAAGATGCTGTTCTTTAGGTACATGCAAGCCAGGGCAAGATGCATCTGACGGCCTGCTGCAGCTGAGAACATGCATATTCCCACCTGCCTGCCACACAATGGGTCACCAATAGCCTGGCCAATACCAAAAAAACAGGTGTATCTTAGAACCATAGCTAAACCCTATTATCTCCAAGACTCATCAGCATTTACCAGGGAGAAACATTCCTAAAGACTCAGTTGCAAAGCTAAAGCAAATGCATTGTTTCTGGCAGCTTCCTGCCAGCTCCAGCACTTGAAGGACTCAGTGGCTGCTCTATCAGGCCCCTGTTTGTCCGCTCTGCTCCCCAGCTTTGCTGTTCCCATCACAGCACACACAGGGCCTGCTGCCAGGACTGCTCATGGCAGCACTGGGCTCCAGCCCCTCCTCACCTGTTATACCAGTTAAAGAGCAGCCAGTTCATTCCCTCCAGCTGATACTCCCGCAGCTGGTTGCTGTTCTTGTACTCTCGGGACTTCTCCAGTTTCTGCCAGGACTCAGATGCTGGGCGCTCCTAGGAGGGGACAGCAGGAGCAAGGTCCATGCGAGATGCCCAGTGAGGCCAGATCCCGCTGCTGGGGCTGCACGTCAGGACAACACTTCAAAGCAGTCACTGACAGCTGAGTCATAACAAGGTCTTGGCCTCTGAAACCCACCCTCAGACCTTGACAACTGACCCACCCAGAGGGGAGGATACGGGGCTTGCACTGCAGCACCAGGGACAAGGTCAGCACTGCCGGACTGTGGCAAGACACAGCCAGTCCCTGTGCCCAGGGCAGCGCGCTGCCAGCCGGGTACGTTACCTCAGGGTACGTTACCATGTGCTTGATTTCTGGAGGGATTTGGAGGGCTTCAAACTCTTTAATCTTCCCTGGGTCAACATCCTCCTCCAGCTCCCAGGTGCTCTCCTCATAGGGCAGTGAGCACCACTTAACCAGGTAGTGAGTCACCTCCTGCAGCAGAGAGAGGGACAGGCTCAGAGACAGGGAGGGTCAGCAGCCCTGCATCCACCCTGTGCCAAGGGTCCTTGAGGACAGGGAAAGCTGTGCAAGGAAAGGCTGGGAAGGCTCAGGGTGCTCAGAGACGACCCGCAATGTATACCATGGGGCCAGGCCTCCTGCCAATCTCCCTCCTTCCCCCCACGGGACAAGGGAGAGATGCAGCCTCTCACCTCCCCAGTGTCAGGGTCCTTTGTGTGAGCCACCTCCAGAATTCGATCTACCTCCACGTAGTCCGGGTTGAACAAATCCTCATCAGGCTGTGATGGCAAACAGTAAAGCAGGAGGTAAGTTCAAGGTGATTCCAGGGTTAGACAGATGGGCACAAGTAAACAGCTGCAGGGCATTTGTCCCCAGGTTGCTGCTAGCTGTGTGCAACACACCAAGTGCCCTGGACACAGGTACAGACACCTGTCTCTGGGCAGGGAGGACCCAGGAGCCCCGCAGAAGGCAAAGCTCTTAGAGCTCAAAGAGCAGTCACATGCTGCGTGTTGCCATTGCTGGGAGGCAGGAACGACCTCTCCAGCCTATCTGGCCCCAAGGTCCAAGTCCTAAGCTGTGTGCCCCAGCTGATGTGCAGCATCCAGAGCTGTGACCGCCACAGTGCGTAGCACCCAATGAACCCCATGGCTGCAAGGGGTGACACCTTGGTCTCTGCTTCTGCTTCCCTCTTGCCTCACCTAGCATAGTCCTTGGAGAGACACGGCCTAGGGCTTGGGAAGGAAAAAAACCAGGCTTCTATGCTCACAACTCCCCAAGCCCCAATTAGTTACAGGAAAAGAGCATGTGCTCCTTGCTGAACTGTCAGTGGTACAGAGTGTTCCAACACATGCTTTTTTTTTTTTGCATGCTGAGAAAGACCCCAAACAGACTTGTGAGTGAGAAATTTGACACACACCCCCAGCTTTCCAGTTACAATGGAGAAATTTTCATAGCCTACTGGCCTGATTTACACTTGTAAGGGGCAGTTTGAGGAGATCCAACAACTATCTCTGGAGCAGCAAGATAAATTATAGAACGCCTTTCATACTAAGCAAGATTAATCTGCTTATAGAGCAGAGCAGAGCAGGCAGGAGCTGCCCTAAGCCCAGATATTTATAGCTCCCTCTCTCCCATGGCATCTCTGCTCTACCACAGAAGCACCTCCAGCCCCGTATGCAGTCCTCCCTCCCACCAAGCAACTCCTCCAGAGCTGGCAGTGCCCAGCAAGTGACACTTGTCACCCTGCTTATAATTCCACTGGTGACACTACAAGTGTCCAGGGCACAGTCACAGACCCTCAGCTCCAGCCCTGGCGCCTTTGGCCCTGGAGATGGACCGGCCTCAGCAGCAAGGTTTCAGGGGCAGCTCCTGGCCTGCTCACGGCACTGGGCTCAGGGTCAGGCACCACTGCTCACTGTGCTCCACTCTCACCTCTGTAAAAATATGTTTCATCTGAGCCTGCTTGTTCCGGAAGCGCTTTATCTTCTGCGAGATCCTGGGGTCCTTCTCCAGCTCCTCCAGCGTTGCCCATTTACAGTGGAGGTAAGAGCTGCAGGAGGGAAAAAAATCAACATGTGAGCAAGAGGACTTTGGTCCCAAACCCATCCACCACACAGAGCAGCACGGATCTCCCAGCGATCCAGAGAACGCCCAGCCCATGCCTATGCCACCCCAAACTGGGGAAAGCCATGGCCCAGGACCAGGCCAAGACCAAGACCAAGCACTGAAGCTGCAGCAGCTGCTTCCCACCACCACAGCCGGTGGCTCAGGAGGACAGGGGCAGGAAAACAGGGATGCCGGGGCTACAGCTAGGGATGAGATGGAGGTGGGAGCACACAGTCCTCCCTCCTGCATGCACAGTGCCCACAGAGAAAAGCACCACAACACCACACGTACAAGTTCCTGTACTTGACGTAGAACTCCTCTGTCTCAAACGCCAGGCCTCCAGGATGAGCCTGAAACCAAAGGAAGGAGAGTTAGTGACAGTCAAAGGCCGTGCAGAAGCTGGAGGGGCATGCTCAGCCATCCCCTGCCTGGCCACAGGCTCCAGGGACTGAGCCCCAGGGATGGTGAGGACAGCCAGGCACTTGTGCTGCTGCCCCGGAGATGCAGTAGCCCTCGGGAACACGAGGTGAGACTACTTGAGCATGGGGAACTCCAACACCTTCTGGGCATCAGCCAAGGCCTGACTCCTCTCCAGAGGCTTTCTGGTGCCCAGGACAGGAGAGGCACCACACTGATCCATAGCTCAGAAAGGCGCCAGTCTGGGCATACCCCAGCACCCTACCACAGGAGCAAGAGCACCAAATGCTGCTACATCTCATGTCCCTGCTGCACAGGGCAGCCAGGTCCCATGTCTCCTCTGCTCAGAGACTTCCAGCCCCATTGACGTCTTTGCCACTCACCTCCTTCTGCACCATCCTGGAGGCAAGGATCTTCTCAATGATATTGGCATCATCCTCGGGAGGCTCCTGGGGACAGGAAAAGAGAGCTCTGTTTTTCCAGCTCATCACGTGCCCCTGGCACTCTCCCAGCACAGAATGGCTGCTTGCTCCTCTCCCAGTCCCCCAGCTGGGCAGACAGAGTCGGCACTGGGAGAGCTGTGCTTGGGGAGTCCTTGCCGGGTGCGAGGGTGTAGGTGCTGCCAGCCCAGTTACACTCACCCTCTGCCTGTCCTCCTCAGGTCAGCCAGGCCACAGCACTGTTGGGTTTGCTGTGCGGGTCCTTCCAGCTACACCAGGGCAGCCAGAGAGGGTGGAAAGTCTCCCAGAAAAGAGCAGGGAGCTTGGGCGCTTCTGCCCATGGACTCAAGGAACGAAATATGCCAAAATGTGCACATTCCTGCTCCCAGGCACTCTCCATGCCACATCCTGGTCATGCCTCGGCATTTATACAGCCCCATAGTGCTGTATGGCCCTAAGGGCCTCAGGAGAGCAGGCAGGATGTCTGGCAGGCCCTGCCACATGCCACCCACATGCTGTTATCTGCCCATGGCCACAGGACACAGGCAACAGCACCTCACTCCACCGCTCTCCATGCAGCTCTTCCTGGCAGGCTCGAAGTGCTGCCTCCTTCCCTCTGCAGGCTTCCACTCTGTCCCCAGAGAATGACCCACAGATACCCTCTGCTAGCACCCAGGGGCTCCAGCACAGCCCCCCTCGCTGAGCACAGGCTTTGGAGGCCCTAATGCTATCCTGCTGCCAGCTCAGGGGAGGTGGAGGCTCTCCTGGCTGCGGCTGTGCCAGGACCAGCCCCACCAAATGCCAAGGGACAGGAGAGCCAGGCTTGGGCCTGTCTGTGCTACAGAGGAGACACACACAGGAAGATTCAGGGGAGATGACAGACACAAAAAATGTGGAGCCTGCTTGAGCATTAGAAATACCAGTTCTGCTTTGGCTGGGAGATAGTACTGCAGAAGGAGGAGCAAACTGCAGAGCAGAAAGGAGAAGGACTCTGTTCATTCCCTTCAGGTGGAGGCAGAGTCTGGACCAAGGCAAAGCAGCCCTGAGGAGTCGCTTTGCAGACTAGAAAGTCTCTCAAAGAAAGGCATGGGGCAGGCTGGGGAAGGACAGACAAGGCATCCCACACCACTCATCTGAAAGTGTCTAGGAAAGCCAAGACCACACCCAGGGCCACAGCAACCCTTCCATCCCCAGCCCTCAGGTGATTGCTGCCTTGGCACTGTCCTTGAGTGCAGGGCAGGAAGTTGGACCCAGCACCACAACACAATGAGCAGGGAACAGCAGGTCTGCCTGGGCCCCTTGGCTGCCATCTGAGGCCCAGAGCGGGATTCCTGCCCGATTTGGGGAACTCTGCCCTACACCGGGTTAAGACGGCTGAAGGGAGCATGCAGAAGTGCTCCTGCCACAGCCACTGCGCAGCACCTGTGCCCCCATGCCCGGGCACCCACCCTGGCCCTGCTGGGCTCTGCTTGACGTTCCCACAGAGGGTTTGTGTGAACATGGCCAAAGCAACAGTCCAGTGCCCTGGCGCCGGGAGCTCCCACGCTGATCCACAGCCCTTACACAGGCTTCCACTGGTCTGTGGCTCACTGCTGGCTGTCTGAAGGCTGCTGGAGGAGCCCTGCACTGCCCCAAAGAGCTGTTTAGGACTGTAGCCAGGATGCAGGGGGAAAGTGGCAAGTCCAGGCCATGAGGAGAGCAGCCCTGAGGTCATAGCACTCACATCCTGCCGTGCCTGTCAGTTCTGATCCTGGGAGCAGCCATGGGCAGGCCTGGCTAGGCCAGGCCTCAGAGCAGCCACCCAGCCTGGCTGCTGTTGGACGTCAGCCTTAATGACCCATCTGGAGCAGGACAAACTGAGATAGAAGTTTAGGACTGAGAGGAGAACAGGGAGGCAGCATGGACACATGCCAAAGGCAGCTCATACCTGCTGCTTTGAAAAATCTCACTTGGAGAGATGACTGCCAGGAGCCCAGCTGGGACACAGCCTCAGGCAGAGCTGAAGCAGCACTGGCAGCATGTCCTGTGGGTGTGTGGCAGCCCCAGGCCAGGCATGGATCATCAGGTCAGGGCTTAGCAACAGGGCTGACTAATACCCACCAAAACCTTGGGAAGAGGGGACTAGAGAGGGTTACAGAAACACCATAAAAACAACTAGTGACCGTTATTAATATGTGGCGGCTTTGTTAGTGACCAGAGAGATGGAATGAGTTGCAGGATCCAACACACAGACGGAGACAGGCAGGAAGGAGCAGCCAGCACTGAACCAGGAGCCAGCACTGAACCAGTGGGCAGAGGCAGCAGGACAGCAAGGCCCAAAGCGCAGTGGCATCGGCTGGTCCCTGCCATGCTGCCCAGATCCCTGCCATGCTGCCTGGCAGACCAGCTCAGCTGGCAAGGGTCAGGCTGGCAACACTACGCTCTGAGGCATTGATGGAGAGCAGCAATGTGGGCAGAAAATAATGACCTAGCACCTACAAAGCCCTCAGCTGGCAGGGACAAAATAACAGAGTAATCATGGACAGGAGCTACAGAGACGGAAGCCAAAGGTGGGCATGGGCAGTGGGTAGGACATGTTCAGCTGCATGACATGTTCCAGAGGCCTTAGTCTCCAAGCAGGAGGGGGACAGCTGGACCAGCACACCTCTTGTCCATCTCACAGTTCCTGAAAAGCCAGCCTGAACGCTCCCAGACAGGCACTTCTCACCCCATCCTTGAGCTGGGACCCACCACTTCCTCAAGCCTCAGCACTGACATTTTGGGACACCCTGCATGAGGCAGATCCCCCACACCCCACAGTCCCACACCCAGCACTACCTCTGCCTGCCACGCCAGAGTAGAGGCGGAGAGCGCGGAGGTTCGCCCAGCTCCCAGCACGGCAATTGTCTCGCCGTCATCATCCACAACCTTGAAATCCAGGTCCTCATTGTACTTCCTCCTCTTCACCTGCCGTCCCGAGCGTCGTTTCTGTATACAGGATGAAAAAAGGCAGTGCTGGGAGGCACAGGCAGACCAAGTACCTCCTCCTTGCTTGAGTGGCAGAGAGAAAGCCCCAGGGCTGCCAGAATTCCTTCCAGGCCACCCCCTGCCCCAGCAGGATGGGGGTGGTGGGAAGACCAGGCACTCCTTGAGGTGCTGAGGTCTCCATCCTGACTCACAGAGCCCCATCAGTCCCCAAGACGTGAGGCAGAGGAGCCCTGTAGAGATGCAGGGCATGAAGCCCCCCAGGCTGTGGAGCCAACGTGCCCCCCTGCGCTGTGCCAGGAGAGGGAGCTGCCCAGAGCAGTGTGGAGAGGGACACTCAAGGCTGTGAGACACACAGGGCCC
The DNA here is from genome assembly GCA_013399875.1 of Gymnorhina tibicen. Lineage (NCBI taxonomy): Eukaryota > Metazoa > Chordata > Aves > Passeriformes > Artamidae > Gymnorhina > Gymnorhina tibicen. The sequence continues at coordinate 678,216 of VXAZ01006034.1, forward strand.
AGGGCAGCAGTGTGCACCCAGTCCTGGGCCAACAGCTGACTTCAGGCTGATAGAAGCTGGCCACACTGCTGAACATGCTCTCTGATTCCTGTGCCCAGGGGCCCTGTTGTGGTCCCATTGAGAGGCAGCCAGGATTTCACCCACCAGCAGCCGGCTGAGGGCTTTGGACATACCTGGCTGTCAGCTGACTCTGCAGACTCCTCCGGGCTCTGTACAGACGGGCTCAGGAGATCCTGATCCGAATCCAAACTGTTCACTGGTATCTCATTTTTCCTCTTCCCTTTCTTCTTCTTCTCCACAGGGGTGTCTTTGCTGCCAAGGCAGACTGACGGTTAGATCACGTCCTGGAGATCCCAGGGGAGAGGCAGCAGGCACCCACACAGAGCACTGCTCCCACTGGATCACCCAGAGGCAGCTCAAGGTTCCTGGGACCTCCCCCAGCACTGGGGATCCCCAGTCGGTGATGCTCGTTAAGCACACCAAGTGTTTCTCCATCCAGTTCCAGAACACTGGGATGAAAGGGTCCACCTGCCCTGCCTGGTGTGGAGGCTGGGGCTCTCACCAGCCAGGGGAACAGCCTCGCAGGGGCTGTAGGAGCTGGGGTTCAGCTCACGGGGTCTAGCACAGGCACAAAGAGGATCTCCCCACCGCCAAACCCAGCAGGCCAGGGCAGCAAGGTGCCTGCTCTGATCACAGCACTCCCAAATGCATCCTGTGCTGACCAAAGTCAGAAATAAAGTTCAGCAGCTCCAGAGGCAACCCGTGTCCTGGCACCCTGGAAACAAACCTTCTAGCCCACTCCGAGGAGCACTGGCCACACTGCTGGCCACCTCCTGCATGTGCCACAGACCCCAGTAAACCTCTACACCAAGCACAAGCTGCTCCAGCTCATGGTTCGTGTTCCTGAGCCACAGCACTGAGCCCCCTCCCGAGGCAGCTGAGCAGACTGGAGTGAGCCGCCAGCTGGAGGGAGTTAAGCCCTGCAATTGCCATGGACACAGGAGGATGCAGATCCAGCTCCCACAAGTGCAATGGCCCATCACAGCAGTCACTGCCGGCTCCAAGGGCCCACTGGGAAGCTCTGTCCCACCGGGCAAACGTCCTCCATGCTCAGGTCACGGAGGGGATTTGGGCTCTGCTCCCATGAATCCCACCACCTTCCTGAAAAACATGGAAAGACAAGCCCAGTCCCACGGCATATTCTCAGGGTAAGGGCCGCCCGCACCCCTGTGGCACCAGCACAACCTGCCTGCACAAGGAAACGGGACCAGGAAGCACCACGGTATAAAAACAACTGCTCCCAGCAGTGCCAGTCCATCCTTACCCTCTGCAAGGCACACTGCTAAGGGAATGGGTCCAAAGAGCTGGCGCTTGTCCCAGGGCTGAGCAATGTCCCCTTCCTCACTTCCAGCCCCACCATCCGTCCCTTCCACATCCCATATCTGCACAGTGGCAGAGGAACCATTAGTTTCAAAGCCATGTCAAGGTTTTAGCTCCATTTAATGAGAAAAATCTCTGCTTGCCTGTGACTAGCAAAAAATAAAGGTAAAAATCTGTTGTTCAGGTCAAAAATGCCTTGGCCATGCATATATGCCTCAATTAGAGGCCCTGAAAATGCTCTGTGAGCAGTGCTTCCACCAAGCAATAACTCCCAAGATATTGATTTGTAAGTCACAATTAACAACTGCTTCATTCATGAGTCAGTTGTTGACTATGATTAGAAATAATTTAGAAGAAATTATGCCACCATTATCTGCCACTTAGAGGACTCCCAGCAATCATTCCATCCGCACAGAGTACAAACTGAGGCCTGCTGCTCGCCTCTCCCCTCCCTGTGCTGCCTGGGGCCCCCAGGCACCTCCCCAGCTCCGCGTGGCCAGAGGGCACAGGGGGACACCCAGCCCTGCTCCCTGCAGAGCTTCCACCCTGATACCCGTGGCCGTCCCTCACGCAGCAGGGTTTGCTGGTGGCTGACCCAGAGCCCAAAGCAAGTCTGAGAAAAGGCTCAAAGAGGGGCTGCAGAGGCAGGGAAGTTGTAAGGAGGACCCATGGGCTGGACTTTCCAAGCAGCAGAGTTGGAACTAGGTCCTCCTGGAAGGTGCAGATGAGCGGGAGGAAGCACCACAGGCTCAGACTATACAGGGACAGAGCATCAGGAATGCACAGAGCTTTGTGGAACACCCAGACTCCCACACACAGTTTCTTCTGGTTGCATGATGTGTTACAGAGATATATTAAATTGTTTGCTTTGCATGAAGTGGCCTCTTCACCAGGGCTCTGCTAGCACCCAGCACAGCAAGCTGGTTGCCCTTCAGCCCCCCTGGTATGCCCAGACCCTGCTGTGCCCCGGTAGGAGACCCAGGGTTTCCAGATCTGCAGCTGGGGTTACCCTGCCACAGGCCCCATCTCTGGCAGGGGGACCTGCCCACCAGCTGCTCACAACCGGTTGCACAGTCATGGGCTGCCCTGTATGTAACACTCTGCACTCGGCACTGCTGGCAGCCAAAGGACCTACAAGAGCCATGAATGGCTCCAGGAGCACAAGCCTCCATGGCCTGCTCTCCTCCTGGGTTCCCCTGCTTTGGTCTGGTCCCACAGGTCCCGCTGCAGTGGCAGATCTCTGTGACTGCCTGTATGGCAGGTCCTTACTGGTGGAGCAGAAGTGCCATTAGGAAAATCTGATAGCTGCATCCCTCATCCCAGGACCCTCCTTGGGGCCCAATGCTGCATTCACACAGACTTCATCCTTCCCTTCCTCGCCTGCAGCCCCTCTCCTTCCCTCTCCACCTCCATCCCTCTGCAGCCCTCCTTGGGGCCTGGAGGAGCCCTTCCCTCACCCTCCCGGCACTGTGCGCTTGACCCGCCCATCCCCATCTGCTCTGGCTCACCAGCCCATGATGAACATCTGCAGAACCCCAGGCTTAAGGAAGACCACAAGTGAGAGCACTGCATGGCTCAGGGATCCGCTGGGGACACAGCTCCTGCTGAGCAACCCACACCTCCTCGTGTCCACGACCAGCCCACACCAATGGCACTAAAGGCCACCCCAGCACCAGCTCCATAGCTGTGGCCTCTCCAGGATCTGGCTGTCAGTGAGCTCTGAAGGAACTGGGCTGTGCAAGAGCAAACGACATTGGTGCTCTTGAGACCTGATCTGCTCTCTGCACACACTCTCCATTAGAAGAAATCAGAGCTTCTGGCCAACCAGCCTGTTAATTAAAAGACTGAGGAATTACCAGAGGTGGTGGCGCTGGCCTGTGCAGTACAAGGGAGTCCTCAGGCCTCCCCCCACTGCTGGCCTTGACTGCCAGCACAGCTCACAGCTGCCAGGAGGGACAAGTCTCCCTGGAGAGGGAGAGGGGATGGGATGCGCTCCACCATCCTCCCAAACCCGAACCAAGGGGAGGCAGGCTGCTGGCCGCTGGGTATGCACAGCCCCTCGTTTGCACACAGTCCAGAGCCAGGTTTTTCTCACTCACATACCCTCTGCCCGGGCCCCAAATCAGGTATGACAGGCCCTCTGCCACATAGCACCTCACTGTCCTGGTGGGACACCCCCCTAAAGTCCCTTTTGCCCCAGGACACTCGGCACAAAGGCCAGACCAAGGAGAGGCCAAGACTCTCCAGTCCTCTTACGGATTTTGAGCCTTGCAGAGCCTCATACCCAGAAGGGCACCCTGTCCCATCTCTGCATGGCCAGAGAACTCATCCTGGCATCCCAACCAGCACATCCAGCCTTCAGACCAAGCGTCCTGCACGCCCAGCGCTGCTCTCTCCCAGCTGCGGCTCCTGCAAGCCCACAGCCCTGTCCACAGCAGGCACAGAGACAGGGCCACACCACCACCCACCTGCTCTTCTTGGGTCTTGATCTGGGGGCTGGCTCAGAGCCACTCTTCTTGTCTTTAGGCTCCTTCGGGGCTTTGGGTTCCCGAGGTTTCCGGGGCTTCTTAGCCACCTCCCTCTGCTTGGGCTCCTTCGGCTTCTTGGACTCCTTCACCTTTTTAGGCTCTTTTGGTTCTTTAGGCTCTCTCCTCCTCTTTGGTTTCACCTCCACAGCTGCTTTATCTCCCCCTTCCTGCTCTCCCAGATCCTTTTTCTTCCGTTTCTTCTTCACCCCTGTGCCCCCACTGTCCTGCATCCCGTTCTGGGTGCTTGTCCGCTTCTGGGGAGCCCCACTGGGCTCCTCCTTCGGGCACTGGCACTGGCCACCTGTGTTTGTGGCTGTCACTGTCACCTGGTGGGGCACCTTGTCCTGCTCTTCACTGCTGGCAAAGGTGTCCTGTGTCTTGCACTCCCAGGCAGACGACATCGGGGAGAGGCTCAGTGCTTTTAAGCTTGGTGGCTGCGGAGAGAATGCAAGGTGACAGGTGAAGCAAATGCCACAGTTGTAAACAGCAGTGCCCCAGGGGAACCGCAGCCCCACGAGGCTCCAACCACCCAGTGCAGCATGGCAGCATCCCTCAGCATTCAGGGACTATGGCTAACGGCCACCACGAGCAGATGCAGCTCAGCAGGGAGGAGCCCCCCTTCTCTGCCCAACAGAGGCTGACAGACAGAGGCCTTTCGGCTCCCCACTAGCCCAAGCAGGTCCCAAGCAGGGGTGGCTGGCCCCAGTGTGTGCCCCAAACACTGTTCTGCCTTCGATCGAACACTCCAGACTCCACTTGGCTAAGCAACCTGTGCATCCAGACCCTTCTTCCCTGTTGCCCAGAACCACATATTGTCCCATCAGGGCAAGGAGAGAGAATTAGAGATGCCTTGCAGCCTACAGAAACAAAAAGTGGGCTCCCAGGTCCATCTGGGGCAGAGCTTGAGGCAGAAGAAAAGGGTTAGACCAGCACTGCCCACAGAAGCTGCTGGGTGCCAGGGCTCCCTCCAGGCCAGGAGAGAAGAGCACTTCCTTTGTTTCCTGTGAACTTTCCAGCACTGAATGCTGAAAGGAATTGAGCTGCCTCCTGAGCACGCTTGGCTGCAGCAGGCATGACCAAACAGCAGCACTCAAGGGCACAGCTCTCCTCAAGCAGCAGCAGGAGTGCCTGTGGTGAGGGCCCAGGCTCAACGTGCAGCAACCTTGGCTCTGGGAGAGCAGCCCAGGCTGGCGGGGCTGGCAGGGGACAGCCCAAGGAAGGGAGCTGTGGGTGACAGTTCTCAGTGGGAACCAGAAACATCCCTTGAAGCAGCTGCCAGAGCAAGAGAGAGCAAGGGGTGCACAAAGGAGCAGGCAGAAGCGCAGTTGTGTGCAGCAAGGATGAGGAGAGGAACATGTCGGGTTCCATTTCAGCTGCACAGTTCCCATCCCCAGCGCCCCAGCTCCTCCTAACGCACGGCTCAGCCATGACCAGAGGGAAGCAGTGGCCATCGCTGGGCTCGACCATCGCTGTGGGGCTGGTAGGGCAGCACCAGACCAAGCCCAGCAGCATGACCAGGGCTGGAAAGCTGGTCCTGCAACTGGGTGCTGGTGGCTGTGCCATGAGACAAGATATGGGCCCATCCCACCAGCCTGGAGGTGTCACCCTCTCACAGGGAAGCTGTGGGGCAGATGGTGAGTGGCCCAGGAAGTGCTGGGCAGCACCTGCTGTGCCTGTGGGGACAGGGGCAGTGTTTGCCCCGTCACCCCACACCCATGGCTGCCCCAGGCCAGGGGTGCTGCTTCCTTCACAAGCCCCTTCCCTGGTGCTGAGGTGGAGGTGCCAGCGCCTCTGGCAGCAATGCCCTGGCCCTGCAGAACCTCGGCACCATCCAGTTCCTCAAGACACCTCGGAGCTGTGGGAGAGAATGCAAATCTTTTCATCTTACAGGCTGAGGGCCCATCCAGGGTTGTCCAGGCACAGGGTGCTCTGTAACACTCAGACTTCTGATTTGGATTGGATGGAAGCATTAAATGAAACAGACTGTGAGGGGAAAGGCCCCTGATGCCCCTGCAGCCACCCATGAGTGGGGCTGCAGGCTTGGCTGGCATCGGTCAAGCAGGCTGCACCAGCACCCCTGCCCACCTGCGGCTGCCTCCATCCCTGGCCCCTGCTGCCATCTGCACCAGCAGCCTGGGATGGGGGAGCAGCCATCCTGCCACGTGGCCCAGCCATCACAAGGCACCTAAGGAATTAAAGGGAACCCACTTGGGACGAGGAGAAAATCCACACTATTGATGCTGCTTATGAGACCACGGGCTGTGCAACAGGATCAGTCCCAGCCTTTGCATTCCTCAGCTCTTGCAAGATGGGGATCAGCTGTAACAATTTAGAATCACAGAATGGCCTGGGTTGGAAGGGACCTTACAGATTATCTACTTCCAACCCCCTGCCGTGTACAGGGACAACTTTCACTAGACCGGGTTGCTCAGAGCCCCGTCCAACCTTGACTTGAACATCCCCAGGGATGGGGTAGTCACAGCTTCTCTGGGCAACCCCTTCCAGTGCCTCACCACCCTCACAGCAAAGATTTCCTCCTAATATTTAATATTATATATATCTATATATATATCTGTATTTCCTCCTAATATCTAATCTAAACATACTCTTTCAGTTTGAATCGATTCCTCCTTGTCCTGTCACCACATGCTCTTGTAAAAAGTCCCTCTCCATCTTTCTTTTAAGTCCCCTTTAGGAACAGAACAGCATTTTACTCACTTGATAAGAATAGTAGAACAGAAAAACATTTACTCTTATCAAGGACAGTAGAACATAACAGCACAGCCTTGTAGAAATAGATAAAGGATGTAACTTAGGCAAACAGAAATCATGCAAAACGCAAGCAGGATGCCAGCTCAGCTCTGCAAGGCTGACAAAGCAGAAGTTATGCAAAACAACAATATTGCGCTTACTCAAAAGCGGGGCTCGAGGAACAGCCGCCTAAAATGGACACCAGATGTTGAAGATGGACCCCAAAGAACCATGTAAGGACTTCTGATAAGGGGTGCAACTATGTAAAATAAAGCCAAGGAAGTGGGGATAGCTAATGAATATGTAATCAGTGTGTATGGTAAAATCCTGTTCACCCAACACTCCTCGAACTTGAGTGGAAGAAGGATTCCCCCGAGTGAGCAGCCCGCTACAATAAAGAATGCCTGCTTCTAATACTCAAAACTGTGTTACAAAGTTTCTATCCAGACAATTTTGGTATCACTTCTTTAGGTAAGCCCCATTTAGGAACTGGAAGGCTGCAGTTACGTCACCCCTAAGCCTCCTCTTTTCCAGGCTGAACAAACCCAATTCTCTCAGCCTTTCCTCATAAGAGAGGTGCTCCATCCCTCTGCTCAACTTGGTGGCCTCCTCTGGACCGGCTCCAACAGGTCCATGTGTGTCTGGCACTGAGGACTCCAGAGCTGGATGCAGCTCTGCAGGGGGGGCCTCACCTGAGGGGAGCAGAGGGGCAGAATCCCCTCCCTTGCCCTGCTGCCCACACTTGTTTTGATGCAGCCCAGGACCTGGTTGTTTTCTGGGCGCCAGCACACACGGCCGGGTGTGTGCAGCCTCTCATCCACCAGCACCCCCAAAATCCTTCTCAGCAGGGCTGCTCTCGATCCATTCCTGCCCCAGTCTGGATTGATACCAGGACTGATACCTGATCCACACTTCCTTAAAGATCTGCCAGCTCTGTTCCACTCCCTTGTCCCAGAGGGCAGTCTCCCAGGGAATCCCACTGACTATCTCCCTGAAGAGCTGGAATTCTGCTTTCCTAACACTCAGTGTCAGCACCTTGGCCTGCGATCCCTGTGAGCATTGGGTGTCCCAGCCTGCCATGTCCCAGGAGCCGTGCTGGTCCCAGTCAGCAGCGATTGCCTCCAGATGGAGCAACCAGAACCCTCTGGTGCAGGCCCTGCCATGAACGGGCCATCAAATGCCAGGCTGTGGGACCCAGGTGCGCAGCCAGGGCTCGCACAGGCAGCACACGGACAGACAGGCAGGGAGACCAGGCTGCTTCCCACCAAATGCTGCCAGCCCAGAAACTACACTCCCAAAGCTGCTTGGTTTGTCTTGAGGGGAAAATGCTTCATGTTATGCTCCTGAAGACCACAGCAAGCTCTGGCCATGCATGTAGGACTGTGCTGCCAAGTACAGGCTGCAGTGAGAGCCTGGCGCACTGCCACGAGCCAGGGAATGGGTTTTTTCTACCACCCCTTGATGAGGTTCAGTTTATCCTGGCTTCTCATCAACAGGAAAAGCCTAAGAAAGCAGTGCCAGCTTGTGCTCCTGCATGGCTCCAAAGCACCCCGGCTGCTTTGCCTGCGGCAGCCCGGCTGGCTCCTCGTGGCAGGCGGGAGCTCACTGTCCCCGTGCAGCTGTCGCCGAACATCGGCCGCTGCCCCTGTGCACGAGGGAAATCGCCTCAGCTTCCGAAGGGCGAGAGGCTGAAGGGCCGGTCTCACGCCGACGGGGACACAGCGCTCACTGCAGGGAGCTCTGCTGCAGCACAACCTCGGCCTGAGTGGCCTGAGACACAGGTGTCCATGAGCCAACAGGCCGCCCACAGCTGTGACTGGGCTACTGGCCACCGTGCAGCAATGGCCACACGTACCACCACACTCAGACCCCCTTCCCAGGGCAGGAACGCATGTAGCTGCAGGAGCCTAAAGCTGGCAAATCATAGCCCTGGGACATGCTGCAGCAGGGCAAGGCAGGCTGCTCTGGGCTGGTCCGGACCAGCCAGGGGCTGCTCTGGCAATGCTCTGACCCTGAGGGGGCAGGAGTGGGGCAGGGCAGGCAGCATCTCTGTACCCCATCTGCCCAGGCTGGTCCAGCAACAGGCTGCACCCACACCACGATGAACCCACCTGTAACCCTGGGTGCCAAAGCACCTGGGGCATTCAGTACTAGAAACTCATAAGGTGTTGGGGAAAACCACTAATTTTGGTTAAATCCTGCTGCCCTCCTAAGTGGCTTCTACTTCTCCAGGTGTGAGGAGGGTCTCCTTGTCACATGCTCTGTACAATTCAGTTTTGCCATCCTCCCCCTGCAGAGCTCTCTTGGCCCAGCTAAGGTATAGGTGACAAGTCACCCTCTCCTCACAGGTGGGCTGGGCCAGCTCTCAGGCTGCCTGCCTTATCCTGCTCAGCACTTCTTCCAACCCCACTGGCTATGGGGTGGCAGTAGGAAGCAGATAGCATCAGAGGTACCATAGAGTAGTAGGAGGGTTTCTGCTCTGTTCCTTTTCCCTTTACAAACCACTCAATGCATCCTGGGACAACCTGTAGGCAGATGCCAAACTCTGCCAGTGCTTTACAGTCTCCTCCAGGAGAAGGGACAGCCGCCAGTGACAACACGTGCATGGCTGGTTCTCCCATGCTTTACTGGGTGCATCTTGAGACTTTCCTCAACTTTTCAGCCTCCATTTCCATTTCAGCATCTCAGATGACTGCAAGGAATCAGCCAGCACCTTTCTTTCCTGATCCGTACTGTGAAAGCAGCAAGATCTTCCCTGTATTTGGCTTCCTTGCCTTTAACCAGTCACTAATTTACAGAAAGATCTTTTATCAGGACAACACTTCATGTGTTTACAAGCATTCAGTGAGAAACTTCCTCAGCTGCTTGCTGGGAGCCCATGAGCCTTGCGCCAGCCCAGCCCAACTTCAGCCCTGTGACCCAGTTATCTTTAAAATCCCCAAGAGATTGCAAGGACTAACTCTGCTTTGCAAAAGTCATGTTGACTATTCACCAGTGTAGTATTTTCAGAAACAAAGTGTTTATTATAGTTCCCAATTATTTACTCAAGTGAACCTATTGGCCTTTAGTTTCATATTTACTCCCCTCTCCCCTTCCATGGCCCTAATGGGTGATGGCTCCAACACTATTTATTAGCAATTCCCAAATCTCATCATGTTCCTTCACAATTCCCGAGTAACAGGGAAAAACAGGTGGCTTACGTTACTTTGCTCAAAAATGTCTTTACCACACCCCTTAAGGGCAACCCTCTGATGCCTCTGGCATCAGAGATTACTCTGGGTAGAGAGCCTATTTGACCGAGCTGTTCTGCCAATGCTCAGTTTCCATGAGCCCTCACTTGACAAGATATTTACCCTGTGACTCCTCTTAAAGGCTTTTTAATCCTGAGAGAGCTGGAAAAAGATTTGTTATTAGACTCCACATCTTTAGTGGTCCCTAAAAATCTACAGGGTTACTTTTAAATTCAGAGTACCTGTCCTTTTTCTTACTATCACATTTTTAAACTAAATAGAAATGTAATTGTCCATTCAACTGCCCATTCTACATCTTTTTTTACATGTCCACCTAAGCAAGCAGCTTTGTTGCTTCTGGGTATTTTGGAGTGGGGAAGAAGTAAAGATGATGACTTCCAGGTTTTCATAGATGATGCCCATCTCTGAACCTCTGGTAACCCAATCCAAGCAGCCTTTGCTTCCCCAGAATACTTTTTATCCCTAGAACCATGCCTTTGCACTGTCTCTGAACTGGCATTTTTTTTTGGTGACGATTGTAATGATTTCACACTTCCAGAATACACTTTTATGTAATGGTTTTTTTATTCACAGAGTAATCATCTATAAATTACATTTCATACAGTCCCTCAGCATCAGCTGGAGCACGAAGTCTCGTTCCATGTGTCTAACTACTGTCAAATAGAAAGTGAGGAGAAAAAAATGTTTCAAATCTCCCCAGAGAGCTGTGGAGGCTAACAGAGGGCACTTATAATTGCACGACCCCATTCTACGGCAAAGCCAAGGTCAGGGTGGGCCTTAATGGTGTGGTGTGTTTCCTTTTTAAAATTGTTTTGTTTCACTTAAAGTCTCAATTTGAATCCCAAGTTTTTATTCAGGATTTGGGGGAAAACACCACCAGGAGGTGGGAGGCAAAGCAGCTCCTGCCCCTGTTCCTTGAAGGGTTCCCTCCCCTCTCCCAAACTGCTGAGCCTGTGGGATGCACCGGCTGCTCCTCCGGCCCACAAGGCTCACACAGCACCCCGACCCCCCGTGAGCCCTCCAGCAAAGCTGGGTTCACAGGGACGTGAAGGGACAGTTTACAAACTCCTCTTGGCACACGCATGGGAGCTCAGGAGCAGTGAAATTCAGCAGTGTTTTCCCCACACCTGCTCAGCAAGGATGAGCTCAGGCCAGTGGGATTGCCCGTAGTGAGCCAGGGACAAAACCCTCAGCCTCACCTGCCTGCACCAGGTACCTGCAAAGGGAACAACAGCAAAGAAGAGGAAACTGCAAAGAGAAGTGGGGAGGAGAAGAAGCAATATCTGCTGCCCCATAAAGGTAGCACTGATTTACACAGCTTAGGCAGCAGCAGTAGCAGCATCAATAATAATAGTAATAGTAATAGTAATAGTAATAGTAATAGTAATAGTAATAATAATAATAATAATAATAATAATAATAATAATTATAATAGTATCTGTGAGAGGCAGGAGCAGAGAAGCTCCTCTGGACCCACGTGGTAGAAGTCACACGCCAGCATTGCCAGGAGATGTGATGGGGATGAAAGAGATGCTGCATCCACACTGCTGGGTGTTGGAGCCTGATCCATATCCAAACGCTGCACTGTCCCACGAGTTTGGGTGTGGGAAGGAGAAAAGACCAAAAGCTTCATGCCCACCCCATTATCCATCCTGCAGGCTTTCCTCTCCAAGGAAAGTGTTCCCAGTGTTCCCAGCAGGGCAAAGCTTTGCCACACCTCAGGATCTGAATGGCAGCTCTGTCCAGCAAGGAGGCCACAGATGAGCCCTTCTAATGGTCACAACATCAAGAGCAGATCCACCTCCCCTGGCACCCAGGCTCAGACGACATCCACACAACACAGTCTTCCCAGGCAGTGTGACCGCAGCCGGCAGCAGTGGCCGTGCCACATGCTACCTTGCACCCAAGTGCAAGGACCATTCAAGCCCCGTCTGCTGCAGGCTTGGCCAAGCTTTCCTGCAGCCCGCCAGGAGAGCTCTGCAGAAGCCCGCATCTGGGTCTAGGGCATGCATCAAACCCCACAGAGACCTGTGTTCTGTATGTGGAGTGTCCACAGGGACCCCGGCTGCAGGGGCCATCAAAGGTTTCCGTGCTCTTTAGGCAGAGACTGATGCCTGGGGGCTGCCCAGCACCCCCACTACCCATTTCCCCCCACAGCACTGACCAAAGCCACCAGCCAGCCTGCTGCTCCACCAGCAGCCCAGGATGGGCACCACGACACAGCTCTGCCTCCTTGAGATGGTCAGGCTGGCCACCACCAGCCCAGTCTATCCACACAGCTGGCCGCAGAGCCCAACAGGAGCAGAACAGGCTGCTTCTTTCACACAGAGGGTTTTGGCAGGCTGGTGAGACAAACACTTCAGCAGCCCCATCGCCACCGGTGGTGTGCACAGCACGGGCTGCTGCGTTCTGGTTGCCCAGTGTCCGCACCCCTTGTTTCCAGCTCTTAATCCAATGCAGCAAGAAGCTAAAAATATACAAGTGCCACCTTCCATCATGTCTCCGAGCAGGCTCTGCAGTCACCATGGGATGTGCATGATGGAGGTGGGGCCTGGCTCTGTTCCCAAGATGCTCCACCACAATGCAGCCCTCAACAACTACAGCTAGGAAGCTCCGTCCGGTGAGTAGGCCAGCCCTGGCAGTGGGCAGACGTGTTCCCAGCGCCCTAGCCCAGGGAATGGGTGGGGCAGAGGGCAATGTTGCTGCCCTGGGCTGGCCAGGCTGTCCTCCCCACTCAGTCCTCTCTGGCAGGGAGGAAAGCCTGTGCAGCCCTTGGACCTTGGGGGAGACCCAGCACTCCTGGCTGTGTGTGCAGGAGAAGGGCACCCTGGCAGCTCATTTCTCCCCCCACCCTTCAGCCTTACAGAGCAAGTGCCCAAAACTCCTCCATGCACCCAGCGCTGGGGGTCATCACACCTGACAGTCTCATCATGATAAAAAACAGCCCACAGATACAGCCTGGGACAGAGCCACAAGTGCCCTCAGGCTTGGACAGCCCCGCCCCCAGTGCCAGCTCCCACTGCTCAGGATCCTGCTCCAGCCTCGGGGAACTCTGGTAAAAACCCCCAACAGTATTTGCAGTACGTGAGACAGCAAAGCTCACTTTCACATAAACAGACCCATAAAATTCAGGAAAATCCTTCATTTAATGCAGTGAGTGCTTGAAGCAAAGATAAGCAGAGCTCCCACCAGGTGCTCCCAGGGGCCTCCCTCTTGCAAGGGCTGCCCGGCAGCCACACGGTGCCTGCAGCTCCAGGCTGTTCCCCACTGCCTCCCACTGCTGTCTGCACACTGCAGGGGATACAGCCATTGCCACCACTTCCAAGCCAAGGCTGGAAAGTCAGAAGAGCCCTCCAGGAGAAGGCTAAGGGGTCACAGAGCTTTCCATTTCTCTGCCTTCAATGCAATTCTGCTCTGATATCACAGTCCATGCAGGATGGGAGCATTTCCATGGCTGTAGAATAAGGAGATTTACAGGCACTGTGGGATAACTGCCTTTATTTTAGTTCATTATTTCTCTGGTTATTTAACAAGTCAAAGTTTGGCAGAAATAAGGAGTAGAAGATCCTTCAGTGCCCAGGGACAAGCAGGACACAGGCAGGACAGGCAGCCCAGGGAAAGATGGTGCTGAGCCCTCAAAGGAAATCCATCACTTGTCATTGCTCTTGGGGGTAACCAGGCACTCCTGTCCCACCTCCACCAGCAGACAAGGCACCCTGGCATGAAAACTTGTAAGTCATGAGACAAGTGACAGGTTTCACGAGTTAGTCACAGCTTGGTGACAAATGTACCAGATTTTTGTGCATTACTAAGGAAGAAGAGTTGTGGAAACACAGCCCCTGCCTTTGCTAACAACAGCCCCTCAGACAGCACACCAGCTGGCAGTGCCCCGCATCCCGAGCCATCATAATTTGCACAGGAAGAGAGGCACTGCTGTGGGGCGCACCAAGGGGGCACAGAGAGGAGCTCCTCCCCAGACAGCCCACTTTGAGACCCCATCTCTCCAGCCCAGGTTTCCTAATCCACTGGCAGTGGACATAGGCAGGACAAAGCACTGGCCTAGGACAGCCAAGGGCTTAGGAAGGGAGAGAGCACATCCAATATTTTCCCAAAGGCAGCTGACAGCTCTCCTGCCATCCTTCACCAATATGAAGGGCACCAGCATTTTGCCAGCCTTTTCACCCTTGGGCCTGAACCTACACCTACATGATGACCAACAGGGAGCTTCTCCAGGTGAGAGACTGGCAGGGAAACGCATGACTTTTGAGAGCCTTGGAACCACATAAGCATCTCATCTTCTCCAGAGAGACTTTTCAATGGAAGGCAACAGCCCCCCTTGGTGCCATGAGAAGTCTGTTTACAAGGTGTGGGCGCTCCTGGGCTCAGGTGTCCAGAGCGATGTGGAATGGCACCCCTTGCGAGTTTTGCCCCCAGTGCTGCTCATCTGAGCATTACAGGGAGCCACCCACCCCTTCAACCAGGCACCCAGAATGCTGCGGGAGCCCTGCTTGGCCAGGCTTTCTTCCAAACACTGAATTTGGGAATGCTGCACCCCACCCCATGACATGCTGCAATGATTGTCCTAAACTGCTGCTGGCTTAGAGAGCTCAGGAGATGAGCAGCTGGAGCTCTACCCCTCCTTGCTCACACCACGTGCCTTTATCTTCCTCCTAGATTTTATCTGCTGCAGCAGCCATAGAAAATGATATGTCAGTTGAGCCCTCTAAAATCTCCAGTTGGTGGGGGAGGATGGTTCTGCTGTGCTTAAACCCCAGGTCATTTCAGTAATCCCATTTCCAGGCACCCAAACCTGCTATATTAGCCCAGTGAGTGGCATGAATTTCTTACCTGGGCTTTGCTATCAGAGGAGGGTGATCACAGACTCACACCCCAAAGCACCTTGCTCTCCCCCAGGCCTTTGCCCTGCCCTATCAGGAGCAATCCAGCCATGCTGGTACACAAGACCTTCCATGCTCCCTTCCTCCTCCTCACCTTGAGGCTGGCTCTGCTTCTTCACAGCATTTTTAGGACACACTGCTAAACTCATTCCTTCCTACAGTACTGGTGCTCTGAACACACACCTTCTAATATCTGCAGCATTTGCCTTGCTGCAAGCCCAGAACAGCACACTAACCTCTTCGAAACGCTTCCCTCCCTTCCTCCTCCCGTCAACCTGCCATGGCAGTGTGATCTGGGGTACCCTGAGCAGCATGCGCTGCTTCAGAGCTGGTTAGAAATGGCACTGGCTTGTGCTCTCAAACAGATTTATCCCTTAGCTCAGTGCTCACTTTAATGGCTTCCCATTAAAAGCAGCATGGACACAAATTAGCTCCAGGCAGACCAGTTTGTTTTATACCTCCAGCCGTATTTCAGCCCTGCAGGTGGAGCAACGCTCCATGCATGTAACAGGTCCTTACCCCTCAGCAGAGTGCCAGTGGTCAGGCTCTTCTCCTGCACACAGTTAATACAGAGACCACTGGCTCATAAATCTCCTCTGGGAGCAGCAGGTTGTTATTATCCAATGCAGCAATCCAGAAATGGCAGCTTTGTGAGATGGGATTTTTTCTGAGTAAGGGAAGAAAATTCCCTCTCCAAGCTCTCACAGCTCCTAGACATGATCTTCCTGAACCTCTCAGCCGGTATTAGTCCTGGTGTATCATGTTAGTAACAGTAATCACAACAAACATGTGGTTTTGTAATGAGATTACAGCAAGAACCAATACTACAGACTTTGAGACAAAAAGAAGGGCTGTTCCTCCACTGGGGACAGCACCAAGTCAAGAGCATTTCCACTACTGAAGATAAACCCCACCTTGTTCAATGGCCCCATCAGGCTCACCTGCTCTGGGGTGCAGCTCAGGTCAAATTTCAAGGAGCTGAGCTGCACCCTGTCTGGAAATTCAAGACAACACTTCCCCAGCCTCCTTCCCACCACACATCAATTGCAACCATTTCCACATGGGACGTGGTCCTCAGGCCTTGACAGCTGAATTGGGAGAAGGAGAGAGGGTCACAAACCTGCTTTTCTTTTTTCTGTATTTTCATTATCATCAAATCTGGGATGAATGTTATTTCTGCAAGACACAACACAAAAAAAAATTCACAATGACGTGACTGCTGAACCTGAGGCACTCCATCCTTCCAACTCACCCCTCCAGGAGGCCGAGCCAACCCCGGGGCTGCTCAGAGCAACAAAGCTGCCGGATTGAAACTCTCAGGGACAAGCTTGGGGACATCTGCTCTGCTGAGCCACGGCAAGAGCCCAAGCACAGATATCCCCGCAGCTCAGTGCTGCCTGAAACCCACTGGCCAAACCCAACATGGCAGCCGCAGTCTCAGCAAGAAGCGGCACGCCTGGGGCCAGCACAGGACACACTCCAACTCCTCAGAGCCCCACGTACAGCCCAGGCCCCGCTGAGAGACGTGTCGGATGCTGCCAGCCCTGCAGCAGCAGAGGGAAGTAAACAAACCAGCCTCTGCCAAGCAGCAATGACAGCAGAAAGAGACTGGAGAGGATGCAGGAACCTGAGGCAGGCTGCAAGCCCTATGACTGTGACCATGGAAGAGCTGCTACGGGGAAGAAGATGGGGCAAACAAGGAGGAGAAGAGCCATGTCTCCCCACAAGCAGCCCCAGGTGCAGTGCTGGGGCCAGGCTGGCTGTGTCCCCAGGCCTGTGCCCCTGCAGCAGGGAGGATGCTGCATGAGTGGCACCTACCTTGCAGCCCACAGGGGAGGATGGGCTGAGGGAGGGGTGATTTCCAAGCAACTCCCCCTCACCAGGCCTGATCAGAAGGGCTGCAGTTGCAAGTCCAGCTCTTAGCAGCACCTTAGTGCCAGAGGCGACCAGGTCCCCACACTGTCCCCCTCTGGCAGACCAGTGAGGGGTCTGTGGCAATGCAGCACCATGACAGCTCTCTGGGGCAAACAGAGAGTGTTCCCTCAGGATCCCTGCAACAGTGGCTGTGGTCCAGCTCGGCCAGCAGCACTTTTTAGCTGGTCTCTGCAATGGCCACAGCTCCCAGGCACTGCCAGAGCAGCTATACCCAAACGCAGAGGAACAGTGCCCAGCATCCCCTCCCGGGCTTCATGCACCCTCAGGACCAAGACAGCTGGTGAGCTGACACACACCTGCCCAGGCCTGATTTCTCTGGGGACTGGGCATAAGTTGGACACTGCCAGATGCAGGAGAAAGCTGGCCTCACTGCCTCCCTCCCACCAGTGCTGTGGTAGCAGGAAGGCCAGGAGCAGCCCCGCCACATGCAGATGCATCGGAAACAGCGCCGATCCTGGGTGGATGGGGCATTGCTGCAGCTCCCCAGGATAAACACGCTGTGACAGTCAAGGGGACAGGGTGAGGTCACAGTCCGTGCCCTCCCTCCAGCCACGGCACACTCAACACAGCTGTCGGCAGTAGATGCTTTTTGGGCAGCCAACCCTCAGCAGCTGTCTGCTCCACAGTGCCAACAACAGGTGCCAAAGAGCTCAAAAGTATTTGACAAGTGTTTTAAGACAGAAATCCCACAAACACCTGCCTCTCCTTTCCCTCTGGTACCATGCAAACCCCACTCCATGAGCCATGAGCTGTCAGACTCGCTGGCACAAGGGAGCAGCTTGCACTGCTGCCGGCCCACAGGCCAGCCCCAGTGACACCCCGTACCTCCATCGTGTCCCCCTTCCTGGCAGGAACACCAAAACCCAACAGGTCCTACAGGTGGGCAGTGCTCGGGCCAGCAAGAGGTGACCAATTCTGCATGCTGATGCTGGTCCATGGCTCATGCCACCATACTGAAAAGAAGAGGCAAAGGCTTCTAACTCTGATCCTGGCTACATGGCACAGGCCAGCATGGCCAAAATCTAAGTCAAGCTAGGTGGGAGCAAGGAAAGGCACCCAGTGCCACGACCTGAGCAGGGAGGAGTTTCATGGCATCTGTGGACAAGATCACACAGGACTCTTTCTCATGACTAAGCCTGTCCTGTACAGCCCCTCCTGTACTGCTGCAAATGTGTCCCAGGAGGGCCCAGAGAACACAAGGCTAAGTCAAGCTAGAAGACACGTGCAGCTGCAGTAGAGGTGCTCTCCAGGAAGGACTATGCAGAGATTTCAGACCAAGTGGGTGCAGCAGCTCAGAACAACCCTGCTGGGCTCCAACAGAGAGCAGTCCCATCCCAAGGGTGTGCTTGGAGCCAGATGTGTAGGAGGCCTGGGTTTGGTTCATGTTTCACAGTGGTCTCTGTGCTGCAGGAGGCTCCAAGGTGCTCAGCTTAGCCCTCCTTGCCAGCAGCACATGAGCGCACTGCTCTTCTCCCACCTGCCTCAGCCTGGCCCCTAGCAGGGCCTGCCAGCACCCACCCAGTTGAGCTGCTCCTACCCTGGCTCTACTTCCCAGCCCTCCCCTCACAGGTTTTAGAAACACCAAATCACAGAATAGGCTGAGTTGGATCAGACCCATCAGGATCATCCAGTCCAACTCCTGGCCCTGCACAGGATGCCCCAAGAATCCCATCATGTGCCTGAAAGCATTGTTCAAACACTTCCTGAAATTGGACAGGCTTCGTGCTGTGACCACTTCCCTGGGGAGCCTGTTCCAGTGTTCAATCAATTTTCTGCTGGAGTAACCCAGAAGATGGATCTGGGGCACTCCAGCTCTTGAGGGAACTAGCACTATCTTCCTGCTCTCTGTTTTCTTTCCGTCATCAAAAGGCTGTGAAGTCCCTCAGAACCCTGGCAAGGCATGGGATCCCTTCTGTGCTCAAGGAGCTCTCCCCACTACCACCTTGCCCCGAAGAATCACTCCTTGACACTTAACTAAGTACCTGGCACACACCAAGGGTTTTTGCAGGCCAGCCAACCAGAGCCAGAGCAGAACTTAAACCACCCAAACAACCTTCAGGCTGTAGGCTGAGCCCTGGCGCCTGGCATTACAACTCTAAGGTTGTGCATGTCTCCAGCTGATACAGCTGTGGGGACAGCACCAGGACAGAATCCAGCAGCACAGGACTCTCCCACAGCAGGAAAGCGGGACACTGGTAGCATCCATCTGCACCCCTCTGGGAACCACTGCATCTCACCAGTGCAGCTCTGCCCACCTCCAAAGCCTGGGGAAAGGCCACCGCCAGCCCAGAGACTGGGGACATCTGTAGCCCTCTGCTCCTATCCAGCAGAGCCAGGGTCCCACATGGAGCACACAGAAGGTTTCATTGAGACCCAAGAGATGTCAGGGAAGGAGAAAGGCTCAGACATTGTCTGCACAGCAGCAAAACTTCTGGCAAGCTAAAGTCAAGATAAATACCTTGCTACAAGTTCCTCATCATGGGGCTAGCCCAGGCTGGAAGTCTCTCGTTGCATGGCCCACAAGAGGCCTATTACTCAGCTCTAGGTTTTCAGGGTGCTTGTTTTTTTTTTAATAAAGAATCAAATATAAAAATCTCATATTGTGCATCACACACACTGAGTGGCTAGGCCCCAGCATGCTCACTGCCTTTTGTACCATGTTAGTTCAGGCAGCTGCAGCAGCTCAACAAGGGCTGGAGGATGCCCAGACACTTGGTGCTGCAGTGAGCAGCCCAGCTCTGCTGCCTCCAGAGCCCAGCAAAGGGCTGCGGGGCCCTGCTGCCATCAGCCCCGGTGCTGTCCCACAGCCCTGGCCCCTGGTCCCACGGGCTGCTGCTCCCGCACCATCCCCTATGTCCCTTCCCAGGCACCCAGCACTCAGGTAGGGCAAGATCCCATGCAGGCAGCATTGGGCTGGCAGGACAAAGGCTGCGGGCAGGGAAGGGCAGCCAGTGCCGGGAGCCGGCCGCCCAGAGGAACGAGAGCCTTTTGTCTTGAGCCTCATCACCAGCAGCAGGAGGCCAAGCACAGCTTCTTCACCAGGACAGGGAGCAGGCAGCTGGGCTCTGCCACACATCCAGTGGTCCCAAGAGTGGAAGTGAGGGGCAGGGATGTTCCTGGGCTCTTCAACAGAAAGGAGAGCCAGGCCCCCACTGCCAAAGCAGCCCTCTGCCTGTAGCCTGTCATCGTTCTTCCCAGGGCACCTCTGGACGAGGTTGTGGGCAGGGCAACCTGCCCATTCCTAATATCTGTTTTCTCCAGGGTGTGCAACATGACTCAGGAATAACTTTTCCCAGGTTAAACTCAGTATCAAGGAAGGCCTTTCGCAGTTCCCTGAGCGTGGCAGGCTGCAGACCACCCCCAGCTTTGGGGGTTTACAAGAGGCAGCACAGAAGCCCAGTCACTGGGCGAGCGAAGTAGGGCTGGCAGTGCTGGCACACAGCAGTGCAGGAGGAGCTCTTGGCCAGCCCACTGGCACGCTCTGAATGAGCATCCGGACCAGAGGAGACAAGGGCATGGGTTCAAGAAAGGACACGAGACAGCAGTGCACAGGAGGGGGTTTCTCCCTGACCAAAGCAGAGCAGTCACTTCTTGGCACAGACCTTTGTTTCTACTCAGACTCACACCTACGGATAGCTGTGGGAGACACAGCCAAACCCAGAGGGGCCCCCTGCACAGTGCCCACCCTGATACCAGCAGGAGGCAGCTACCAGGCCATGTGCCTCCTCCTCTCAGCAGCAAGGGCCACCCAGAGCCACAAACACAGCCGCTTGCCCTTGAAGGGAAGCGCCAAGGAGTCCTCACCACTGGCCATAGCTCAGGGCAGACTGTGCCCTGAAAGCATTTGGCTCAGGCCACAGCTGGCATCGGAAAGCCAGGAACAGAATGGGCAGACCCTCCTCTCTCTCAAAGAGTCAAGAGGAAAAATCTATTCCTTCTTCTGTCTGTGCTCAGCTTGAGCATATCAAGTTCTACACAGACATTACGGGCATTCACATCCCATTGCTGTCAGAGCCCAGCTGCTTGGCACAACAAGCAGATAAAGGGCCAGACCAGCCCCAGAGCAGGGTAATCCCATATTCAGCAGTGGTCCCAAACCAGCAGACAGGTCTTCTGTATGCTCTGTCCTCTCGTTCCAGCTAGTGACAGGCACTGCCTGTATCACACCCACTGTACACCCATGTATTTCCGTAGAACTGGAGCCTATCTGTCTTGATAAAATAAGGCTGGGATATCAGTTAGATCCAGAGGAGGCAGTTTAACCTCAAGATCTGCTTAATCTGCTCAAGGGTAGGAAGGCTCTACAGAGACACCTGGACAGACTTGATCAACGGGCTGAGGACAACTGTGTGAGGTTCAGTAAGGTGAAGTGTCGGGTCCTACACTTGGGTCGCAGCAACCCCCTGCAGCTCCAGGCTGGGGGAGGAGTGGCTCAAGAACTGTTTGGCAGAAAGGGACTTGGGGGTGCCAGCAGTGTGCCCAGGTAGCCAAAGAGGCCAACGGCAACCTGGCCTATATCAAGAATAGTGTGGCCAGTGGGACTAGGGAAGTGACCAATCCCCTGTACTTGGCACTGGTGAGGCACCTTGAGTACTATGTTCAGTTTTGGGCCTCTCACTTCAAAAAGGGGACAAAAGGACATTTTGGTCCTGGGGCATGTCCAGCAAAGGGCAACATGGCTTGTGAAGGGTCTATAAAAATGTCTTATCAAGAACAGCTGAGGGAGCTGGGTTTGTTTAGTCTTGAGAAGAGAAGGCTCATAGGGGGAACACATTGCTCTCTTCAACTCCCTGACAGGAGGTGGGGGCTGGTCTCTTTTGCTGTGCCTGCAGTGAGAGAACAAGAGTAAACGGCCTTAAATTGAGACAGGGGAGATTCAGATTAGATATTAGAAGAAAACTGTTCACTGTTAGGGTGGTCAGGAACCAGAATAAGTTGCCAGGGAGGTGGAGTCACCATCCCCAGAAGTATTTAAGAAGGGGATGGATGTGGTTTAGGGGTTACAGTGGTAGTGCTGGGTAGGCCATTGGACTTGATGATCTTAAAGGTCTCTTCCAACTCTGATGATTCAATTATTCTAACCAGGATACCCACCCCGACCACGTGCAAAGTCCTCCAAATGCAAGAGGCCCTGCAAAGCCCTTACAGGTGTCAGGAGAGAGCCTTGGGTCTCCTGTCTGCACATAGAGCTGGCCCCAGAGAGGGCACCCCGAGAGGATGGCAGCACCCCAGGTCCTCACGAGGCCCTGCTCCAGCTCCCGGGATGACATGCCATTCCAGTGTGTGGAAGGCTCCTTTAAACTGTGCTGGCAGGGGCCAGAGTCCCTGTGGCCAGCTGTGACTCCAGACACCAGGGAACCCTCGGCATTTAACACATTGTACTATTCCTAATGCTCAGCTGGTTAAAGCATGGTGTTAATAATGCCAAGGTTGTGGGTCTGATCCCCATACGGACCATGCATTTATGGGCTAGACTCAATGATCCTTGTGGGTTCCTTCCAACTCAGAATATTCTGTGATTCTGTGATAATCCTGTGGAGCAAGCATCTCTTGCCATCATCTCCTAGGGGACGAGCCGGACAGGAGGAAAGGGACACAATCATGTCTGCCTGTTGCTGTGGCCTGCTTTTGTCTGCTGCATCCAGAGCATCCTGCCTGGTCTCAGAGCCAGGAACTTGTCCAGCATCCTAAAGGGAAGCACACCACCTGCTAGGGAGCACCACCGCACTGGTATGCGGATATATACACACAGAGAACCCCACTTAACAAGATATTTCCATACTAATTAAGAATTTGCAGATTAAAGAGAAATTCTAATCGCAAATGAGACAGCCCAATTTTCTAAATAAGCTTATGGTTTTCATATGGAGATTGACACGTTCTCCCTAGCACATCATGCAAGCACTGCAGGTTTATCGCCACGGTCACAAGTGGGGAGTTTTCATTTTCCATGCTCAAGTTTTTATGCCTTTTTATACCTTTTAACTGATGCAGCCCCAGTGCTGCCAGCCTGCGACACTCCTGCACCAGGCAGGCATCAAGCACTTTCAGCAGCCAAGGCCAAGTCCTCCATGAGGTCATGGTACAACCTCCTAGTGCCAAGCACCGCGCACGTGCGGTGAGCACACCAACACGGCACACGCTGGCAGGCTGACCACACACTAGGAACTGTCTCGTTGCATTTCAAGAGACGAGCAGAGCAGTGCTGAAAGCTGTGCTTTGTCCCTCTCCATGAGCAGCCCAACTCGCTGTGGCACGGCCCCTACACAGCATCTGCTGCTAGCAATGACGTCTTCAGTTACACAATTTGAGGCACATCCGGTTACTATCCTCCTCGCTTGGATTTATTTTCATTGTTCTGAAAGCATAAGCCAACCCTACACCAGATCGAGTCCATATAATGCCAATATTTCCTTTTGCTCTTGCCTGGGCTCCTCCAGGAGTTGCAGCATCCATGCAGAAGCCAAAAACGTTATCAGAAATTCCACAACTGAGCCAACCCAAGACCAAGCATGTGTTCTCCCTCTTCTACCAGCCTTCCCACATGAGTGGCCAAAGTCTCCTCTGCAGCTGGAGGACTGATTTTCCCAGTTCAGAGGCTGAGGCTCACTAACATGTGCTCCCAGCATCCTGTGGACATGCACAATACTCCAGCCATGCAGTCCCAACACCAGTACCATGTGAAAGCAACCACAGGCCCCTGCGAGGAGCGATCTTCTAACTCATTGGTACACACAGTTCCATCCAGCGCACGTCCTGCAGAGTGGGTCACCTCTGTTTTCCCTCAGAAATGGAAGAAGGTCTTCTCAATATGATCTTCAGAGAAAAACGGGCACTGAAAATGAGCTGAGAGCAAAGGCACAGAGAAGCCACAGTGGCTCTGACTAGTCAGCCTATAAAGGGACAAGATCTCCAGGGCTTGAGGAATAGGCACTGCAGAAACATGCTTGCCAAGTCTGGGAGAGGAGGTCAACATACGAAGAAAAAGGAATAAAGCTCTGGAGTGGTAACAGGGATATACACCCAAAGGCATGTGCGAACTACTCCTCTCAGCCTGGCTTAGCCACAGTGCTTGCAGGCATCCAAGCTGGAGCCTAGGGAGTGCAGAGCCTCGGCCACGGTGTGCTGCCCAGCACCCCTGTACCACATTAACTCATCCATGTGAGCAGAGACAAAGGAACACAACATTTGGAAGCCACAGCACTTGGGAGGTGCTGAGGAACTGTCACAGACAGCTGTGAGCAGCCCCAAGGACTGTCCAGGATAAAGCCATCACAGATGGGCCACCACTGAGGATGCTTTTCAAGATCATACCTGATGGAAAGACAGAGGGCCATTGCCTATATCCTGTTGCATGCCAGAAGGAGAGGTGGATGCTGGCATGAAAGCCAAAGTGCCTTTCCAGAATTTCCAGCATACAACATATCTCTACACCAAAGTATCCAATTTCCTGCTTGCTCAGCACCACCTGCTGAAAATCTAGTTCTGAGCAAACAAAACGCACACTTGTGCAACCTGACTGATGCATGTGCTGGGCAACATAAGCCCAGCACCAAGGACTCCATTTGTACGTGCAGCTGCTACACCACTATCACACCAGGAAACTTGTGCTCCGACAGCCACTCAGCAGAATGAGAGCGCTTGGATGAAGCCAAGCCAGGAAATGTTCTGAGCAGCAGGTACACCCTTCTGCACATGGTGGGAGCAGCTATCAAGTGTATGGCACCCAAGGAGTAGCTGGATTCAATTCGACGAACAGGGACTAATGCACACCCCAAGTGCAGGATCCTGGCAAGCAGGACTCATGGCTGGTAGCACTCGCTCCTACAGGGTCCTGCTCTGCCCTGCTACCTGCAGCACCTTGTTATCAGTGTCCTGGGTGTCCCACAGGTCCCTTCAGCAACCCACAGCAGTGTACACTTCTGCAAACACAGCCTCACACATGACAGGCAAGGATGTTACAGCTACACAGGCAACATTCCTGGCTCCTATAAAGCTCTAAAGCATGGCAATGGAAGAGGTGCTCAGACAATTGAGCATCAAGCCTCCTCAAAGAGGCCAGCTCACATGGGCTGCAGTTCTCCTCGCACCTTCTTCCATTGTTCTAAACCAATAGTTCCCTTGAAATTCGGTGCCCAGCTGACACCCCAGCCTCAGTTCATGATCCTTCTACTCAGATATCTTCCAACAGCCAAGCTATGGCACCATTCAACACAGAGATCCTACTGGGGCTGTCCATATGTCACACAGCATGGCCCTGCTCCTCTGTGCTTCAGAGAGTCCTCTCCCAGCTCTGTCCTGAGCTCCCATGAGGGCCAGTGCTGGAACAGGAAGCCTGGCTTTCAGCACCTACCTTGCTTCTGTCTTTATATTATTTTAGATTGTATTTTTACTTCTATCCTGTGTAGGGGGCTAAAAAGAGCAGACAGGCAGCCCCACGGTGCAAAAGCAGGAGGAATGCTGCCCGGCTCTCCTGCTGCTCTGCATACCAGGGGCTGTGCTTTCGGTAAGGCCAGCCTGAGGTCAGAGAGGACTGAAGGTGGAAAAAACACAGCACTCGCCCTTTCTGTGTTCAATCCCCAGGAAAATCCAAGACAAAACTCTGCCTGGAGTGATCAGCAACTACACAGCACATCCAATGCTTGCAAGGGCTGGCATGACTGAGCAAATGGAGCAAATTCAGGAGAAGGGCTCAAAGTAATCTGTACCCTAAGGAAGAGCTCTTCACCAGAGCAATTTGTCCAGCATGAGGGATGCTGGGACCCACTGCACCTCACTTCAGAGCATATTGCCAAGAGGAGGTCCTCAGCCCTACCAAGAACAGATTCCAGCCTCTTTTCTCCAATTGTGCTGAGCTGTCCCCCAATGAGAAAGTAACCCTGGCTTTCTAACAAGCCTCTGGAAGCACATCCCTGGCCACACTGCCTGCCCAGCAAGGACCAGCCCAGGAGAACACTTCACAGTCCCTCTGTGAGTCTAACTACCCGGCAGTTACCACAGTGTTAGGCTGACCCAGCACACCTTGTTCTCAGGCCCACATTTGTCTCAAGAGCTGAACACATCCGAAATATCACTGTTACCATCTGATCTGAGAAGTCCTTGGGCCACAGCAGACTGGGTGAGAGGCATCTGTGGCAGCACCCTCTGAGCAGGCCCCAGTGTCCCCATGTGCACCCACCCCAGCGTGTCCCACACGGCCACTGCCATGGTATGTGAGGTCCACAGAGAAACCCCCAGTGCCACTGTGACCACGAGCCTGTAAGAAGCACTGTAAGTCACAATGCTGGAAGCAGGAAATCTAAGGCAAACTGCCACAGGACACCAAGGAATTCCTAGTACGCGGTTTGCAAAAGTAGTTACAATGGTATCGTGCCTGCAACTTGTCACAGCGTGGAAACAACAGCGCTTCAGGGTCCCCCCTGGCCCACCAAACAGATCTCAAAGAACCTCAGACACATCCCACAACAGTCTCAAATCCACAACTCAAAGAAATCTCCTGATTTAATGGGATACGCATATTTTTGGCCAAGTTTTGAAACTTTAAAGACAACAAAATCTCAAACAATACTTTCTAATATTAATTAAATTTACATACGGCATAACTAGCAGTCTGTAACCACAAGCAGCATTTATTGTTTTGCTACTTCAGTCTGGCTGGGAAGATGCTGCAACACACACCTCCTCGCCTGCAGGCTGAGAGCAACCAGAAGGAAATCCTGATGGATCAGCTCCAGCTGCATAAAGCTCCCAGACAAACGCTAACGTGTCAGCCCAACAGCCCTGCATCCAAAACTGTCAGTGTTTAAATTACCGCAGAAGAATAAATAATTTCAAATACTTGTCACCTTCTGTGACAATGACAGTGAGCTCTGTGTGAAGGTTGCCCAGATCCAGTTCATTTTGGGAATGGCAGCACAAGCGAACCTGCACAGGTGGGGATGTGGACTGCAGGAGAGGACCCACCACAGTCAGCGCTGCACTGGGGGCTGCTAACGGGGCTCCTTCCAGAACCCAGCCTGGGTCCCCCAACCCAGGACCCTGCCCAGGCCAGCTGTTAGCTCTGAGAATAGCTCAGATCAGCTGCAGAGGATCAAATAATTGCCCTGGGGATAGGAAATACCAACTATTTTCAGTTTTCTGGGAGCGCTGTTGGACCAGGGGAGGCAGGGTGCTGGCCACAGCTTGTTCCACGGTTTCATTGCTGCTTATCCCAAGAAAAGGAAAAGGTTTCCAAGAGGGTTTAAACCTCACACTTGCTTTTCTGAAAGCATTTTCCAGACCGCAGTTTCACACTAGGAAAATATAAAATGCGCAGATTTTCCACCCGAGGCTCAATCCTGACATCACCCGCCCCTCCTTGCAGAGCAGCAAGGAGCGGGTGCAGCCCCAGTGCGAGGGGCATGCAGCACTGCTGGCCAAGCTCCACGGGGCAGCCTGGGTTGGAGCTCATACCCCTCATCGCAGGCACTCAGCAACCTGTTCTTGGCTCCTTTTCCACCAAATCTTTGCAGGTTACCTTTAAAAGCCACGTGAGATCCCTAAAACTGTTTTACAGGCTGAAAGACTATTTGTGTCTGTAAAGAAGTTCCTTATGGCAGCAGAAGATGCCAGCTCCACACACTACTGCCTCCACACCAGGGCAGGAGCAGAAGCATCTGCTGCTCACCTCTCAAAGCAGCACCTCTCCCTCTCTCCAGAAGCCTGATGTCTGGAGTGCCCGTGGCCTTTGCTGTGCCCATGACCACACCATCGCACATCTCAGGAGGATATTTAAGGGACACTGATGGCAACATTCAAAATGAAAATACCCTAGTGAAGGTCTGAACAAGCACTATTAACTGAACTTCCGTAGGTGGCTGTTCCACAGGAAAAATCCTGCCCACCAATGCTGCATGCTAGCAGCAATGTCAGAATCCAAATCTGAAGCCTGGGTGCAAAACTGGGAAGGAGCAGCCAGCCTGTGCTAGCATCCACATCCTTCAACAGCCCTGCTGACAAAAGGCACGGCTGCCTGGCATCCCTGTGGAGCAAACGAGAATGAAGGGGGGAAAGGGAAGTGAGTTAATGTTGCCCAATCCCTGTCTGACTGACTTAGAAATAGCAGTTTTCTGACTTAAAAAAATATCCAGCAATATGCACATAAAATTTTAAGGAACTCCAGCTCAACCCTGTTCTGCATCACTGGCAAGCCTGGGGAACAGGTCCTCCACGTGCACAGGACAGCTGTGGGAGTGGGGCTGTAACAGCACTGCCGGAGCACAGAACACCCAGCAGTGAAGCCTCCCCTGGCAGCCCTTCGCTGGGCTTCAGATGTGAAATTAAGATTAGGGCTGAATGAAAGCCAAAATTCATAGCTTGAGAGGGGCCAGAAAGGGCCCACTAGAAGAAAGTAGGGGCTGCTAAAGGCCTGAGTTTGCAGATGCCTTACTGAAGAAAGACCTTGGCAATAAGATTAGGGTTGGGATAATGCTGAGACAAATAAAAGTCCAGAGCTGGAGCTGGAGTGGGGCTGCAAAAGTACATGGCAGCTTCCAAGAATGCTGGGCTGGGAGAAAACACTGCTCCAGGTAACTGGTAAAAAACTTCTCTACGGCTTCTCAGGAAAATCAGGGCTACGGCTAAGAAAAAGAAAACCCAGAGGTGCAGAAGCAGCAGAGCTCACCCGAGCAAAGCAAGAACTGCATGAGGCCTCACCTGGAAAAAAGCCTTCATTAGGAAAAAGGCTGGGGAGCTTAGCTAAGGCTGTGCTGGAAAACCAGCATCAGGGTCCAGAGTCTAGCGCTCATGTGGGGCTGGAAAGGGATGGTAAAGGGTAAAGGGGCTGGCCTGGGAAATGGTTTAGAAGTTTCCTACAGTTCAGCTGGAAAACAGCTCAAGTCAGGGTCTGGACAGAAAGGAGAGGTTACATGGCACCTGGGGAGAGGGGCTGCCAAGAGACCCATGTGGGACACCTTTTGCCAGGAAATGGCTGTGGGCCCTTCCTTATAGCCCTTCCTCACAGTCCACAGGCAAACACGGGGTCAGCCCAGAAGCAGAATGCCTGGTGTTACTGCTGGAGCAAAGCTGGAAAGGGGCTGCCAAAGATAAGTGAGAGCAGCCCAGAGTTCAGGATGAGTGAAGGCTTTGGTGTGAGCCATGAGTTAGGGGTCTTCCCTGCAGTTCTTCACAAAAAATAAGGCTTGAGTGAAAGCCAGAGCTTACAGCTGAGCTGGGGCTTCAACAGCCAAGCAGGGGCTGGCAGGACAGCTGGGCTGGGTCAGTTTTCATTCAGGCAATGGCTATGGGGCCTTTTCAGTTGTTCTGTGGAAAAATGAGAGCCAGCGCCAGGAGCAGGGTTAGGGCTGCAAGAGGGACAAAGCCTAGAGCTGCGCTTGGACTGTGGCAGGAAAAGGGCTGCCAAAGCCAAGTGGGGGCTGCCAAGATACATGGGCTGGAAGAACTCTATCTGGATTTCCAGCTCTAAGGCTCAGATGGAAAGCAAGAACTACAGTTAAGGCTAACAGAAAGTGAAAGTTTAGGATTGCATTTGGAACAGGGTTAGAAATGGTATGCCAAAGATTATTTTAGTTTGTCAGGAGCCCTTGTCTGGGAATCACCTTTTGTACAGCAGCTCTTGTCAAAAAGTTCAGCTATAAAATTAGGTTCAGAGTAACACTGATGGACAGAAGCCTTGACATACAACTAAAACAGGGACGGCAATGGGCTGCCAAAGCAAAGTGGGGGCCTGCAAAGAAACTGGGGCTTAGAGAAGCCATTGGTCTGGAAAATGGCTCAGCAGCCTTCTTTAGAGCTTCCCCAGAAAGGGAGAGCTAGGGTTGAGAGAAAGCCTGGAGCTGCAGGCAGAGCAGGGAAGAGGCTACCAGAAACAAATGGTAGGAGACCCATGCTAGGAGAAGTCTCAAGTCTGCCCACATGGCTTCAGGGCCCTGTCCACCCATTCCCAAGAAAAGGAAGGCTAGAGACAGGACTGAAAGATGACAGCTGCCACTGGAGTAGGGCTAGAAGGTGGCTGCCAAACACTTGGAATGGGAGAAATTTTCATCCATGGTCTGTGCAGTGCCTGGGGGACCATATCTCAGGCTCAGGAGGAGAACGAGGACAAGGTTTCAGAGAACAACATTTCTCCATTTAAGGTAACACAAAGCCTGTGGTGGTGGGTCTTGGTTTGAAGGACAGGCATCTGCCAAGGAAGGCAGGAACCTCGCTTGGAATGGAAAATATGACCACCTTTCCCTCCCCTTTATTATAACTTTGAAATTACGGGGCTTTCAGGCAAAGGTATGGGGAAAGGAATAGCAGCTGTTTGCTAGCGTGTGCACGGGTCCCAAGGCACACAAACAGCAGCAGCGGCAGCGGCACCAAACAGAGCCAGAGCCCAGGGCCGGCCTCTCTCGGCCGCGGGCCCTTTCCCCTGCGGTGCAGGGCCGGGCACGGCCGGCAGGGGGCGCTGGCGGCTCCCGGCCGGGCAGGGCGGGGGCGGGGATTCCCCCGCGCCTGCAGGGGGCGCTGTGGCGCGGGCTCGGCCCTCACGCGGCAATGGCGGACGGGCTGAACGGCAGAAATGGGGAGCAGCAGGAACCGCGGAGCAGCGGCTGGAACGGCAGGGCGGGC
>VXAZ01006034.1:708713-727137 GCA_013399875.1 Gymnorhina tibicen
TGAGAGCAGCAGCTCACCCACAGTAAGGAGAAAGCAGCTCAGGACAGAACTCCGCGGTGGCAGCAAATTCTCCCCACAGCAGCAGCCGGACCGTCTCACCTCTGGTCCCGAGAGCGAGAAGCCGAGCCCAGCCCCTCACCCAAGATCTCTGCCCTTCCCAAGTGAAAGCCCTTCAGCCAGCTGCACCCTTTCCCTCCACCTTGGCCATTTCTTTTGTCTCTCTTAAGTATCCTCGTTATCATCGCTTAGGCAACAAATGGGAGAAAATTCCCTGAGAGAAAGCGGGAGAAAAAAAAAAAAAGGAAAAATCCTAACCTCCAACAAGGTGTCAGGCTCCTGCCCTCCTTCATTCAGGTGCAAAGGGAATAGAGTAGAGCAACAAACAGAACTTTTAAAAATCAAATGTTTGTTTTCAGATGCTGATGCTGTGCTGAGGCTGGCTGAATTTTTACAAGGACGGTAAACGATCAAACTTTGCCTTTCTCTGTAACCTCTTTCTCAAAAACAACACCCATTCTTGTTGAAACTTTGAAAAGAGCCAGCCTGAGGCACTGCACAGATTTGCAGTGCAAAACAGTGAGAGCTAGACAAGGATTATTCCAAGCTGCACAGAGGAGCTTTATCACAAAGAGCACCAACATCACCTAAGATTGAATTACATTAAAACGTATCTTGCGGAAAGGAGCTGTAATTAGACTGGCCCACAAATCCAACAGTCTCCACAGCCAGCAAGCTGAAAACATGGCATGTGTTAACAAGCAAAGAGGACTGTGCCCACAGGTTATGTATTCCAAGAGCAGGAAAGGGGATGCATCTATACCATCCAAGCTGCTCTCAGTTTACGTCCTGCTTGCCTTTTAGGAGACTCTGCTGGTGGGCTCTCACATCTCAAACTCATCTGGTTTTTGCAGTGCATCCCCAAAAAAGGTTACATCCCCAATATAAGTCCATTGATCACCAAAATACCTAACAAAAAGGTGTTCCTCCTTGTAATATAACAGATACACACAGGTGACGATCAGTCAAACAGGACCAGTTCTCAGGGTCCCAACAGGATAAACACTCAGGGGGGAATGATGCAGGGGGATGGAGCTTCGATTCAGTGGTTGGGCCCCTTGTGACAAGGACAACTTGTGACAAGAAAGACCTTCAGGGAACACATCCAGAGAAAGGCAACAGAGCTGGGGAAGGATCTGGAGCACAAGTCTGATGAGAAGTGGCTGAGAAGCTGGGGAAGATCAGCCTGGAAACATGGAGGCTCAGGGCAGACCTTCTCGCTCTCTACAACTCCCCGACATGAGTGTGGAGCCAGGTGGACTCTTCTACCAAGTAATAGGATATGAACAAATGGCCCCAAGTTGCACCAGGGGAAGTTTAGGTTGGAGATTAAAACTTAAAATTTCTTCACCACAAGGGTTGTCAAGCACTAGCAGAGGCTGCCCAGAGCAGTGGTGGAGTCACCATCGCTGGAGGGATTTAAAAGACATGTGGCTTTAGCACCTGGGGACATGGGTGAGTGGTGGCTTTGTCAGTGTTATGTTTCCAGCTGGACTCAATGATCTTAAGGGCCTTTTCCAAACTGCTTCGATTCTATGGTTCACACAGCCCCCAAAACCAGTAAGGCACATGGCACCATCAGGGGCTACCCCATCTTTTCCCTGGGGACACATCCAGACTTGTCTCAGCCTTTCCCCTCTCTCCAGAACCTGCACGTGCTCCCAAGATACCCATACAGCCACTGCCAAGGACTAGGCCCACAGATGACTTCAGACACACAAAGTTCAATCTCTGAGTGCAATCTCTGGCATTCTCCCATTGCAGACTTCACCCAGTATCCATTCAAGCATTCTTCGTCTCAAGATGTTCCAACAGCCCCCCAGTCACAGACACATCAAGGCACCTCAGAAAGGAAGTTTTATTCATAGTTTTTATCCAAAGAGCAACTTTCATTTCCTGAAGGGAAATCGCATCTGCAGCATGGTGAGGAAGGTGGGAGTCAGCAGCTCTGAACGCAGTCCTAATTTTGTTTTGCCTTTACTTCCAAGGGTCCATATTATCTTCAAGCCCTGTCCTCCCCTCTCTTCTCTGACAGTTCAGGTGTCCCCAGGTCCCCCAACCCACAGCACAGGTGTACATGCCCACATGCCCTGGCTCCAGCTCAGATGCTTCCCCAGGCCAGCTCAGCCCCAGAGCTGCCCCGGGGCAATGTGAGCACAGCCCTGTCTGTCCCCCTGGGTAAGGTCCATAGGCTTGTCACCAACAGGTAAAAGGACCACAAACGCAGACAAAGCAGAGGCCTCAGCATGTGCAGAAACTAATGGCATTTACCTGAGAACACACCTTATTCAGCACAGCAGCAAATGTTTTCACTTTATTAGAGCACATTCCTGCAGCACAGTGCCATATTCATTTGCCTGCAAGAGGCAGGTGACAGCCTTCTTCAAAGGGGAAAAAGCACCGATTTTATCTGTGGAAATAAGCTGCAGCTAGGAAACAAGTAGAGTTAAAACAAAAATCAACACCCCAGGTCCTTAATGATCCCCTTCAGAAGGACAAAAAAAAAAAGGGGCATGTGGCTTTCTCCAAGCACAACAGGACCTGGGATTCAAAAAGAAGCAATGCTCACAAGCCACCTGTGGAAGGGCAAGGGGCACCCACAGGCCTTTGTGGGCATGTCCACCTCGGTGCCAAAAACACTGGTGATAACCATTTGGAAAACCTACACTCATTCTTTTCCCTTGCTAAATAGGAATTTTGCACTCAAGTCCCTCCAAGGCTGCTGCAGCAAAGAGCAGAACCAGGAAACAGCCTTGGACACTGCAAACTTGTAAGTTGACATGCACCACTACACAGAATCCCAGAATGGTTAGAATTCAAAGGGATCTCTTGAGATCATCTTGTCCAAGTCCCCTGATAAAGCAGATTCACCTTGAGCAGGTCTCACAGGCAGGTTTTGAGTATCTCCAGGGGAGACTCTACTCAATACACTTCAATTCTGATTTTCAGCCCATACCTGTGGCAGACATTCAATGACACAACCAAGCCACTCAGCACCCTGCACACACACACACACACACACACACACCCCCCACATCTCAATGAAGTGATAAAAATCCAGCAAAGGGATCACATTTGCTTCTCAGCAGGTGTCTTGAATACTCAGGTCCCAGGCCAGAAGTGAGAGCCTCTGATCTCCTGAAGCACAGCAAGCTGGGTCCAGGGGGATGACAGTCTGCCATGCACTGCTGCTGAGGTGACAAGGTCCTCCAGCAGATACTTTTCCTGGAAAGTAAAGGCACACTGCCAGCCAGGACCACACAATGACACTATGAAGTCACAACTCTCCACAAACACGAATTGGGGTCCATGCCTCAACTGTCCACCCTGAGCTAAAAGTGAACTTAGTGGAATGTGTCCCTGCCCATGGCAGAGGGGTTGGAACTAAATAATCTAAGATTCCTTCCAACCCATTCTATTCTATGATTCTTTGATTTAGACATCAGCAGCTTTCCCAGCTGCTTTTCCTATGTGGCAGAATGGAAGCACCCCTTGGTGGCTCATCAGTGACATTCAAGAGGAACAGGAGCCCCACACTTCCGGCTGGAGACCCCTTGGCTTATTACAAACCAGAGAAGTGCTCTAATACAGTACACCTAGCTCCACACATCCTCACTCATCCCCCAGACTCCCTGGCACTGACCCACTGGAAATGCACGCTTTCCAGAATGACCCTGTCTGCCAGCTCCCTGCAGCCAGAGGGTTCCCCTTCCCAGGTGCAGGAGCAGCACCTGGCACACACAGCAGGCTCAGGGAGGGGAGGTGCCAAGGACAAGGTCTCACTGCAAGCAGCTCCTTTGAGATAAATGCATCAAGAAGTGTCCAGCCTCCATCTATCAGCAGACTTCTGGTGACACTTCTTTCAAGGTGAGGGGTGCAAGCCTCGCTCACCTTCTCAACATGATGTAGCCCTTCTCTCTCCTCCTTCCTGTAGTTTTGATGACAAGAAGGATCCTTTGAAAATACAGATCTCAAACAGGCACAGCACTTTGTATGCAGTTCTGAAGGACATGCTATGAAATTACTGATTTTCAGACAAGCAGGTCTGCTCTGCTGATGCGCCTCAAGAAGTGCTGCATCTCCCCAGTGCTTGGGCACAGCTTGAAGGAAAAGAGATTAGTCAGGGGTGCCAGGTCCAGACCTGCTGCCCAGGCCTGCAGGCCAGCAGCAAGCCAGGCTCATGGATGGCAGCTAGCCCAGGGGAAGTTGGGGGGCTCAGCACTGCCTTGCTGCTCTGGTACCTGAGGATGTGCTAACCTGCCCTGACAAATACTGGAAGAGGTCACAGTACACACTGATGAGAAGTCTTAGAAATAAGAGCTGCAGGCAGCTCCCACAGACACAGCACAAGGGCCCTGCTCAGCCCTGCCAGACACAAGGCAGCAACAAAGGGCACCAGGCAATGGGGCAACTGAGAGCTTTCAGAAGCCTGTCTTCCAAGTAAAGGGTCCTGCTCTGTCTTTTGCTCCATGCACCAGTGCCTGTGCCAGTGTCAGCAGCTGTCCTTGTGTGTACACACCATTCTGGGGTGGTGGGGACACCCCACTGCCTCACATAAACTGTCTGGGGGAAGGGGTGCTACTCCAGCCCTGGCTGGCCAAGAGCTGCTCTGCTCTCAACCACCTGCTGTCATTGTGGGAGCAGCCCTTGGCTCAAACAGAGCAGTGTCTCATGCCTGACAACAAACCCTACAGCCTTGAGGAAAGGAAGTAGCCAGTAGCCATTCCCTACCATACAGGGATGACATGAGCTGTGTCATTTCTCTGTCAGGGTCAGGCATCACATCAGGCCTTTGTAGAGCTGAGACATCAGTACTGCTGCTCTGGCAGGAACTCCCA
Organism: Gymnorhina tibicen; assembly: GCA_013399875.1. Lineage (NCBI taxonomy): Eukaryota > Metazoa > Chordata > Aves > Passeriformes > Artamidae > Gymnorhina > Gymnorhina tibicen. Next base: position 713,609 of record VXAZ01006034.1, read on the forward strand.
GAGTCCTGACTTGAGGTCAGAGGCACAGGAACAGCCTGTGTACCCCATCCCATAGCCTGGAGAGCCTCACACCAGCTCACTGCCCAAAGCATTGTCAGGCCAAATGGGATCAGAGTGCTGGGTGTATGGGACCAGCCTCAACAAGCAAATGAAAATCATTCCCAAAGGAGCCAGGAAGGGTGCCTGCGTCTGCCCGAAGTCAGCTGAGGGAAATAAAGACTGGCCATTGCTTGCCAAGAGCTTTGCTGTGTTCCCCTGCTACTCTTGCCCAATCGCTAAGAGAGCTGTGGAGTAGTAGACTACAGATCAGAACTGATAGGATCTGGCAGGCTTTCCCAGGCAAGCTGGAGCAGAAGGCCCCAGGCCCTGGCAGCACCTCCCCATCAGAGGAACCTCCTCAATAGCTTTGCAGCTGGCAACACAGACAGCAAGCCCAAGAACAACCAAGCAGGGCCCAGGCATCAGCCAAACTCCCCATCTGATGCATCCACATTGCAGGTGAGCAGCAGTAAAGGACTCACAGGTCTGGCTGGGACAGACCAAGAGCACTGGAACCTGCACTGTTCTTCTGCTTGGCTTGACCAACAGTGTTCTCTGAGACCAAACAGCAAAGAGACACATCTGCAGTTCTCTGGTACTGTCTGAGCCTTGCTACCTTATCCAGTCCCTGTTCCTAAGCAGGGCTGCACAGGCACATCTCAGCTGGCAGAGCTGCCGGAGCTTGAAACTTGAGTGTCTGCTGCAATCCAGAGGGACTCAGGGAACTACATTCCTGGGGGCTGCATGGAAGAGAGGCTCTGCAGAAACATCTCTCTGCCAGCGGATTTAGAGAGGTGCTCCCATCACTCGGGGAGTTCCAGGCAGGGGGAGACACGCACTGACAACACAACCGCCTGCAAAACACTGTAGAGGCAGAGCTAGGGGAGGGGTGAAAGAGAACCACGGTGCAAGAGTGACACTTCTCTCCCTGGCTCCTCCCCGACAGCTCTCTGCAAGTTGAATTAGGGAGGGCTGCGTGGTCCAGCAAAGCCTCCTCCAGTGGGCAAAATAGCAACCCGCCTGGCTGCTCCTCCACAGCACACTCCATCACCCTAGAGCATCTCTGCAGGATACTCTTTGAAGGAGGTACCCAGTCCCCGTCAGCAGCTACCTGTCTGCAAGCTGTCACGCAAGCAGCCTAGCAGGCAGAGCACGGCTCTCTCCCCACAGCCTGCTGCAGCAGGATTTGTTTATGTGTCTGCAGCTGCTCTGTGCCTTCGCCATGGGAATCCAGGCTGAAGCTCCATCCGTGCCGAGCGAGAAGCAGCCTCGCTGCGCAGCCTCTGCGCAGCCCGGCAGGCACAGTGCTGTGGGGGGCACGAGCCCCTGGAAATGGGCCCGCTGGAGTGGCGAGCCGCATTCCCAGCCCTCCGCAGTGCCTCCCCCACATCCTGCCTCCAGCCCTCCGCTGGGGGTAGAGAATGCCAATCTCGGGTTGTAATTTTTCCAAGTTAAAAATAACCCAGTAGTTTAGCAAGAGAGGAGCAGCAGCAGTGATGCAGGGGGCTGGGGAGTCTGCAAGCTCACTGTGAGGCAGCACAGCATATATTCTCCTTCCCAAACAGAGGCTGTGGAGAAGCAGCTTCCCAGCTCTGCTCACACAGCTACAGAAAACAAGACTCTCTCAGCATTCCATCCGGAGAGGCTTTGCTGAGCAGCCAAGTGGTCTTCATTTCAGAGCTGCCATTAACACTCCCTCACTGCTCCCTTGGCACCAGTGGGAAGAGGGCACAGGCCCCACACTCCTGAGCAGGACACACAGCAGGATGAAGGAAGCAAGGGGAAAAAGGAGAGAAAAAGGAGAGGTCCAAATAACCCAAAGTAAGGGAGCAAACACACATCAGGCAGGTGCACATGTCCAGGGCAGGCAGAGCATCACACCAACAGCCAGCCCCAAGGGACACAGTCATACTGCAAGCAATTTTCTGTTCTCACAATATTTTAATCTTTAAAGAAAGAAGGCAGGGGGAAATGAACTGTGTTCTCTGTTGGGCCAGGGGAGCCAAGACATCTGCTGATAAGGACACCAAATGCACATGGCAAACCTGCAGCACCTTCCCAGGACACCCCACTCCACCACCCCACGGGAGAACAGGCAACAAGACTTTGACAGGAGATAAATCACCACAACCTCCTTGCCATTTGCTCGCTTGGAAAACGAATATGGTGATGCTACACAGCATTCCCCTCCAAAAAGCCAACACTCTGCTCCCAAGCTCTCAGCCCTACAGCAACAGCCACGTCAGAGACCCTGGGGAGACACTTGGGCTTGTGCCATTGCCTGTGCACAGAGGATGCTCTGTTGGCACCCAACAAGCAAGAGAGCACACGCAGGCTGGATACAGCCCCCGGTAATGCAGCTTCAGTCAGCTGCAATTCATGACTCTCATGACAAGCTCACGTGGCAGAACCAGCAATAGCTCCTTTTTGGAGGGTTTTCAAATGCAGCTCCTAACCCAAGACCATAACCATAATGACCTTCAGCAGCTGAACAGAGCCAGAGGGCTGAGAACCGAGGGCTCACTCGGAGTCCAGTGAGCACAGCAGTGAGCAGGGACCAACAGCACAAGGGAAGAGAAGGCAGCAGAACGGCTAAAACCCCTTCAGTTTGTTCAGTGAAGGCACATCATGAACACAAAGCCGTGCCTGGCCACTCAACATGCACACAAAGAGATGCACTCCAGCTTGCTGCTAAAGAGAAGGAAACTAGATCTGAGCTCATCATAGAATGTGTTTCCCTCATCACCTTCATGAACAGCCCAAAATGAGGGGACACACTACTCCCAAATGGCACCAGGAATTGCAAGGTGGCTGTCTGCACAGTGGGGATGCACACAGTGTCAGCTGAACCCTCTTCCCCATCATGGGGATGCACCCAGCGGCAGCTGTGTGCCTTTTCCTACATCATCATCCTGCTACCCTGATATGCAGGAGCTACCAGGAGTGAGACAGGTTTCTCAAACCTACTGTGTCTGTTGCCTTCTGATCTGCTGGCCAAGAGTCTGACTCCAAACAGTTGCTCATAAGCCCCAGGCAGTGGATTTTAATACTCAACATCAGCAAGGCAAAAAACAGGGGAAAACCAAACCAAATCTCTACAATTCAGTACCTACACAGTCAAGAAAGAAAGGAGACAGGCCAAGCTTGCCCAGGCTTATAGCTGGCACCCAGCAGGCTGGGCTCCCATGAGGACAGGCATTTGGCCACCGTCAGTGCCAAGAGGCACAATTTCACGGGCAAGGGTACATTGGTGTGCAAGAACACGTGCAGCACTCCTGCACATGCAGGGATCCCCAGTGGCTCCCTGCAGAGCAGTGTCCCACCAGCACGATTCATGTGCACTGTCAAGAGCATCCCCAGCTCAAGCTCCTGCCACATCAGCAAAGCCCATCACACATCACTGATGTGGCACTTCCAGACCTCTGCTACCCATTAAACACAAACACACTCCAGTGTGGCATCCAGTCCAGGCCACCACACAGCCCAAATTAACTGCCCTGTCTGCCAAATCTTAACAAGCCATTTCTCCATCACCAATGCCAGATTTTCCTTCCACTTTATTCACCGGCCCCAGCATGCTGACCGGCAAGCCAAAAAGGAAGGACATGAATGGAGTGTCCAGGAAATGGACAGTGAGAGTGGCCATAAAGCCTTCCCACTTCTCCCATCACACTCCCAGCACCTAATTTCCTACTTTAAAATAAGAAAAATGCAGTATCTGTAAACACATGCTACAGGAGAGTCCCAAGCTGCTGAAGCCATTAAAGCCTATGGCCAAGTGTCACTCCCACAGTGTCCTGCAAAGCTCTCCCACCCCTCTGGCACCCGGCTGCAGGCAGCCAGCTCACAGCCGCTCTCCTGGCCTGTGGGAGCCAGAAGCTCACTGCTCATGGCAGCTCAACACAGTGGCATGACCAGCTTGCTGGCAACCAAAAAGATGCCTGGTGGGCAACTCCTCTTAGCCCGAGACAGTCCACCCAATCTGCTCCTCCACAAGGCAGGGAGCTTCGCGTGCCAAGGCAGGTGTGCTTCAGCTGCCAAGGAGGCTGTGGAAAGCCTCAGGTCAGAGTGACAACACATCCCTAGCTATATTTTAGATGCAAATGGGCAAAGAAGCTCTGAGGACGCACTCTCAGTGCTGGAAGCAGGCTCTCTTCCCTGAAGTGCCTGGCTGTTACCCCTGGGCAGAGAGAGAACTGTAGGCTTAGCTCCTGCTGGCTTCCTGGACCAGCAGTCCTGAGGAGCCAGACTTCCCAGTAGCGTAAGAAAAAAAGCCTCTGATGAATTACTGGGCTCAAGGGAGCACAGGGGTTACTGTCAGCTGCTTCAGAGGCTTCTTGCATCAGGGCAAAACATCCAGCTGCTCTCCAGCTACCAGGAGGGATATAGAGGTTTCAGCAAAAACCAGCATCCTGTGCACTCCGCACATTTTCCTGCTGCCTTTTATGTCTTACACACAAGTGCTCTCAGAGCTTCACTTAGCTGTCCAAGTCCATCCTCAAGGTCACTGTCCCCACAAAGAAGCCACCAGGGACATAATTTAACCTTTATTAGTAAGAAAAGTATACAAAAGCCAGCTCAACCAGTAGGCCTTGAGAGCTGGCCAATTCAAAGAACTTTTTATAAGGTTACTGTTTGAGAGCTATACACCAAACTCCTACTATCCCAAGGCAGATGGCCAAAAAGTGAGATGGCACTCCTGAAAGCACAGATCTTCTCCTCTTGCTGCTGTTAATATCCTGCGCAGAAAACTCAAGCTGTCAGAAAACAGCTTTGCCACACTGCAAACAGCTCCTCAGAGGCAATCATAACCCTTTGTGCCTCTATTTTCTAAGGGCAGAATAGAGACAAAAAAATCAACATTGACATCAGGGCTACTGAGAAGGTGAACAAACACAATGCACCTCAAGGCTCGGCTGTAGACGCATATGAAGGACACATCTGACACCCTGAGCAGATTTCCTGCTGGGAAGGCAGGGCAACACTGGCCACAACTCCATATACGGATGGAGACCCCACCGCAGAGCCCAGTCATGCTGAAAATAATTCCTCAGGAATTTCTGCCAGTCTGCTCCAGTTGAAGCTCCCTGCCACAGACCTCCACAGTGGATCACTCTTACCCTGCCAGTCATTCACCTGATGTCCCCACATCCCTGTTTGTTCCTGTTATCTGCTGACTAAGGTATTCTCCATTGTTCTCCTGCTATAACCACAGTAAAGAAAAAGGGTGAAAGAAAAAGTTGGTGCCCTTCTGCCAACCTCCTGCTTCATCTAATGAATAGCCAGAGGGAATGCGCCCGAGGAAACACATCCAAGGAGCTGAATGAAATGTGGCCAAGTCACCGGCAGCTGGGCCACAGGAACAGAGGTAGCATTTTAAACATTTCCAAGGCCTCACAACAGGATGGACACCACTGCTTTGCCAAATGCCTTATCTGTGCACGGGTGGCAGAGTGGCGAGAGAGGGGTACGGAGCCTGCAGGGAGCTCAGGGCCAGCCTACCATGGCCACATCTCAGACCATAGCTTGTGAGCATGGGCATTGAAGGCTGACCCTGAGGTATATCTGAGTGTGTGATAAGTGAGCGGCTCTTCTTTGGGGCAGGCAGCACCGCATCCTGGTCCTAGGGATCCCAAAAAACAGGTGTTAAAGGAAGCTCAGCTTGGTCTGTACTCTCACACACAGTGAAGGCTGGGGGGGCATAGAAGGAATCTCCAGGAGCAGAAGGACATTTTGCTACACTGTTCACTCTCCAAGCACAAGACAGCTCCAACACCACCTTACAGAAGCCACTTGATTGATGCTGCCCTGTTGGAGAAGAGCTCCTGCATCCACACAGGCTGCACCTGCCCTGCCAGTGCTGCAAAACCAGGCCACCCACTCCAGGGCAGGGCAGAAAGGTTGGCTGGCAGACCCCTGCCTGCAGCAGGGCCAGGTACTGGGGGAGCCAAGCTGTTCCTCAACACCAAGGAAGATAACATCCCAAATAACCACAGTCTGAGAGTTTACTGGGGGGAGGTCCCACAGCTCATGGCATCTGTTCTGCCTGTACATCCTAACAAAATCTAGCAAACCTCGCTCCAAAATAGCAACAGACAAAATCTGCTGTTCTCCAGGCCTGAGAAGTTACTTTGAGAGAACAGTCTCCAGAGTTCCGATGCCATCTGTAATGAGACATTCTTCTCAATCATCTCTGTTTCCTTGCATTTGTCTTTTACACTATCCCAAGAAAGACTAAAGTATGGGAGGCTGAGAGCAGTGCCAAAGAGAAATTCATCAATTCCTCATGTGCAAATGCTTGAGGTTCAATGATGCCAGCCCCTCAGCTATAGGCAGTGCTTTAATACACTTGGGTAGCCCTTTAAATGGTGAGCACACAAAGGCCTGCCCAGACACTCTGCAAGTAAAATGCTACCAAAAGCACATATGGAGAGGCAACCCCTTCTTGCCTCAGCTCATAAAGCCCTTTAGTCAGAGACCAGCTCAGGGAACAGTGAAGAGAGCATCAACCTTGCCAGACTGGAGAGCCAGAGCTGCACGGACAGGGAACGCACAGGCAGGAGAGGTTCCTGCCAGAGGATGACAAGCCACTGTCACTAATGCTGGCTGCAGAGTCCCATCTTTGCAGAGCTCCTTTTTCCAAACAGAACTGGAACCCCAGAGGACACCAAGCCTCTTCCAACAGCATACAGGCTGTGGATCTCTCCTGGACTCAAGCTGCATTCATTCAGGGCACAGATACAGAAGATGCCCTGGACACTCCTGGCCAACCAGCACCATCATCATGGGGTCAGCCAGCCAGCGGGCAAGCACATGGTATCAGCTGCATCAAGCTACCAAGAAACTCCTCTCCCTGTTTGCCTGGCAGGTCTGTAGACATCAGTCTCCTTTGACATGTAGCAATATGGAAGCCAGGTAAGCAAACCCTGGACAGAGCAGGAGAGCATGGTTCCCACGGACCCATGTCCTAGCCCACTCTTACTGCACGTACCCATCAGAAGTCCAAATCAACATGGTTTTCACATCTCCTCTCCCTCTGTACTTGGATAAGCCACTCATATTCTGAAGCCTTCCTTTAGCAGGCATCTCTGGAGGAACAATCATGCAACAAGGTCCAGAAATCCACTTCTGTTCTGTGTCTGTCTCCCTCATCCAGCTACTGGTGACAGAAAGAGCAGGAAGTAGAGCTGGATCCAGGAAAGGGTTTAAGAACACTGTCCTCAGCCCTAATGCCATGCTCCATTCAGAAAAGCCGCCAATGGAGAGCCTGTCTAGAAACCAGAGAGCAGTATCTGCAGATAACCACATTTCCACACACAGTATCCCCTGTCAGATGTGGGCACAGCTGTACCTATTCAAACACAGAGGTCCTGCAAGCTGCAGAGTCACACCTCAATACAGGGCCCTTGCAGAAGGCACTCTCCTTGAAATTACAACTACCAAAGCTTCAAAGAGCCTGTGCCTACAGTGACACACACCTTCCTTTGCCTTCGGGATTTAGGACCCTGGTCCTCACATTCAAAGTACAATGTGGGACTGGCCTAACTCCAAACCAGCGACTTTATTCTCTGACAGAAACTCTCACCCTCCAGAGCAAGGAGATGGAGCGGTCACTGTGACTGGCCCACAAATCTGCAACCACAAACCTCAGCACCCTCACAGTAAGCACAAGCCTTGCTTCAGCCAGCCTCCCCGCAACATCACTGCGCAGCAAACAGCACAGTCTCTGCTGTCTGCGGCGGAGGAGAGAAACCTGCTTTTATGTATGCACCAAAGTGCATGCCGGGAAAGGCTCAGATACTCTGGTGAGGGGCACCCTGCGGGGACTGAGAAAGATCACTGAGAAACAGGGCTTTGCTTGCCCTAAAGCAACAAGCAGAGAAGCATACAAATAGGAGCAAAGGGCTGTGCATTCGTACACCCCACTGCGCTCCTTCTGAGGCTAAGCAAGCACAGGGTACAGCAAGGATGCACCAGGCACTTAAAGAAGTCATCAGAAATGGCTCTTTTCAGATCCTCAATTAACAAACAGACATCGAACACTTAAACCTCATTTCATCTAAAGTATATTCTAAGTTCAACCAAAGCAGATGAAAGATTGAGAGTTAAAAGTGCTCTGTGCACAAGACCTAGAGAACTCAAGGCAGTGGCTCACACAAAAATAGCAGCTTTCACAGCACGTCTATAGCAAAGCACTAATGTTTATTCTTGTATCTAGGACTAACTTTAATTCTGCCTCAATGCACATATATAACAAGGCATTAATGTTTCTTAAAGAACCAATACTTCACCTTACCTGTACGTCAAAGACGTGGAAGTCCCCATAACTTTGCAGCACCCTCGTTCCCGCATGTAGCTAATTGCTAATGCTGGAATTCACCTTCCAAGGCAGCCATACAGTGTAAGTAAGCCAAAGCGCAAAATGAAACTATGTCCACAAAACAAATACCTATCTCCAGTGCAATAGAGAGGGAGCCCAACTCCCTCCCAGCAGTTGTTGCTAACGGGGAGGGCCTGGTAGCTAAAGTCCCTCAATTAGCTAAAGTCCTGCTTCTGCCTTCAAAGAAATGCAAATGAGATACCTCCTGGGGGAAGAGGTGGGGGTCTTACACCCCAAGGCAGTAAGCTCTTTCTCCACACAGGTCTGCTGCCAGGCACAGGGACACAAGGGCACAGCCCCACCAGGCCTTCGCACAGGCTTTTGGCTGGGGTCCCCCACACATGCCCATGGCCTGCCCTTCCCACCTACTTTCCTGTGCCAGAGCTCCCAGGCTGTAATTCAAACAAATAATTTAGGACCACATCAGATAGTGAATGAAACAACTTTGCCCATCCACTGCCTACCTGTCCCTCCCTTGCAATAACAGGCACATTAGCAGGACATGCAGCCAGCTCACGGGCCTAGAGTAACACCAGCCTGACTCCTGATATTGTCTCCTACTCTAATGCAAAGCAGGGCTCCACAGATCCCAAACTTTTATAGAAACATTTAGAAAATACTCTGAAACTTGACACTGCAAGCATAACTTTTCCCTGCTTTCAGCAGAGTCACCCCAAAAGGAAGCAATGAATTACCTGCATTTCAACCCAGACTCCCCATCACAACTGAGCCAAATGACAGAGAGAAACAGACAAGTGTCAGAAAGCTTCACCAGAAGAGATCTAAACTTAATCTCACCGGGAAAAACACAAACCAAAAAATTCCCAAACACCACGGTAAAACAACCCACCCCAAAACAACCAGCATAAAGTTTGGGAAAAGGCAAGCCTGCAGAAGGCACGCTGTACCTCAGAGGACAAATGTTCGTAATATCATGAAGCAGCATCCCTCAAGGGGAAACCAGGGCTGGAAAATATGATGGGCACCCCACGGCCAAGCCAATATCTCACCGTCACAGTAACACCCGCACTCCTTGAACCATACTCAATGCGCCTCTGCAAGCACATTTCCAGTGCCCACACAGAAAACTAAGAGGGACTGGGACTTGGTTCCCACGCTTCTCATTTTCTTTTCTGGACTGAAAAAGAGTGTTTTGCTCCTGTTAGAGCAAGATTTATACTCACTACAGGCTGCAAATGCCTTGGAGACAACAGGCTGCAGTACAGAAACAGAATGCACCCCTTCACCTCAAGGCAGTATTTCCTCCACAGAGAGGAGGTCCTCACGCAAAGGATGGGTCATAAAGCTTCCCTGACCCCCATCTGGTGTTAACACAACCCAGCACCTCTCTAAGCACTGGGCCCAAGAGCAGTGCAGAGCAGGAGCTCTACACTCAGGCACAAACTCTCCCAGCTTTTAGCTGACTTCCAAAAGAGCCAACTGCACTCAGGCATTCCCTAGAGCACAGTCATAACCTTTCCCCAGATATCTGCCAGGGACCGGCCTCGAATATTAAAGCCCAGCCACAGTGTCCCAGGTATACCCTAATACTTAGGCTGACTGGACACATCCAACATAACAATGCTAAAAATTATTAGCCACATACTGGCAGATTGCTAGGCTGCATCCCAGATTTTCCCATATAAGGGAAAGTTGAAGGCATTGTCCTATCACACAGAAAACATATTGCACCAGCCTGAGATATTAGGAACAAAATCAGATTCGCCTCATGTCACAAGCTGACACCCAGAGAACGATGTTTCTCCCCTTTTGCTGCCGGGTTGGTCAGCTTTCCCCAACTCTGTTATTCCACCAGGGGCTGGTGCTGGATGATCACCGGAGACTGGGACAGGCATTGCCCAGCGTGGCACTCACAGCACTGGTGCTGTGCAGGGCCCAGCACTTCCTTAGAGGATTTTGGTCCCACCACCACCACACATGGCAACACAGGCACTGACACCTCTCCCACAGTCAAGGGTAATTCTGTTTTCATAGGTTTTTAGGGTGCTGAGAACCCACCACACAAACCCTGCATGCTGTCACTAACACTCTGCCCACAGCAAACACTGCTGCTCCACTGCATACAGACCCTTCACCCTGACCATCTCCTCTCCCCTTGACAGTGCTTGTTGGCCTCCAACAATCGCTCTGCCTCTGCTTTCACAGACCAGGGGAGGACCACCAACACCAGAGGCTGACTCCACTGTCCCAAGCAGGAAGCTGGGGATAAGCAAGGAGAAATGCATTCACTGCTACTTGCAGGAGCAATGAAACAAGCCCTCTCAACTGCTCCAAGGCCCAGTGAGACATCCAACCGCTGAGCTTGACAATGTCTCTTTAAGACAATCTCAGAGCAGCCTCCCCATGCATGCCTGCTTTCCAGACCCAACACAGAACTCTGCATTCCTACACCAAGGGCTCACTCTCAGCACAAGGCTGATCAGCTCTTCCCCCTTACTGAGGGCAAGCTTCTCCTGCGCACTGATGAGGACGATATCAGCTCTTATCTGCACAAAGCCCAGACAGGCCCGGACACCACAGCAAAACACAAAGGCCTGCTCTGGCAGCCTCTCAAAAAACAAGTCTCACGAAGTTGCCCAGCTCATAAAAACAAGTTCACGTGCTTGTACAAAGCCCTCTTGAAATAACGCAAACCACTACAGTGAAACTCTTTATATTATCCACCTGTAGAAGTTTATGTGTTTGGAGAAACTCTTGATAAAATATTAAAGATCACTCAAGGAAGACAAAACCTTTAAAATTACTGAGATTACACTTTTGGGGGGTACAGAGATTTACTTTCTGCTGAAGAAATACAATAAAAAGCAGTCAGGAAAACTAGACACTCCTCTGAGACCCTCCTCCACCAAGCCACTAGAAACCAACGGACCCCAAAAAGACCCACAGAACTGACCCCTGGGTCTACCATTGGAATGCCTAGGGCCAGCTGTTCGAAGACAAGCAGCATGGTCCCCTAAGGCCATCACGCAGGACAATGGAGAAAGAGGTAAACTCAAGCCATTAAAAAGACATATACTACCAAACTAGAGAGCAGCACTCAGAACACAGTAACGAGGCCCCTGGCAACACCTTCCATGAGAGATGTGCATTATTCACAGCTGCAGCATGGATAAACACGGCAAGAGCTGCCTCAGTGTCAGATTCACACAGGGTCTCCGTATTGGCCTGCAGCAAGGGGCTGCAACTGCCTCCTCAGGACAAGACAGCCGGTGTTTCTGCTGGGAAGAATGAGACAACAGGCAGGAATAAACAGCCTTGACTGTGGGGTGGGCTTCAAACTTCAAAGTGCAAATGAACCACAATCAGTCATTCTCAAAGTCCTCTCCTTGACTTCAGCTTTTGTTTGAAGAATAAAAACATGTACTTTCAGTTCTGCTGCACAAGGCACACACGTACATTTTGACAGGACCCAGTTCTCCTAGTTATCATGTTTTTCAGCTTGAAGCACCTGAGGGGCAACATTCAGTGAGCTGCACCCCACTGCTGTCATGCTGCCTATCTCTGCAGTGAAGGCAGAGCAGCAGTATGTCCAGCACTCCTGAAGGACCTGCAAGAACAGGCAGCTGTACCAATTCAGAGACATGGGCTGAACGAGCATTACCAAAGACAAACAGACAACTTTACACTTAGTAGTGCAAGAGCAATCAATTTTCAGGAAAGGAACCCAGGGGCAGCCCAAAACCAAAACCAACCCAGCTCAAGGCCAAAAGCCTTGGGAGAGAAACAACTTATTTACTGCAGGAAGAATTTACTCCCAGAACAAAATATGTTGTTATTGCTTCATAGTTCAAGAGTTTGACCAAAACTACAATTTCTCTGCAAAGGAGCACAGCAGAGCTCCTGCATGAACAAGGTAAACAAGGGGCGAGGAGAGGCAAGACAGCACCTCTTCCCATACCATCACCTGAACAGGGCCCAAAAGCAACAGCAACACTTCACAGCAGAGAAAACACTCTCTGAGAGCTCAGTGTTTCCTCTCCTCCGGCAACACCCTAATCCAACTGACTCCACAGCAGTTAAAAAGATACTCTACAAATAATGGAGTCAGGGATAAACATCTAACAACACAACAGCATCTCTCTGTCCCCCAGGAACCCCGTGCCAGGGAGGCCAGTGCCAGCTGAGGGGTGCTGGAGGCTTCTGCCCAGTCCCATCGGACACTGCACAAGCACAGTCAACCATCTCCATCTGTCTCTCCTCATTCTCCAACCCCAACAGCATTTGCTGCATTTCCTGAGCAGGAAGTAAACAAGAAAAAAGACTGGGCTTTTGGCTAAAAGCATCCCGACTCCCTGAAGAAACAAAGCAAGCACTTTTCATAGCAAAATTATCAAAAAACTCTATCACATCAAAGGCCAGCAGCAGACCAGGCAGAACCAACTCTGCGTGCGCTGAGGCAGCCTGCCTGGCCCCCGCGGTCCCCGACTTCACTGCGAGTTCAGTGTAGTTGTCAGCAGGCAAACTGATAACCAGAGGGGGACCCGCTCTCAGGCGGGTGCACCCTCGCAGCAGCAACCCGAGCTGACGATTTCGCTTCCTCCTCCCGTATTGTTTGCGTGCGTGTCTCTCACAGCCTTCATCCTACAAACCTCACTGATCAAGGCTAAAATCCACCTCCATCGCCAGTGAAGGCCACTGGCGAGCACAAGGGAGCCCCACGTCGCGGCCACAGACACGCAGCGGGCGCGATGACTGCGGCGAGACGCGGCTCCGCCGTGACTGCGATGCCTCTGTTGTGACATGGCTGCGGTGTCACAACCGATCCGCGTCTGCTCCGCGCGCAGCGGGACGGAACCGCGGTGACAGGGACGAGCCCGCGGTCCGGCGCGGCGGGAGCGGCCCTTCCCCCGCATCCCCCTCCGCGCCCTGGCTCCGCGGGGCCGGGCAGCGGGCAGCCCGCGCCTCGGGGCCTCCAGCACGCAAAGGGACCCGCTTGCCCCCGACCGCCAAGTTTAAAGACTTAATTATTGATATTCTTGAGCACCGCAGCCGAGATGCCAGGGGGGAACTGCGCCCCGCGGGCGGGCTCCGGCACCCCGCACCCGGGGGGGCTCGCTTCCCCCTTCCCGGCCGGGAGGAGCCCTGCTGA
>VXAZ01006034.1:727749-742920 GCA_013399875.1 Gymnorhina tibicen
CCGGACCCGAGCCCCGCCCCGTGACCCGCCCGCCCCGGGACCCGCCCGTGCCACACCGCGACCTGCCTGCACCGCGCCGTCACCTGTCCGCACCGCCCCGTCACCCGCCCGCACCGCCCGCACCGCTCGGCCCTGCCGTGGGGCTGTGTCTGCCCCGTCCCCGCGCCGCGCTCTCCGCAGGCGCTGCCGCCCAGGCCCGCCGGAGTCCTCGAGGTGCGAAGGCACCCGCGGGCGGCCCCGCGTGGAAGCAAAGTGCGGGAGCGGCCTCGGAGGCCGCAGGCCCTGGAGGAGGGAATGCCGCTCCTTAGAGGGATGCTCCAGGAGACGGGCTGGGAGCAGGCTCGGGCCAGGGGCTGCGTGACCCCCCTCTCCAGGGAGAAAGTTGACATGGAGCGACCAGCAAGGTTTGGCTCTGGTTAAAACGGTGAGCTAAGCCTGCCGAGGTGGGTTTTCCCTTGGAATTCCCCACAACCAAACCTCCTTGGGACGCCTATTCCTGGTCACACGGTGTTGAGGGCTTTGCACCACAGTCCCTCCACTGCCTCAACAGCCCACAGCTGGACCAACAGCACCCTTGCTTTGGTGGCCCACAGTGCCATGCCTGCTGTTCTGCATGGCAAGGTGGCAGGGCTGGGGAAGAGGAGCAGGGCTGGCAGTGTGCAGTCACTCCATCCTCCCTGCTGATGCAGAGATGCTCTGGCACCAAAAGAAACACTGCTGGAGATAATTAGCTCTGCTGAGACTGTGTACAGGGCAGTCCTCATGCAGCCATACTGCCTGCCAGGCCCCTTGGGAAGCTGGCACAGCCCTGTGCTGAAGTCCTGGTCTGTTCAGCACCGCCTGGCGCTAATGTCCTGTGCCATCTGGCTGGCATGTTCCCTTTATGCCTCCTGGCTTTCCCCAGATGCTCTCCCCAGGGCTGTACAGCTCTTACACTGGTCACAGAGGTCTGCTGGGCAGCACCACTGGGCAGTGCCAGTGTCCTCTGCAAGCACCTGTCACTGCACACTTGTAGACTAAACGCAGCCAAGGGACATGGATCCATCATGGAGCTACACCTACCCCATTCCGCAGCTCCTCCAAGTCCTGCACACAGACCAGTATAGTGTGCTCTTCCCAGTGAAGCAAGTCTTCCTTCTCCACAGCATTCTCCTTTATCATTTCTTGCTTGCTCCAACCCACATCTCCACCCTCCATCCTTTCTCCTCCCTCAGTCTGGCTCCTTGCCCATGGATGGCGCTGCTGGACACTGCTGAGATCTCACATGTACGTTTTGTCTCTCCTGTCCCCAGGTTCAGATTCTTTCTGCTTATAGAAGGCCAGCACAGGTGCAGTATTCCTCTCCAGTGCCTTCCCCGTTCCCTAGTCCTGCCTGCTTCTTCTCTAGGCACCAGCCTTGCCTGTACCTGATGTGTTCAACCTGCACCAGGCAACCTTTGGCAAACCAGCATCATCCTGTGCTGTACCTTTGCTCTGTCTCCAGAGCAGCACTTCAGCCGCGGAGTGAAGAATGCCTGTTAACGTGGAATTAATTGGTACTTTATGACCAGGGAACCAAAACACCCTATTTGCAGATCAACCACTTTTTGCTCAGTTGGTCTCAAAAGGAGTGGCTCGATGCTGTACATGTAAAATGGGCTGGCCAGGGGTTAGGGACCGATAAAGCAAAGCACAAACAAATTCGCTTGCCAGATTCACCTGGCAAGGATCATTTGGAAAGACATTGTAACGCCTTTGTTATAGAATTGCAGAAGTTTTGATGGAAAAGGACCACAGGAGGTTATGTAAGGGGTTTCCAGAGGTACCTTCCCAGCACCACATTGATGATCAACACAAGATGAGATCCGCCTACCTGAGCCATAGCACCTTCCATGGCCAGAAGTTCCCCCACCCATCTGGTGACCTCTGTCAAGGCTGCACCATCCCAGCATTCCACCTTAACCTTTCAGGACTTTGTGGTTACTGCTCCTTAATGTATCACCAGGCAATGCCAAGAAGATTTTGAGTCCATCATCCTTGAAACTGCTTTATCAGTACTTGCAGACTGCTCTTGGGTCAGGTCCTGCTACCTCTTCACCAGGAGAAAGCAGCCCAGCTCCTCCACCTATATTCAGGGGCCCTGTCCCCACCTTGGTTGTCCAGCACTGATGTCTCTCTCAGCTTCTCAGTTTCGTGGGTTCCAATACTGGACAAAAAAAAGAATGTATGATTTTGTAACAGAAACTCATCTGCCAGTTCAGTCTTAATCCAGGCCATGTCTGTTTATTCTTTAGAGAGTGGGATTGCTGTGTTTTGGACAAGGTGATTTAGAGAACTGTTCCAGAGTCAGTAATTCATTGTGCTTGCAACACCCACACAGGACTGAGAAGTGTGTCCAAACTGTGACCTTTCCCACCTGGTCCCCTCACAAGGCCAGCATGAGCTTTGTTTTTGAGTGACCTCAGCATGCTTTGATGCCAGTACTAGAACCTCCCTCAGCCTCTCTGGAAAACAGGATTAGATCCTGAGTTTGGCTGTTTCCAAATCCCCCTGGGCTCAGGTTGTAACCCCTGTGAGTGCAGCTGAGCAGAGCTGGGGTCAGGCATCACCTGGAACACAGCATTGCTGCCAGCACCCATCATTGTAGACAGTCTTTGGGATAACTGCCTTCTGATCTAAAGAAATAATAGTAGCAGTAGTAGTAGTAGTAGTAATAGTAGTAGTAATAATAATAATAATAATCTGACATTTTAGCATTTATAAATAGGGATTGGGGCAGTCTTCCCTGGGAAAACTCCTCTGAGCTCAGGATACCCCCATACTTCACTGCCCAGATGGAACCTGCCTCCTCCCAGGGAGCTCGGCCAGCCCGGCACACGTCCTTACCTGCATCCTTGCCTGCACTGTGCTGTGGGGACACTAATGCCCACCACATGCACAAACATCCACTGTGGCCCTGATTTACAGGTGTCCCCCACCCTGGAAGAGAAACTCATTACTGTTACGTACTTCCCTTGAAACCAATGTTACCTGGAATCAGGAAAAGCAAAATGCAAACAAAGGTGGTTACTCGCAGCATCAGCCATCCCCAGGTGGGTGGTTGTGACCTGTGTCGTGTTCCCTGCGTCACTGGTGCAGTGATTCTGCTCTGGCAGCCCCTGTGTGCAGCTCTGTGAGGAGCAGCAAGAGCTGAGCTGCCACCAGGGACAGAGGACCTCCAACGTCACATGCCACTCGCAAAAGTCACTGATTTTTTCAAGCCCAGATTTTGCAGCAGAAGGTGCAGCCTCCCCCCAGGAGCACTAGGCTGAGAGGCACCGCAGCTCTGTGCCATGCCTGCAGCCAGTGCCAAAGGCACTGCATATCCTGGCCAGGAGCCCCAGAGACTTCCAGTCCCTGCTTAAGATGCAGTGGCAGTATGGATTGACTGGGCAAACCTCGGGGCTGCAGCACTTTGGTCAGGCGGGTGCACGCGCCCAGCTGGCACACACGGGTCTGGGCAACCCTCGGGCATCCACAAGCACAGTGCTGGGTATGCTGCCACCACAGGGACAGGCCCTGGCAGCAGCAGGGACAGCTTTGGCAGCAGAAAGGACAGAGTCCCTGGAGGCTGAAGAAATGCCAAGTGTTCCCCGGCTAATCTCATTCCCTTACAGAGAGGGATGCTCCAGAGATGCCTGCAGGGCAGGCTGGGTTTTTGCAGGGGCAGGCAGAATGAGTGGCGTCCCTTCTGGATGATCTCCCACCCCGTGACACAAGCCCGGGGAGATAAAGGTTTCTCTGTGGTGGCAGCCCTCACCCGGGATCAGGGCGGGTTTTGGAAGCTGGCTCAAGAGACCATTAAAGAAGCAGCTAACTGCTGTTAGCCATAGGCCTCTTGTGGTAGAGGGATGCAGGGCTTTTTCCAACTCAGTAAATTAGTCTCAGCTGCTGCTGATGTAGCAACCCCTGGCTTGTTGTGGCCTTCTGTATGTTTGCATATTTCAGAGCATCCTTCACTTGCCCAGTTCTGGGGAGGCTGTTGTGGCTCCGATGGTTACCTGGGGTCTCCTTACAAGCCGGAGGCTTTGTTGGGGCTCTGGAGCTTTTACATGAAGAATAGTCTTGCCAGGCTGTCCCGTTTGTCCCAGCATAGGGATCCCGCAGCTCCTTTCTATTGGGCATCTTCCCATGCCAATGAATGGCCACACAGCACCAGGTCCAGGCTGGAGGAAAAGCTTGGCTCTCTTTGCCACCAAGGCGCTCTCTCTGACCTCCATCCTGGCTTTCCAAATGAAGGTCAGAACTGAGGACCAGGAGCTTCAGTTCCTCCATCTCTCTTTGATGATCCATTTGTAAAGCGAGGCAGAAGGGTACATTTGTCCAGAAGCTGTCCTGCAGACTTTACAGTAGACACACAAGATAGTTTCTGAATGGACCATAAATGAGATATGTTAAGATGTACACCAGCAGACAGTGCTGGTTTTACTGCATGTTTCTCTAGATGCAGATTTCAATACAGTTTGCTTATGCTGATAAAAACCTGGGCAAAACCACTGGAGTTATTGTGCTGGAGTCATCAGCACAAACAGACTATGTCCTGGCCATAGCACGGGGTCACAGCCAGCCTGGGCATGCTGCACCTGGCAGTCAGGTCAGCTCAAGCATCCTCGAGCATACTCTCCCCATACATGGCACAGGCACAATCAGAAAGTGCCAATCCTTCACTTCAGACTGGAGTTTGTGTGTGACAGGGGTGTTGGGCTGCTCAGCCTCTGCTCATCTGCTACCTCCGTGGTGCAGATGCTGACAGAAGCTCAGTGTGGGCCAGGGGGTTTGTGCTCGTACCCTGGTACAGGAGTCCTGTGTCTGGGAACCAGACACAGTGCAGGACCGTCCCAGAGGCTGGAGACACACATGGTCTCTGGCCCGGGGTTCAAAGGGGGATGAGATCACACTAAATCATGTCCTTTAGAGCAAAACCTAATGTATCTGGCTCTCTACTAGAACAAACCCCCTTAAGCTGATTCAGGAATGTCACAGAAGTAATTTGATTTGGGAAAGATTTGCTCTGCTTGAAGTGAAGGTCAATTCCTTTGGGAAATGCTTTGGCTGAACCCATCCCTGCCTGCATCAACCATCTCACACCCTTGAAGCAGATATTTTCTAAAGCTGGGCATCCATGGGCCCACGGCCCAGTGCCAGACACAGGGAGAACTACCTGGGACCCAGCACCCAGCACCCAGCAAGGTTTGGCCATGGCTCTGCAGACAGGCTGCATGGAGATTTTACCAGTCCTTGTTGCTCATGCTGTTGCATCCCAAGAGCAGATGCATTCCTGCTGCTTGTGCTGGTGGCCGTCCCTGTGCACAAGTCCCTTGGCTGTCATGGGTCCCCTTCAGCAGTGGAGAAGTCGGGGCCATTTCAGAGACTGGAGCCAGGAAACTGGAGATAGAGGCTGTAGTTACACCAGCAGCAAAAGCATCAGTTACATTTGCAGAGGGCTTTTGGGAGGATTTGCTTGGGAGCACTTGATGGTGAGCAATGACCCCCAAGCTGTCTGGTCAAGGGGGACATGCAGGTCCAGCCACCAGGTCCCACTGGGTGCCAGCCCAGCCCCTGCCACACTGCAAAGCAGGTAAGAAGCAGAGCTCAACAGTTAAATGGCTGTGGTGAGGCAAACTAGACAATGGAGCTGCCCTTGCAGCCTTTTTCCACCAGCTTCAGCCATGGTTCCAGCCAGATCCAACACAGCAGGAAGGAGAGGGAGTTCCTCTGATGCTGCAGCACCCCTCCTTCCTTCCCTGCTGCTGGAGCACACCTATGCCCCTGTGAAACACAGAGCCTGCAGGCAGCTGGAGGGGAGGGATCAGATTTTAAAGCCCCCGGGAAGTCTGTGAGCAGCCATGAGTAATCAACCGTGTCATCAAGGCAGAATTCAACATCTTCCAGACTGGTGTGGCAGAGTGAATTAGGGCAGGGTGGGGTTCAGTGTGAGATCTGAAGAGCACTCCGAACCCAGGTGAGATGCTTGGACACATCTGGAGCACCGCAGGACTCCCCAGCTCCAGGGGTCACCACGGCCTGATCCTTGTGGAATCTTCCATGTGTCAGGTGCCCTTCAGTGGAGCCAAGAGAGAGGAGCTGGGAGGCTCCTCCATAAGCAGCTGAAGGGGTGGCCTGAACTGCGCATAGGACTGGAGGTGCTCCAGCCCAGATGCCTCTTGGCCCTGGTTTTGCCTGTTGCTCGTGGGGTTATCCTGCCTGTGTTCCCCCTGCCCAGCAGAGAGCAGGAGCAGTCAACCTCCAGGCTATGCAGGAGACCCCAATGTTCCCTTGGCCTTGGTGTAGGGAGTTGGCAAGGTAGGCTGCAGCTGGAAATTCCTCGTTCAAGGACAGAGGTTCCTGTGGATGTGGTTATTTGAGGAAATTCCCTTGTCCTCAAGAGCTTCTATCAGATAAATTATCTGATTGCTGTTGTAAATTTTCCTGTGGGATTATTTGGGATTATTAAGTGGTTTCCTGGGCTTTGCTGCTGCAGATAATTGATGTCAGGGAAGGTGGGGTGCTGTGCACAGGGCTGTTGCTCACCCTGTCCCTGCGTGAGCTCTGTGCTTTGTCAGTGCTGTAAACCTGGGGTCTGTCCAACACCGCATCCTGCTCATGGCATGGATGTAAGATTGTGACGGATCACACGGAGGGGACTTGGGAGCCTCCTTCCCCATAGGACCCCACATGCCCCATGGGAGGCTGTCCCACAAGGCACAGTATCACAGCCCACCTTATCTTGCAGGCAAGTATGGAGCAAAAATTACACATAAAACTTTAAAACTATGAAGAATTTATATCTAATCTTCTTTTACTGATGCTCTTCTGCAGCTGCAGTCCTGGACTGAGGAAGAGGGCTGAGCAGGCAGCTGTGGTGTTCTGCATCCTCCTGCCCTGTGCTGTATGAGCCCTGTGGACCACATGTGCTGCTGCCAAGGTCAGCTGTGATGGCAGAAGCTGTCATCTTCATCTGGTCAGACCTAATCCCAGGGACACCTTGTGCACAGCAGCTTTACCTGGGGGGAGAAAAATCCACCATCAGCAGTTTCCCAGTGACATCCCCTGGACTTAACTTTTTGTTCCAGTTTTGTGGCTCTTATTACTATGGAGCTGCCGGCTCAGAGGTGCTTCTGAGCACTCCTCCAATTAGTGAGAGTGAAGGGTGCTTAACATGCTGCTTATCATTAGCCAGGTCCCTGAGCATCCATCGCCCGTCTCTGCGTGAGCTCTGCTCATCCAGCGCGTGCAACTAAAGCAGAGCCATCGACCATCACTGCCCCTGGACTGAGACAACAGAAATTATTTCACAAATTCCAATTACATTGCCCTTGTATCTATACACACTGTTTCTTGCCCGGCACATTTTCCTCTCACTGTCCCCAATTGATTTTGTTGCCAGACAGGTTTCCTCACCAGGCTCCTCTTTCCCCAGGCTCCCACTGAGCACCCAGTATGGCAGGGGGTCTGCTGCCCACATGAGCTTCATCCGCTTTGTTTTACCCCAGCATTTCATTCTTATGACTTCTCCATCTGTCTGTTCCTGAGGGAAGCTGGTTTGATATTCCCAGCACCAACCTGTGTGGCTCTGTGGGATGGGGACGATGGTGCGCTCCCATGGCCAATAAAGACCAGTTTATCCCTTTAGGTCTCTTGTCCAGTTCTACCTTTGCTTCTTCACAGGCCGTAAGGACAGCCAGGCCCCTGCTGAAAGGGTTTTCCATACGCTTGTGCCCAGAAATGGTTAAATCCTGGAAACAAGGGAACCTTTGGGACCAGCTAATGCTAATACCACATAATACCATGCTGTTGTGGACCCGGATCTCTGAGAAACCTCAGCAATGGAGACTCCAGCTCCTCCTTCTTATGACTGGGAAGATTATTCCCACTGCCTACCTTGATTTTCCCTGTCATAATCTAAGCCTGATTCTATTTGTGTTATCTGGCACGGGCAGATTCCTTGTTGCAGGAATCATTTACATTCCAGCAGACTGCTGCTGCAACCCCCTTCACTCCCTCCTACCAATTAAACAGTCCCACATTTGCTGTGTTTTCTTGCAGTCATGTTTTCCAGGTCTCTGACATCCTTATCTGGATCCTCTCCAAGCAGCCCAAAGGGCAATGTCCAGACATAGCTGCCTTCTCCAGCCACTGCTCCCAGCTGCTGCGGAGAAGGGCAGAGCTGCCTCCAGCAACTCCACAGCCCTCTCACAGTTACACATCCCAGCATTGTTTGCCCCTTTTTTTGCTGTTAGCCCCCTGTTCTGCAGTTATTAATTAGCATGTCAGTCCAAAATTGCTTCTTGCAAGTGAGTAATTTCTTTGTTGATACAATTCCTTGTTTATACAGTGTGCTGGCTGTGCTGGGATGCTGCTGGTATGGGGCTGTGCTCCATGATGTCCTGCTCCCCAAGCCTGTTTATCTAATTTCTCAGTGAGGTGTTGTGTAGGGAGAGTTTGGAGTTAGGCATCTGCCTTCCAACACAATCCCCACACTTCCTATCTTCCTACTGTGCCTGCAGTTGTGTATGCCATGATCTCACCTGCTGACAGCCACAGCCTGGAGGCTGAGCTGGGACCAGCACTCATTTCACACCAGGCTTAGGCTGGATATGATCTGCAGCTTGCTGCTGAGATGTTTTTATGGACCTGTGTCAAAGTCCTTTGCACATCAAGCATACACACTGTGTTCTTCTGTCAGAGGAGAGAACCAGACCAGGTTTGCCACAATTTGCCCTGAGAAGCCAGAGTTGGCAACTGCTCCTCAGTGTGCCACCCTGCAGGGTTCTGGGCTGCTTTGCTGCTTATCCTTGTGCTTCCCAGAGGTCCAAAGTAGCACTAAGCACTCAGGTTTCCCCTCTTCTTCAAAACCACAAAGTATTGCCCTTCTGCTGCTCCAGCTCCCCAGTTTTGCCCTCCTGCTCCCGACTTTCCTGCTGCCTGCTCTGCCTGTATCCACATAGGGCTGCCAGACCTGGCCTGCCTGCACTGCTCTCTCTCTCCAGGCTCCCCAGTTCTGTTCCTGGCAGGGCTGTCGCCTCCCACTGGTGCTGACTGAACACCCTGGCTGGTTCAGACTGAGGCACTGAGGCAGTGAATGCTCTTGGCACCACAGTATCCATCATTCCCCTTTCCACCCCAGAGCATCAGCCCTGGCTTTGCCTGTCCCCTTCCTCTCCATGTGCTCTCACTGCCTTGCCTGCTGAATCCTTTTTCTGTTCCTTTTGGCCTTCTTGATTTTGCATTCTGAGTGGACACATTTACACAAACCTGCCTGCCTGCTTGCCGGTTGCTCTGGGGGTTTGGAGACAGCATGGGATATTCCCCATCCTGACATTGCCTTTGGTGTGGCTGTTGCTGTGGTGTCCCGCAGCCTCTCTCCAGCTGGGCTGGTAAGCCATGAACAGCAGACGTGGCCAATATCAGGGGGGTTGGAGATGCCTGAGGTGCACAGAGGGCCAGGGCACTACCCAGCAGTATCGGGTAAATTGCTCTAAGGACAAGGTTTTCCCCATGAGGGTGGCCAGACCCTGGGCCTGGGCTCACAGAGCTTTGGGCTGTCCATTTGTGGAACTATTTGAACCATACCTGAACAAAGCCACAAGCATCTTGCTCTGGTGCCCCAGAGGTTCCTATTCCCAGTCCCAAGCTCTAGCTCTTTCCCTCTGCAAGACAAGGAGCTCTTTCATGTCTGAGTGGCATTCATCCCACCAATTTCCCCCCACACTCCACATCCACACCCTAAGGTTAGAAGCAAAGCCATAGCCTTTCTCTTCTCCTTGCCTCTTCCCAAAGAACAAAATAATTTTTAAAGCCTTGGGAGGGTTTTCTGGACAGTCTGTCCGTGCTGTCCTGGTACCACACCAACTGCTTGGGTAGGGACAATTCTCCATCACCCTGATGTCCCGGGTTTTGGGATAGCCTGGCAATTGCTCATGGAAAGCCCCTCAGCTTGGCAGGATGGCATCCAGGTTCTCATTGGATCGCAAGCCAAATGTATCCAGCCTGCCTCTGCAAAACAGTACATTTCCCCTTAATCCGCTGCCTGTGTTTCCAGAACAAGCTTCATCCTTCCATATTAATATTCCAGTCATGAGCCTGAGCCCACCAAGCCTTTGTTATGCCAATTAAATCATAATCTTGATTGCACATTTAGACTTCCAGCTCCTTTTCTTTTTCCCTCTGGAGTGCCCCAACAGGGTGGGCATGCAGTAGGCTAACCCCCGTTCTCCTCTGTGCCCAAGGGCTGTGCCGGGAATGCCACGTCCCTCCTGGGTCTCCTGTGGCTTCTGCAGGTTGCAGGTGTGCAGCTTTACACCTATCCATGTGCTAGGGCAGCTGGGGCTCGCCAGGCTGGCACCCCTTTCCCTTCCACCCTGGTGCCAGGAGGTGAATGAGGGTGGCCAGGGAGGAAACAGGGCAAGGGGGAGCAGTGAGTACCTAAGCTGGGCTCTAAACAGCATCCATCTCCATGCAGCAGCCCCAGGGCTGCTGGAGGCAGCTTTGGGCAGGGTGCCGCTGGCTGGGGATGGTCTGCACTGCAGGCATCAGGGCGAGGGGCTGGTGGGAGGGACGGGACTCCCAGGCCCCTCTGTGCTGGCTGCAGAGTCCATGATGGTGCAAAGGGGTCCATGTGTCCGCTTGCATATGAGTTCTTTTCAGCCAGCAGCAGAGCACCGGAGCCAGGAAAAGCCATGTTTGAGTTATTCCAGCTGCAAGGCCACACTTGGACACCATCAGTAACTGGTGTAAATCCAAGCCCTGGGCATACTTCCCAGGGGTGTGAACCCTCTCCTGGAGCTTTGTGCTTTGTCATCAACACCGGATGGAAAAACAAGCCCATTCAGCACTGCCTGGAGCAGCCTCAGCCAGCAGGATGCTCCCTGCCCACACCACTCCAGTGCATCCCGTGGATTTAAGGCAGGGCCCTGCTCAGAGGTGCCAAGTCCTTGTTTCTCAGAGGCAAACCAACTCCCAGCAGAGCCCAGGGAAATCAATAGTGCAAAGGAAAATGAGCTCATTAAACAGCCATCAGCTCAATGCGAGGAGCCTCCTGTCCTCCTGCTGCATCCGTACAGCTGTTGCCTGGATCTGGCCGGAGCCAAGCCCAGCTGCCAGGCTGGCAGCAGGAAGAGATGCACTTGCTGGGCTGCCCAGTATTGCCAGCTCCCATGTGAGCGCTGGACTTCCCTGGCCTGGTGGGGGTGAGCGGGGCAGCTTTTGGGAGCTGTTCATCTGGAGCAGCCCAGGGCAAGGGTCAGGGCTGCACACCAGGCACAAGATTTGCCACTGGCTCTGCCAGACCCCCAGGCACAAGCAGCACCTTCCCACCAGAGGGACCCCCGGCTGCCAATGCCCCCTCTTTGACCAGCACCTTGCAGAGAAGCACAAAGCTGTTGGGACACACTGGCCCTCCAGGAGAGGAACAGATTTTCTCTGACATCACCCCAGTCAGGCTGTTTCCACAGCTTTCCAGGGAGATATGAGTTGATGGGGGTGGGAGGAGGGAGCTGGGGGAAGGGGGTGGCCTGGCCACAGAGGAACAGGAGCACCCAGGGCTGCAGGAGCAGAGGCAGAACAAGGTTCTTTGCTCTGCAGTGAGGGGACAAGGGGCAGACACAAGGGACAAGCAAAGTTCAGGCTAGGGCTGGTGGCTTCCAGCATCCCATGAGTCATCCTGCCATCCTCTGAGCTAGGCTCTCCACTGAATATGAACTGGGAAGGAAACAAGGGTATTTCTTAAGGTCTGTGCTGGAGCTGAATGCTGTGGGATAGGGAAGTTTCCTTTTTGAAAGCAAAACTCAGTTTCATTTTCCTTGACTCAACGAAATAATTTCATTCCTTAAAAAAAATTCCATTCCTTATCATTTTGTTACAAACTCTGCTGAGCCAGCACAATTATTTCATGTGAATTAATGGTACCAACTATTTGCAGTTCCCTGTGTGGGCAGAGGGGTGGGTCCCACCACAGACAGTGCCCTGGAACAGCACCCCAAGACTCCTTTAGCACCCCAAGGCTCCCTGGCACTGTACAGCCCTGGCAGATGTGTGGTGTGGCCCTAGGGCATCAGCTGTGTGTCACAGATGGGGAAACTGAGTGTCCTGGGTTACAATGTATTCTATTACCATGAGCTGTTGAAAACCAGATGTGCCGATGTTCCCTGCCTCCTCCCTCTGGACTAGCTTCTGTTAATAGGCCCAACAATGCCTTGCCCCATGACTCAGAGATAACCTGCACCTGGGCTATCTCCTGTTAATGGGCCCATCAGTGCCTTGCCCCATGACTCAGAGATAACCTGCACCTGGGCTATCTCCTGTTAATGGCCCCATCAGTGCCTTGCCCCATGACTCANNNGAGGAGGACCAGACTTCTCCTTCTACAAGATCACCACTTCAACAGAGCTATTTCAAGGAGAACTGCAGCTACTGCCGAATCAGACTGCTCAGACCTCCTTCTACAAGATCACCGCTTCAACAGGACCATTTCAAAGAGAACTGCAGCTACCACTACACCGGACTGCTACCAGCACCCTGCCTGGCAGGGTGCCAGGTTGTACCCCTGACTCTGTCAGGCTTTAAACCAGTTTCTCTGTATTATTGTTTTGTTATATATATAGATATATATTAGTAAAAACTGTTATTCCCATTTCCTCATATCTTTGCCTGAAAGCCCCTTAATTTCAAATTTATAATAATTTGGAGGGAAGGGGGCTGTTTTTTTTTTTTTCCATTCCAAGGGAGGCTCCTGCCTTCCTTAGCAGACACCTGTCTTTCAAACCAAGACACTGAGTCAGGCAGCAGCCAGGTGTCACTAAATTTCGCATCCACCACATCGAGGGCTGGTGCTGCTGTTCCTGAAACACTGACAATAAAACAACCCAAACCCAAAAGCCACCAGGGTGTCAGTTCATTACTGAACTTGGTGCTGGCATGGAGGAAGGGCTCCACTCACCCTGATTTGTCCCCTTTGGGGGACTTCTTACAGGGGACAGTGATGCTGTGCCAGGGGGAGGACAAGATTTATTCAGGCCAAAAGCAGGTAAGTTGTGGGGGAGGAAGAAAAAGGGGACAGGGCAAGGCAGAAGCAAACAAGAAGAACTTCAGGCACATATTTGTGGGATAAAAATGCGGGTTTCCCACAGGACTGGTCAGGCAGGTGGGAAGGAATGGGGGCATGAGGAGCAGCCATTTCCAGCAAGTTTCAGCAAGAACAAACTTCAGGGGAGTGGGAGGGAGGGTCTGGGGGTGTGAGTGTGCTTTGGGGAGCCTCCAGTACCCTTTCAGTCTGAGAGACCCTGAAGGACGACCCCAACCTCAGCCGAGGGTTGCAGCACATGCAGAACACCATGCAACACTGTGAGGGAGGTGACTCTTGGCATTGTCCCCAGCTGTCACCCAGCCCCACCACTTGCCAAAGGTGCCCGATGCTTCTCATCCCCCTGATCTCAGGTGACCCTGGCTCCCGTGGCTGTGCAGGAGGAAGTGGCATGTGGCACCTTGTGAATCAATATTAGCTTGTCAGCTGCTGCTCCTCCGCCCTCAAACAATGGTGGCTTTTACAGCCACTGCCTGGCTGTGGGCTGGGGTCCTTGTGGCCGTGGGAGTCAGTGTGCTGGGGCACCTCAGCAAGCACTGCACCATCCCCATGTGCTTCATCCCCATGTGCTCCATCCCGTAAGTTCCTGTCCCTGTGAGCACCATCCCTGTGTCCACTGTCCTTGTGTGCCAGGTCCGCGGTGACCTTTTTCCCCAGTCGTGTTATTGCCATGGAGCTGCCATGAGGAGCCCTGTGCCAGAGGAGGCACGTGGGGACTGGCAGCACCTCAGCTCTCCCTCTCCAGGGCTCTGGGAAGCTCTTGGTTTGGAAAGCAGCAGCAGAATGGTTCCCTCACCACCCATGTTCCCTGCCTGTGTCCCTGGAGGGGAGATATTCCTGGAGAGAGAGACTAGAGCTGGGAGCAGAGGCGCCTGCATCGGGTGGCCAGTTGATCTCTGCTAAGCCTGGGGTGACTTTCGGCCTCTCTGTGCGCTCTCCAGGGAGACCTTCAGCTGCCCAGGGTTCAGCCTGACCAACCTCTCCAAGGTGTGCTCTGCTCCAACACTGGTGGGGTGCTCTCATTCCTATCGCCACTAAATGTCACTTGGGTCAGTGCTGCCTCCTCACATTATTAACACCATAATTTGGGGGTCACAGATGGAAACACTAAGCTGAACATCCTAAAAATGCTTCAGCAAAAATGAATCTGTGTCCAGGGTTGCCCAACAGCAGCAGTGATCCCCCACCATGGGACCTCATTCTGTCCAGAGCCATGCCAGGATGTCCCTGCTCCATGGCTGAGGTGGCTGCATAGTCCCTGTAGAGTCGATTGATCTCCTAATTAGAGGCAGTAATTAGGGTGCTCCTTGCCACCTCATGGTGTGGGAGACTGGAGTAGGGATGCAGCTTGTGGCCTCCTGTGTTGCCTCCCCATTTCCCTTCTGTTGCAGTGTGCAGTGCCGGTTCCCCGGCCATTAAACAGAATTGGCCACTGCCGTTCTCCCCCATTCTCCCCCCCTTTCTCCCCTGTGTTTGGTTTGCTCCCCGGAGAGTTCTGTGTCCCCCGATCCCTGTTGGCCCATGCTATTTGTCCCCTCCCACGCTACCCTCCATTGCTCTGCATCCTTTGCCCGCCAGGATTCAAACCCAACTCCCTGCATCATTGGTGGTTTCATACTTTCCCCTCCCACTCTGTAAGGGGTAAAACACTCTGGCCAACGGCTCTTGGGGTTCTTCTCGTGACCTCCAAGTTGAATAAAGTCCCTGCTGTTCCACGAAGGAGTCCCTCCGTCTCATCGATTCCTGCCTCCTCTGCGTGAATCATTGGTGGGCTAGACAGACCCTAACTGGAGCTCTGCCAGCTCTGCCACACCTCTGCGAGCCAGCCTCCATCCCCCTCCCGTGCAGGCGGATGCCCGGCGCTGGGTCACCCCCCGCTAGCCGGACAGACAGCGCTGCGGCACCCTTCTCCATCCCAGGCATTCTCCTGGCATGGCAGGAAAAGGATGGACCGTGGTGCCGCCAGCAGTGCCTAGTGTGGCACAGCTCCTGGCTAAGGTGCCTGGGCTGCCCACCCCACTGCCCACCACACTGCCCACCCCATTGCCCACCACACTGCCCACCCCCTTGCC
>VXAZ01006034.1:743170-817515 GCA_013399875.1 Gymnorhina tibicen
GGCTTCCCCCTTCCCCCAGCTCTAGTCCAAACCACTCCCTCAGGTTCTCCCTGTTGGCTCTGTTGTCCTAACTCCGCCCTTGTACAGCCCCTATGCCCTGCCATGTGCTCTCTCCACGCCCCCTCTGCCCCGGATAAGGGGCTCCGAACCACGAACCATGCGTGCCCACTCCCTCTGCCTTGGGGATCAGTGAGGCACCAGCTTCTCTCTCTCTGCCCTGGGCACCGTGCCATGTGCCAGCCCCCTGCCTATGGGGGCTGACACATGTGCTGGTCCTAGGCCTTGGGGAGTTAGCATGGAATAAAGGCCTTCTGCAGTCTCCATGCAAGAGCCTTCTGGCCTCCTTTACCGCCACCGCGCTGTTGTGAGCCCACAATGAACCGAGATAGCTCGGGCTGCCGAAAGGCTGTGGGAAAGTGGATCACCCACTCTCCCTAGGGATGCTCTGTGGCGCTCTCAGGAAGGTTGTGGAGTGCCATACCAACGCAGGAAACTACGCACAGCAACAAGCAAGGAGCAGCTCCTCAGGACATCCACAGTGCCATCTCCAGTGTCCCGGGGCAGCCTGGCACCAGCCACCCCCCAACAGCCCCGCTGTCCCCTCCCCATCCCCACCACGCTGGCTCTGCCCTTGCTCCCCTCTCATGGCAGTCATCAGCCATAAATGTTGCTTTGTAGCCCAATGGCAAACAACTGCTTAGGGAGGGAATTACTACTTAATTACACAAAATTACAAAGAAATTTATTTTCAGAGTGATAGCAGGTCCAGTCTGATGTGAATTCCTCATCACTGGGGTATTATTCTCCTTGGAAAAGGGAGCTGCTCTGTGCTGGGTTTGTGCTGGCACCAGGACACAGCTCAGCAGAGTTTTGCTGCAACAAGCTTCTGCAGAATGAAGGTGGGTCTGTGGGTTGCAAACAGCCACTCTGAGTGGTCCCCGTGTCCCAATTGTTCCCAGCCTTGCAAGAAGCCTGCAGAAGATGGATGTACATGATGGCTCTGGACCAAATAACTAATCCCATCCCCAGGACAACCCAGCCTGGAATTATTCTGGAATTATCAGGAACAGCAGCACCAGCCCTATTTGTGGTGGATGTGAGATTTAAGGCAGAAGAACTCTGGTATTTTTAAGGGAAAATGGCTCCTGGCAGTGTGTGCTGACCTCCCAAAAAACCAACCGTGTTCTGGGCTGCATCCCCAGCAGGTGAGGGGGGGATTCTTCCTCTCTGCCCCACTCAGGTGAGACCCCACCTGCAGAGCTGCCTCCAGCTTTGGAGTCCCCAACACAGGGAGGACATGGACCTGCTGGAGTGAGTCCTGTTGGAGGTTAGGATTTTTCTTTTTTTTCTTTCTCTCAGGGAATTTTGTCCCATCTGTTGCCTAAGAGAGACAAAAGAAGTGGCCAAGGTGGAGGGAAAGGGTGCAGCTGGCTGCAGCTTCTTAGCCAAGGGCTTTTCTCTTGGGAAGGACAGAGATACCACAAGATTTTTGGCTGGGGGGCCAGGGGCCAGGCTCAGCTCCTGGCTCTCTCTCAGGGTTGGAGGGAACGGTCGAGTTGCTGCTACCTCGGGAAGAATTTGCTGCCACCGTGGAGTCCAGCCCGGCATTGCTTCTTCTTAACCGTGGGTGAGCCTCTGCTCGTAAGAGCAGCCGGTGAACTGGGACCTTATTAACACCCGATCTGACTGGAAAGTGCCCTCACCATCTACTCGGGGGCCTCAGGGGAAAACCCTGGACCCCGACCCCCTCCCCCTTCCCAGAGGGGCGCGTCTCCCCGGCTGCGTGCGGCAGCTGCGGAGGAGGAGCCCGGCTGCCGCTGCCCGGCCCCGCTGCCTCGGCCTTTTTCGCTACACTCTAACCCACACCCCCTGCCCGCCAGGACACCCCGCGGCTCCTGCTACGGCTGCAGAGGTTCTGCTACGCTTTGCTTGCCACGCGGGTGTGCCCACCTGTGCCGTTCCAGCCTCCGCTCTGCGGTTCCTGCTGCAGCCCGTCCAGTCTCCCGAGCAGCACCGGGCCCGGCTGCCCAGGGGGTTTGCCAAGGAAGCCCCTTTGCCACCGCTCCCGCCGGCCCGGCCGCCATTGCCGCGTGAGGGCCGAGCCCGCGCCACAGCGCCCCCTGCAGGCGCGGGGGAATCCCCGCCCCCGCCCTGCCCGGCCGGGAGCCGCCAGCGCCCCCTGCCGGCCGTGCCCGGCCCTGCACCGCAGGGGAAAGGGCCCGCGGCCGAGAGAGGCCGGCCCTGGGCTCTGGCTCTGTTTGGTGCCGCTGCCGCTGCTGCTGTTTGTGTGCCTTGGGACCCGTGCACACGCTAGCAAACAGCTGCTATTCCTTTCCCCATACCTTTGCCTGAAAGCCCCGTAATTTCAAAGTTACAATAATTCGAAGGGAAGGGGGTCACATTTTCCATTTCAAGGGAGGTTCCTGCTTTCCTTGGCAGACACCTGTCCTTCAAACCAAGACAGTCCATATAAGAACACAGAGATCTTCCAAGGGCTGGAGCCCCTCTGCTCTGAGCCAGGCTGGGAGAGCTGGGGGTTTTTACCTGGAGAAGAGAATGCTCCAGGGAGACCTTAGAGCCTCTTCCAGAGCCTAAAGGGGCTCCAAAAGAGCTGGAGAGGGACTGGGGACAAGGCATGGAGGGACAGGACAAGGAGGGAAGGGTTAGATGGGATACTGAGAAGAAATTCTTTCCTGTGAGGGTGGAGAGCCCCTGGCACAGGCTGCCCAGAGAAGCTGTGGCTGCCCCATCCGTGGAAGTGTCCAAGACAGGTTGAACGGGACTTGGAGCAGCCTGGGATAGTGGAAGGTGTCCCTGCCCAGGGCAGGGGGCCTGTACTAAATAACCTTTAATGGTCCCTTCCCACCAAAACCAGTCTGTGATTCTGTGTTTCCCTAAGCACTGTCCGTAGGTAGGGCTGAACAGGGCTGTGCAGGCTGGGCTGTGTCCTCCCTGTCCCTTGTGAAACATGAAGCCAAAGGCTGAAACCCATCCTGTCCTGCCTGGGACCTGCAGCCCTGTATTCCTGACAGCCACTTTCACACTGTGATGAGAAAACTGCTCCACATCCTTGATTTCCCCTCCCAGCATGGCACTTAGCTTTCCCCTGTGGTTTTTTGGTTAAACCTCCCTTGTCATTATTCCAGCTTATTCCTTTTGCTCTTTGACCCAGGGAGGTTCCCCTTGCAGGGGACCAGGCAGGGTCCGTCTCCACAGGGGCAACGCAGTCATCGGGGGGACCTGGTTAAGCTGGAGGGACGTGTGAGGGGCTGTAGGACTGGCTGACCCTGCTTGGACACCCTCAGCCCCAGTGAGGAAACTCCGGGTCTAGGGCAGGCCAGGAGCTTGTTATGACCCATCCCTGAGGCAGGGTAAGTTCTTGTTAATAAATCCCTTAGAGCGAAATAACACCGAATGACCAGTGTGTACATGAGGCAGATTTATTTGAAAACAATTTAATTGTAGCAGAAAGGAGGTAGATGACTGGTTTTACTTTTTCTATAAAAGTATAAAAATAACATGAAGAAAATATAGGAGAAAAGAAAGAAAGAGAAGAAAAGGACAAGAGCAGATAGTGGAGAGGACAAATATCACCACCTGTGGATCCAGTGATGAGACTTGATCATTGCAATTCCTATGTCTGTGGTCAGAGTAGTGCTCACAGATCCACTGGGAGTGGGGGCTGTGAAACAAAGAGTCAGTTATACACATCCGAGTTGGCATGGGAATGCCTATATCCTCCTCCAGGGAGGGGACTCTTTATGTCTGATGTAACAGTATGGGGCATGCTGTTTTCCGCTGCAGAGCTCCTGAAAAGAGTCAGGAGCTGCTTTGGGATCCTTGGTGGTATCAATCCCCATGTATTTGTCTTGCCCACTCCTTGACCCCACTTCTGCACTTGCGCTACGTTGTGTGGTCACCATGGACCTCAACAGGAAAATCGGCTCCAGAAAGGTTCCTCCCTCCCTTTGTAGGGCTCCCCTTTCCAGCCATGTCCTGCTCTAACTTGCCAGTTATCAGTGAGGCATAACAATGCAAGAACTCCACTGTCCAGGCTTCTGCAGAGCTGGAGAAGTGCCCAATGCTCATCCCAGCCACCATCCTACTCCCTGCCCAGCTACTGCCACCAAAAAATGAGGATCTTTTCTTGGTATGGAGCTGTCAGGGGTTTCTTAAACATGTCCATGGTGAACAGAGGCCTAGAGATACGATTTTGGCTGTCCCAGGCAGTGCCACAGGAGGCAGGCAGCCAGAGCAGGTTTCTGCTGGCTGCAGGAGGCAGAGGGTGGAACTCATGGGAGCTCTGCCCAGAAAGAGGGTCCTGAAGGCCACGGGAGGTTCCAATGGGACAGTTTTCAGGCTGTGCGTGGAAACAAAGGTAGTGGTGGGTGAGAGCAGAGGCTGGAGCTGCAGCAGGGGCAGCAGGGGCTGCAGTGCCTTGTGCCCACTGGGCTTGGCACTTGCTGGATGCATCATGGGGCTTCCCAGGAGGCAGCTGGTTTTGGGTCTGCCAGCATCTCCCTCTTGCTTGGGCACATCTGCCCCCAGAAATGCTGGGCAGGGGGCTGAGTAGCTGCCGGGGCATTGCTGTCACCACTGGGTTTTCGCACTGTCACACGGATCACAGGCCAGCACTGGTGCTGACTTTGGCAGCTGCTGGGCCTCCAGGGCAGGTGCCAGGCTTCAATGGCACTCAGAGGGCCTCAGGGACTGAGGATTACGGGGTGATGTGGTGATGAAGTCCTTTGAAGCTCAAGAGGTGCTTAATTCCAGCCCTTGCCCGAAGCAAGGTCACCCGTGCAGTTGGAGCGGGCTGCCCATCTCCCGGGACGGAGCCCGCGCCACTGCAGGGGCGTCCTCAAGGAGACAAATCTCGGGCCTAGAGCTTTCGGAGCAGCTCTGCTGCGAGGAGGGGGCTCAGGGGGCCCCGTGGTTCCTTCGCTCCGGGCAGGCAGCCGTGTCGGGGCCGGGCTGCTGCCCTGCCCTGGCACTCACCGGCGCTCCGGTCGCCAGGAGGCTCCAGGCCGTGCCCGCGCTGCCGGCAGCCCCAGCCCCAAACGCGGCGGCCGTGCCGGGTGACCGCTCCCTGCCGCAGCCCGGCCCCGCTCCTCCGTCCCGCTGCCCCACCCCGTCCCGCAGCAGGCAGCGCTGGCTCCTGGCTCTCCATCAGTGCTCGGCCGGGGGGACTGGGCTGTGCCTGCAGCGGCCGGGGCTGGGCCTGTGGCCCCTCTGCCCGTGACTCCCGCGGCACCTTGCCATGCTGCCTCCGCCCCATCTCCAGCAGGAACCTCATCTGGACCAGAAGTGTCCCTCATCCCTGTTCATACCTCTGGGGTATTACAGGGCCGTGAAAAACCACCTGCCTGGAGAGTGGCCCCTCCTTATCCCCCAAATTCCCCACTGGAATAAATACAGCTGGTATTTATGAGAAAAAGGCTGGAGGGAGCAAAATGCATCCCCTGCCCCATTGTGCCTGTGCCAGGGAAGGGAGCTGGGTGCCAAGCTGGGAACATCAAACCCCCAACATCCACTCCCAAGAGCCAGTGGAGAGTTGAGAAGAAGCTCTGGGAACTCTTGGCAGGCGTGTGAGTGTGGCCTGGGCTTCCCAAATGCAGCAGCTCCTGCCTGTGCCCAGCGCTCAGATCAGCACGCCTTGCAGCCCTCAGGGTGCAATGGGGGGCTGTCAGCATCCCCCACTGTCCTCTGCCGACCACCTGGCTCTCGGAGCAGGAAACCTCTGATGGAAGAAGCAGGAGGTTCCAGGGCTCCCTCTGCACCAGTGCTGCTGCCCCGGGGCCCCCGTGGCCGCATGGCCAGTGTCTGACAGGAAGAGTTTCTGCACAGCAGCATGAATGGTGCCCACCCAACTGCTCCCAGACTCCCATAAGGTGCCAGGAGCAGCTCCGGGTGCTCTGGATGGCTGGAACAGAGCTTGAGATCACAGGACACATCCTGAAAAAGAAGGCCCCTGGGGAAGAGGAGTCTGGGGGGCTCAGCACTCCTACATCACACTCCCCTCCACCTGAACCCCCCCAACCTTCAGCAGGAGTCCTTGGTGCTCCTGGCTCTCCCACCATCCCTGACCCCCTTCTGCCTACTGCCCACAGCTGCCATTAAAATAAATTGACAAAATAAACCTAATTTGGACTGTAACTCTATTTTCTCAACCTGAAAGGCACAGTCCTGCAGTCAATCAGCAGCAAGTCCCTACAGGCTCCTGCTGCTGGGGAAGACAGAGCCGTCGCTGCACTAATGAGTGAATTAGCTAATGAAAACAGTATTTAAAATAATCACAATATTTCTTTATTTGCATGTAAAGATGACATAATAAAAGATAATTAGCAGCATGTGAAGCAGTTCTACTACCCAATTTTCTCAGTTTAGCTAATTAATTATCTTAGTAAAATGCATCATTATGGCTAATTTTAGAAAATCCAGCAGCTGCAAGGTCAGAGTGGGAACAATTTCAATTTGTAATTGGAAGAAACATGAAAGTGAGTCAGATAATCTTTTATTAGATAATAATAATAATAATGAATCACACAGGCACATATATTAAGTACTTTAAGAGGCAGAAAATGTACTGAATCATTTAATAATGTCATCAAATGGGCTTCGTTAGGGGCTGCTGGGGGAGCATGAGGGCACTGGGCCCTCAACCCTGCCTGGAGGAACATATGGCCCAGTGCTGGCCTGGGGATGCCTCTGTCAGGATGGGGCTGGGGCACCATGGAGGGTCTGCCCGGGGCCCCCCTGGCCCTCCCAGCCCTCAGCCTGCGCCAGCAGCACCCCAGGGCCTGGCAGGAGGGTCCCAGCCGGGGGAGTCCCAGAAGACCACCCTCCCCCTGGACTGGACAGAAGGGCTGGGCAGGGACCCCCAGGGCTCACCAGAGTCTGCGGGGTGGTTGGGGGAGGCTGTGGGACCCCAGGATGGCAGAAGGGCAGGTGCTGGCGGACACCGGCTCCTGGTGGGAATCCCCTGGGGAGGTGGGCAGTGGCCACGTGGCAAGGGTGGCCTGTGCTGGGGAATTCAAACCCCAGCCTGGGGACAGGACTGCGACACGATGGAAGGGAGCCCAGGACCACTGTGGCACTGGCCACCAGTCCCACATGCTGGCCCCACACCCCCGTCCCTCCTGGGACACCCCTGCTTTGCCCAGGCTCTGCCCTGGTGGGAGGAGTCTTTACCACCCAAAAGCAGCCTGTTCCCCCAGAGCTGGCCAAGGTGGGGATGCCAATGACCACGGCTCTTCCTGTCCCACTGGGATCAACTCGGTACAGCCAGCAACGGATGGACTGGCCCATCTCTGCCTTTCCAGTAAGACCTTTGTAAGAATCCCTGGTGTGAGCCCAGAGCTGCAGTGTGTCAGCTCTTCCCATCACTGTCTGCTGGGGTGCCAGGCACAGCTGGGCCCCGTGTGTAGGGTGGGTGCTTTTGGTACAGCAGAAATACAATAAATATGTTGTTTATTAATGTTAATTATAATTCATAAAAATAAGTATAACAAAGAAGAAAATCTCATGGCTTTTGCAGGAAGGAGAAAAGAGGTTTAAACTTCACCTGCACCCAGGTGAGCCTCCACCCAGCTCCTGTGGCTGCTGCCATGCCCTGGGTGCTGCCCACAGCTTCCAGAGGGCATGCCTGCTGGGCACGAGGTGGATCCCCAAACCAGCATGAAAAGCCAAAAGCCAGGGCTGAGGGTCCTGGTTGCCATGGCAACCTCCTGCCTTCCTCCATGATGCTGTGATGTTGTCCTGGAGATGACCTGACCCACGCCCCGGGATTCCCAGTGGCCCCCAGAACCCTGGGTACTCAGTTAGTGCGGCCACTGGGCAGCCCAGTGTCACCAGGGACATCTGAGCAGCACCAATCCCAGGGACACTGGGGGCACTGACATGGCCCGGGGATGCTCTGGCAGCACGAGACAGCCCAGGGACACACCACCAGCACCTGCCTGGCCTGGCCACATGCTGCCAGCACTCACCATTGCACCAAGTGTGCTGGGGATGCCAGCAGCCATGGCTCAGCCCAGTTCCACCTTCAGCCTCTTACTCCCCTCCTGACAGACATTTGTTCACTGAGGCAGCCAAATATTTTCTCAGTTTAAAGCAGTAACTATGTAAACTGCAGTAAATGTAACTAAATTACATTTCACCCTAGAAAATAATCTGTACTGCAATTTGGCTTCATTTGTGGTCAAAAGCAGCCATGCTGCAGCGAGAACAGGTATCTTGGGTGTCAGTGTGCCACGCTTCTGCCTCCTCAGGAAGTTTATAGCAATAGCTGATGAAAATAGAGGGCACTGGGGAGGAGTCATCTCCTCTACACCCCCGTGGCAAACCTGCCAGCTCCGCTGCTTGACATGGGGTGCTGCCAGCTGCTGTGTGCCCCATGGAGCAGCTCTAATTTCTGGCTGTGGCAGGGGGTACAGCCCTGGCTGCTTCATGCTGCGGCCACTCCTGCCTCATCCCAGGATTTATTACTCTTGTTCTTGCAGCAATCACCTGGTGGTGCCCTGTCACTCCACTCACATGGAATGGAGCACCTGTGGGGCACAGGGGAGCTTTCACAGAAACCAAGGAGCTGCTCCCAGCTGGCCCTCCTGCCCTGGCGACCTGGAGGCCACAGAGCCACCGGAGTTGCCTTTGGGTTCCTGGGCTCATAGAGGAAGGCTGTTCCCCACTGTGCACCTACACAGGCCCCATCTGCTAAACACCACCTGTTCCAAGACTTGGCTGATGGAGACCCACTTCCAATCCAAGGCCTTAGGCGAGATTTCCAGACTCCCAAAACAGCTGGGAGTATCAATCCCTTCCCAATAGGAAAGAAGAAAGCAT
Organism: Gymnorhina tibicen; assembly: GCA_013399875.1. Taxonomy (NCBI): domain Eukaryota; kingdom Metazoa; phylum Chordata; class Aves; order Passeriformes; family Artamidae; genus Gymnorhina; species Gymnorhina tibicen. Next base: position 752,009 of record VXAZ01006034.1, read on the forward strand.
CAGGCTCCAAACCAGCCACAGAACGCCCTTCCTGCCCCTGGCCCTGCACTTCGAGACTGCAGAGGAAGATATTTAACTATCACACGTTTGTGATTCTTCAGAGATCACTGTGGGACCCGTCTTATCCTTCCCTGAAGCACTGTGGTGAGGAGCTTGGGCGGGTGGCACCAGCTGAAGCTACTGAAGATGAAGCCAGCAGGAAAACAGATGTTCACTTATCCCAGCTTGAGGTTTCTGGACCTGTCACTTCAGTGCTTTTGTTCCAGTCCTCAGTGCCTCCTTGGGCAAAGCACCAGAGCTGCTGCAAAGGTGAAATCCAGGGACAGCGCAGGGCCCCTGCCAGAGAAACAGCCCCTGTTCCGCAGCAGCAAGCACGGGCACACACACACACACACACACACATGCGTCCCGCAGCCCTGACCCGCACTGGGAACTCGTCCCCTCCCTAGGGAGCTCGGAGATGGTCCATGGGGATCTGGCTGGATGGCCCTGACAAAGCCTCTCTCTAACCCAGTCCAGTGCCCCGGGGCTCGCTGGGTGCATCACCCTCATGGGACACAGGGCCCTCCCCCACTGCTGCCCAGCTCCTCTCCAAACCCAAAGCTGAGGAGTCCTATCCTTTCTCCCCTCTCTGCCCAGACAGCAGAGCCCTCACCCTCACAGGACTCCGCACCTGAAGCACGCAGCTTTTCCCTGTCCTGGGTGGGTGTCCGGAGCGGCTGCACCACAGGGGACCCACACCTAAGATGGGAAGCAGCACATGGAGTAACTGGAGAACACTGGCACTGCAGGAGCATCAGGCTCCCTCCAAAAGCCAGTCTTCCATGTTTTCACTCCCCACACTGTTGAGATGCAGCAGTTTCCTTACCTACGAGCCTCGTTGTTCCTAGAGCTACTGAGGTGCAGAGGGTGCGCAATTCTGCTACCTCTGTCTGCCGCTGTCCTGGGAAACATCTCCATTGGAGAATTTCAACCAAGGCTTTGGAAAATACTAAAAATTGACCAGTGCAAAGTTACTAGATAAGAACCTTTAAAATTTATTGGACTAATTGTGTTACATTCAATATTTGATGTGTTTCTCCTGGACAAAGAATTGGCATAAATACAAACAAGCCTTTGTGTGCCTTCCCTAAACAAATAAGAGATAAAGTACTAGAGACAAGGGAACATAGTTCACATCTTCATATTTACATTTTACCTTTACTTTACAACTTAGCGCCAGGAATATTTACAGAAAAATACAGTAAGAACAAAAAGTTCATGTCTTGGCAACATACAGGAATTCATACAAATTGTCTATGATTGAAGCACATGATATCTGGCATTCTCACTTCTAATTGCTCCTGCTAAATCCATGGGGAAAAGGGCTGTGTTTGCCTTCAAGGTATCACTCAATTACACAATCACGAAAACGCATCAAATTTGTCTGTGAGGCTGAAATTTAGTTCTCTCCTCTTCCTGGGCATGCAGAACCTTGTGAAAAGAAACGCTGTGACCTACGGAGAACCCAGCAGGTACAGCCCAGGGGCAGCCAGGGCTGCTCCTCCCTACGGCCTCGCACACACTGCTACCCACAGATGCCCCAGTTTCCACTGGCACTGTCCTCCCCCTGTCCTGCTTGCTGTAAGGTTCTAATGCCTTTCTAAAAGTACCTTTAGAAGAATGGCTTTTCTTTAAAAGTCTCTATTAAGGTACTAAAATGTAATTTCAACACTGTGTTCAACAATGTGACAGTGGTCACCTCCTGCTCTGTTAAAACAGAATTATGAACCCAAACTGAAAGGTTTGATGAAAAGAAAGAGTCCCCATTTAAATACTGTGGAACACTTGCAGGTCAGTGGGAGGGTCAGCGCTCATCCCCTCTGAGGGACAGGGATGCTGACCCAAGCCACTCAAGCATCAAGTCAGAAAGTCTATGCAGCAGTTTGTGATATAAAAAAAATCTGAATTCTTGACTAACTCTTGCAATCACCATGGAAATAAACCTCATTTGCTCTGACCCTTCAGGGGAAAAGTTCTCAAGACAGTACCCTGGACTAGCTAAAGCCATCAGAGTTTGGTCAGACTTTCAGAGGAGATGGATATAATTCCCAGACTGGTGGGGTGCATTTTGTTATGAAGCCTGAGACCTCCCCACATCCTGGTGAAGGAGGGACAGTTCCTGCAGGCACCCTGCACTGGCACAGCCCTGCCCAGGGTGCCCACTGCTGTGACCAGCACCCAAATCAGGAGGGATGGCAGCAGATTTCTGCATCACATTTTTATACTGAACTGTGGCCTTCCTGAAGGCTCACCTTTCCAGAGAGCCAATACCACCACCTACAGCCAGGTACCACCTGTAACCTGCTCACCAGCTGGTTCTACAACTCAACAGACACGTGTTCCAAACATCCATCCCCTGGCCCTGGGAGTGGCCATAACGTGCCCAAGTTCCCTTCTTTCCAGACTCCTGCCAAGTCATGTGGCTCTCACAGCTGTTACTGCTCCCATGGGTGCCTTTAGGTGGACATGGAAATAGACCCAAGACAACCCTTCAGCCAAGCACAGGCCTTTTTAAAGTAAATCTTCAGGCAGTCCCCTTGGCTATCCCTGCCAGAAACCACTCAGGGTCTGCCCCAATGCCCATCTCTGCATTCGTGACTGCTCCCGACCGCCTGGCAGCAGCACCCGGTGCAGCTGTGCTGCAGCAGCCAGGGCTGTGTGACACTCAGCCGGGTAGGGGGGTGCTGTTACACTATCAATGTGCAGACACAGGGTTTCCTCAGGATGGTTATTGGTTACACATGCATTGCTCATGCCTTTTCAACCAGTGGGCTCAAGTGTGTTTGGCCATTAATTAGATCCAATAGGTACATACACAGTGTGGGTAAATTTAGTGTCTGTGCATTAAATTGCTCCTGGCAAGAGTTTGGCAGAGGAATGAGGCTGTCCAAGTTCCCTGCACAGCTTGGCCAATGCACCAAAGGCTGCCCTGGAGCTCCTCCTGCCATGTGCCACCGGGGCAGCACACAGGTATGGGCCAGCCAGCACACATCCTGCTACAGGAGCTTTCTTTGGGTGGTTTTTTATTCATCTGGATCAAATTCCAGAGCTCCTGAATTGAGAGGTCAGTGCACTTGTTCCCTCCAACAAGCACACATCACTTTGGCTGACCACCTGAAAGTCCTTTCACATGTATTTTTAAGGGCCTGTGTTTCCCTGAACTCTTTGTGAAAAACCACATGGAAAGCAATGAGCGAGGTCTGTCCTTGGCAGATACATTGTAACGAAATAATTACGACTGAAAGGTCAGATGAGAACTGCTGCAAAAAGTAGCTCTGAAATAGGAAAATTCAATGCCTGACAGGTATTACTGCAATGCACAGCACAGCCTATTAAAACCACTTGGGAAATAATGTGAAGAGCTCCCCAAATTCCTGCTCACTCATCCTCTTCCAGCACCCGGTGCTGGAAGGATCAGGATCTGTGCTGCTGTCAGGCTGCAGCTCCCCAGGAGCTGCAGCTGCAGTTCACTGCTGCAGCACTGCTGGGATGTGCCAGGAGCCAGAGGTGCTCCCAGGGCTGCCCGCGCCCACCACCCCGCTGAGATCCCGATAGCGCACTTGGAGCTGTAAACCTCTTTCCCAGCACATCCTTTGAGTCCTGAACACACCAAAGCCACAGGCTGAAAATGAAAACTCCTGGCCTAGGTGGAAGGGAAGCGCTGCTGCCAAATGTGAGAATGTACAGGAGATTCAAAACAATGTGAAGTTATAACTCCAAAGGGGCCTTCATGGAGTTGAAATTAATGGGGAAAAGAAGAATTTGTGAATTTTGAGTTGTTTAGTCTGTTTAACAGGAGCTTCTGAAAAGTGTTGTAGAAGCCGCAAAAACTGCTCATACTATAAATAACAGGGAGGAGGCAGCCCCAAAATCTCAGATTTCAATTCAATGGAAGGAAGGCAAGTGATGTTTATGCTTTTTAAGGAAATGGTGAGTAGGTGATACAGACTTCAAAATAAATTAAGTAGTTGCATTAAAAAAAAATTTAAAAATAAAAATTAAGCAACTGAAATTAAATGTAACATTTTGCAACAGACCTGAAACTCATAACCTCGCTTTTATATAACCAAAAGCTCTTATCCAATAACAACTCCTTTTGGAGGTCAGTTAATTTCAGGTGGTGGTGGTTGTCTTGTATGCAGATGGACTCACTCGGAGCCATGGAGGGAGTGGCCACACACAGCATCCGGGCTCTGGATTTCAGGGCCTGCTCTTTCCAAGGAATCTTCCTCCTCTTGCTTCTGGCACACAGATGGGTTACAACCAGTGAAGGATCTTCTGTTGAGCACTGACGGGGGACTGAAAATGTCTCTGAAGTTCCTTCAGGGAAAGTTAATGCTCTGGAACAGACTCCTCCTCCAAGGAGAGATCCTGCTCCCTTGCCCTTGGACACGTGGGTACAGCGAGGTGTCTAATGGCATGTTTGTTTGTATTCTTATTTCCATCCTCATATGCAGAGATGGCTTTACTTTGATTGTTTTCCCCTCAGAGCGAGACACCTACAGTTCCTAATTAGTCTGGAAAGGATGACTGGGTGAAGAGATTATTTTGCTAGCATCCAGGAAGACTGGAATTCAGTAATCTTCTGAGGGTAGGTGAATCAAGTCAATATCCCAACTGCAATGTTTCGGATTCATTTCTCATTCCTCCCACATGGTATCTGCTGACTTGTGCTACAACATGATTTCCTGAATTCCGGAGGGCTGAGGAAATTTGTTGTTGTTATTTAACTGTTTTCATTAGTGTAGCCACCAAGCTCTGATCTAATTGTCCTGGAAGGATAATAATCTAGGGGTTGCAGTTCTTGAGCCCAACCTCCTGGAAAAGCGAGGTATAAAACTCTGGCTCCAGCTGCCTGTTCCGATATTTATTGACAATATCGGCTATTTTCTGTTTTCGGCGGACGTGGGGGGGGTTATATGAATCACTTTCCAGCCTCTTTCGCCGACAAATATTTATTACTGTCTGTCTCACTAAAAAACCTGAAAAAGAAACATTTGAATCAAGTTTAAATTCAGTCCTGCACCCCTTTGCTGGCTTCCGAGCCACAGACAATTTTGGGTTCTGTCCCATCTAAACCCACGGGAGATGTTCAGAACCACCAAGTCAAGAACTTTTCTCCATGAGCAGTTGATAACAGATAGCCATGGTCCCCAGGCTTGTAAAGACCTTCACTGTAAAAAATGAAGAGAGGGACTCAACTCAGTGGTACCCTAAACTGGCCGGAGGAGAAGGAGGATTCTCTGCTTTGCCAGAGCCAAGCAGCTGCCTGGAACAGCACCCTCGGGACAAGAGGGCAAACCCAGGGCAGCCAGTGCAAGAGTCACAGTACCACAGCCCCGGCTGTGCCACACACGTGGACCTCAGGTAGGCTGAGGTCACACCAGGTAATGCCAGGGGAGCCCTGAGAATGAAAAAAGTACCTGTCAGTACCTTTTTCCAGTAGGAATTGTAGAGCCTTCCTCTTGGAAAGGAGATGAGGAAAGACCTGATGGGTTGTGGCTGCAAACAAGTTTCTCTTTGCCTCACTGCCTTGCTACTTTTGTCACCCCTGTGTAACTCACACTGCTGGACGTGGATGGAGGAGGAGGTGGGGAATGCAAGTAGTAGCACTCAAAAGCCAGAAGTGAACTTTATCTTACTTTATTCTGAAAGGAAATTTCTATGGCTCTAAGGAAGCAAGTGTCCCTTACCCCCTCTGCTGTTTCACAAGCTCTTTCTTACAGACAGAAACATTTAGAGGAGCTCACTGCACACAAACTACACCTGCTGAATTTAGAGACAAGACAAATTTCACTATATTACCAGTCCTGATGCAGCAGAAAAACAAGCCCAACTCCAGGAAAACATATCTGATTATTTTCCAGTAAAAGCCACTGTCATCAGCTGAATTCATGAATGTTATTTAAGGGCCCAGGTTTGGTTTCAATTTGCCAATCACTGAATTAAGCATGCAAACCCCAGAACCTGAAAGTCACCTCCAAGAGCAGCTTTATGGTTATGTACAGGTATCCTAATGTTCATCACTTAATTTTACTCTGTCCTGTGTACTGGCCTTGCTGGGTGGGATTCCAGTTACTGAAGCTAAATAGCACCAATACCAGGACAGGCCCATGAATCCATTCAGGAACAGAGGAAAAGGCAGAGGGCACACATGGAACCTGTTAACACACGCCTGCATGTGTTAATTTTTATTGAACACATAAGAAAATCCTCAATTGCTGTGGTTTTAATCCCTGTCTGGCTTCTAAACCAGAAGGAACACACAACATGCCAGCATAGTAACAAATGCCACAGCACCCTCTGGAGCACCTTGGTTCTCTGTGCTAAACACCAGGGTCACATTTTGGATCTCTCCTATTTCAACAGGCCCCGTTCCTAGTTCCAACCCTCTCTCCTGCTATCCTGGCAGCCAAGCACTGCTCCCTCTGCTGTTCCTGCTCCCACTGCTGCTGCAAAAAGCATGGCTTCCATTTGTTCAGCATTGCCTCACACTTTTTCCAAAGAAAGATTCCAGACCATGTACTTTGCAGATCTATTATTATTTTTAAAACAATAAAATAAAAACATGAACATTTCTAAAACCCTTTAGCTTACCAAGAGCTCTCCTACTGACTATCATTCCATCCACCAGTGGGATAACCATGTTGAATTTCCCAGTTGCTCCTTGTAGTTTTATCCTGAATAAGCCAGTGTTTAAAGGATGGATGAAGATCACAGGAACTTCCTTCTCAGGAATGGTAGATCTTAAGGGAAAAACACAACTACTGAATCAGTTTTAAAGCACTGTTTCAATTAATCTACAGATGAAAAACAACCCCTTAAAGTGTTAGTTTTAAAATGCCTCATGGCTAAGGCAGCAGGATCCTGAGGCATGTTCTGGACCCTCAGAAGGGCTCTGTCAGTCGTGCCGTGCCCGTGGTTTCCGTCCCCACAGGACTGGAGAGCCCTGCAGCCAGGGCACAGCATGTATGCAGCATTAACCACCTCACAAGGGAGCCAATCAGGAGGGAGGCTCATCACAGACTCAGATGAAACTGCACATTTTCTGTTCTTTAATTTACATTTTATCTGCAGTGGTATGAAAAGCTCTTTCACTTTTTCAACCAAGAAAGAGTCCACTGAGAAACCAACAAAAATAATGAAAATAAGAGCGGTCTTACCTCAGGGAAGTGCTACTATTGGCTGTGGTTTCCACACCAGTGCTAGTCTCAGATACCAGATCAGGGAGGGGGAAGTTTTCTGTAAGAACAGGATGCACCAAATAAAGTTTATCTAATATAGTTTTGGATTTTTTTTCTTGAGTACAAGGAAAGATTATTTATCATCAGTCAAAACCACACAGTCCTCAAGCATTTATACCAGTAGTGTTCTTGCACAGCTAGTGTCTTTGTTTGGTTTTCAGTTTAAGCATTCATGGAGGGTACACACACCTCAGCCATCTGCACTCAACAGATGAGGTCCCAGACCCTCCATTCTCTCAACCCAAAGGTCAAAACCTCTAGAGGAACTGTGAAAGCAGGAAGGAGATAAACTACTTCAACCACAAAAAGAGCTTTCAAATTATTATTCACTGCATCTTCACCCATCCACAAGTAATCAGCCTCCAGAACACTGCCAGGAGCATTGAACAGTGCCAACCACTCACACCTACAGCTCCCTTGAGCCCTGCTCCCACAAACACGGTATCCTTCCTCAAACCCAAGCTCTGTGGATCCCCACCATAACCTACAACTCTGCTGCCATGCACTTGGTAACAAAGACTGGATAATGAAGGTGAAGGAGGAAAAAGCAAGAACTTGAATCCCTGAAGGGGATTTGGCACTTCCCAACACCTTGTTCAGGGGCTGAGAGACGTTGAGAGTCACTCACAGAAGTACAGCTCAGGCAGCAGGACAGTGCTTCCAGCAGAAGGAGTCTAAGGCCCAAAGGCAGATGCTGCCATCACAGCTGGCAGCTAAGGGCACACAACAGCTGGAGCAAGCAGAGCACGGCGAGCCATGGACGCACTCTGAGACGGAGCAAGGCGGGGGCAGGCAGCTGGCACCGGGGTGATCACCTTGACTACAAAGTGACAGCTTTTCATTGGCCAGACTCAAAGGTGTCCCGGAAGCATAAGGCAAAAGCCAAGAACACAAGGAGCAAATGGCAGAGCCTCTGGGCTGGGAGTCACTTCCAAGAGCTGCCCTCCCCCCCATCCAACTGCCAGGCTTACTGAGGCTCACAAACTCATTTCTTCAGCTTCAGGCCCAGAACTCTGGGAGATTCCTATGGCTGCTGAAAGAAACAGCCAAGCAGAAACACGCCTGTGTAGCACAGCTGTTGCCCCTGCAGTGAGGGGGCTTTAGCTGCCACCCAAGAATGAAGCGGGTCAGGGACACCAGTTTGGAACACACTCTGGGCCAGCATCTGGACAAGGAAATGATGCTGCAGAACTTGCTGTCTGCCTCCTGATCTCAGTAAGGCTCTGAGGGACATGCTGTGGACAAGGTGGTCTTCCTGAGAATTTATATCTACTTAACAGGAAACTTCCTCTTGATTGCTGCTCCCTTCCCTTGGTTGCTTTACTCTGGAAGGAGCTGAGGCCTTAATTAAGGTCCACCCTTACTGCTAGTCTGGGAACCAGGATTAGAAATCAAATGCCTGGCCAGTCTTGCAGACACTGCTGGGCTAGGCCAGTGCAGAGAGACTCTCGCATAGCACTGAGGCCAGGCCATGGCTTGGAACCAGCACACAAGAAGCTCCTGGGGACAAAGAATTCCTCAAAGCTGTCTACCGTGGCCATGCCATGGATGTAACAGGATAAGCAAAGCCAGGTCTCTCCCAGACCAGCCAGTACCCTGAGGCAGAGAGGAAACACCAAGCTAAGAAACATGAAGTTGCATGAGGAGCAGGACCTTGCCTGAGCAACACAGCACAAAAGGGAGCATGGAGCAGGCACCCTGGCGCAGAACAAACGAGCCCTCTCCTGAAGAGAGAACACGGAGTTCCAAAGGCACCATCACACCAAGGAGGATGATGATCCCTCCAGCACAGAAGCAGCAGGTGTCAGAAGCCATTTTTTTAAAGGAAGAAAAACCAGATCCACTCCGAGGAGACAACAGCCAAGGGGAACTCAAAAGCAGGGGAACACACCCACCTTGGGTGCTGAGCTTAAGAAGGTTCATGACAGCATTTCACAGGTACTGCTACAGCTAAAGGAAACTTCAGACCTACATATGCCACTGATTCATGTACACCCCATGGATCACAACTCAAATATTGAAGAACTGATTCAGAATCTTAAAAATGTTGTCACAGACATTAATAAGGACTTATTTTGATTGTGAGGGTGATGAGGCCCTGGCATGGGTTGCCCAGAGAAGTTGTGGCTGCCCCATCCCTGGAAATGTTCAGGCTGGACGGGGCTTGGGGGAACCTGGTCTAGTGGAAGGTGTCCCTGTCCATGGCAGGGGATTGGGACTAGATGAGCTTTAAGGTGCCTTCCAATTCAAACCAGTCTGTAGTTCCATGATCTAGCATTTTCTAAAAAAAAAAAAAAAAAAGGAACAGTGCTTTTCCTCTGGTTCCTGCCCTGTTGTTACTTTAGTGAACAGTAAGAAGTTGTACATACCTATATCATCATAACGTTCCACCCAGACCACATACACTTTGGTTTCAGGTCCCATTGGTGGAATGGTTCGGCTCTGAGGCATCCTCTTGGATCTAGAAGTAGGACTGAGCTGTTTTGAACATAAGGGAAGAGTAGCATTTGCAAACATCATGAGTCCAATAATGCAGCCAACAAGTATCTCCCAGCTGCTCCTCAGTCATTCATATGTCAGCCAGGTACAATCTCTGCCAGCTATTGAGCAGGGGCAGCTGTGCTGGAACTACTCACTGCAATCTGGGTTGCCACCCTACTTATATTCAATACAAACTCATATATTCAACCTTGAATCGGTTAAAGGCTTTTCTTAATGTTCTTGAAGACCTTAAATGAGTAACTAAATATACATTTGGAAGTGAATTCTAAACAAGTAACCAGCAGTAATAAATCTTTTGCTTACAGATATAACAGTTCATGGTTTTCTGCTTTGTTAGTGTACAAAAGCAACTTCTGGTACTTCAGACATAACTGACACATTGTTTTAAACTGGATAGGCAGGAAAAGCATTCACATCCATCCATCCTCAATTTCCAAGCATGGATTCGAGGCTGAATTACTCTGTAAATACTCCATATACTTTTTCCTGCACGCATTTTAAGATTTCAGGATGCACAGCACTTAGCCTAAGTTTTATACTTAAGTAACGTAATCTTGCCATCTCCTACTGTAGATGCAAATTCTGGCAGGACCAAAGCAGATATCAAGGATTAATAGCAAGTAGCTCTACATGCCAGGAAACCAAATCATATACTACCAAAAATCCTGCAGCATCACCAGCATGCTTCTTGGGAGAAAATACAAAAAGCGCCATTTTTCAATGCAAGTTTTGCCTTACCCGCTGGGAGGGATTAAGATTGTCTGTATGATTGGGGAAGAGTTCAAGTGTCAGAGGCTGCTGCTTCAATATTCCTGGCAGCAGATCCATGTTGGAGTCACTTTCTTGGTCAGAGACACTGCTTTCCAGTGAATCGGCTGTAAGCCAGAAGAACAAGAGGTGGGTTTTGTCTATCCTTCTGCCAAAAAACTTAAGCTGTCATCATATATAAGGTTATGATACTAAAAAACTGTTGTAAAGCTTTTGGAACTAAACAGGCATAGACATATGGTCAAGTCAATATGGTCCTCACAAGCAGGAAGGTGAGTTAGGAGACAACCGCCAGCTGTCCAGAACCAGACTGCCAGGAGAGCACTCCCTATGGACTTACACGCATCCCAAAAGTTTCCTATAGAAAACAGTCTCCTCCTTCCTATGGATACACCGTATTTTATTCCAGGCAGCTTTCAGTATGCCAAAGATGCCACGACAGCTGTTGCTTCCCTACTTAGCAGTGGTGCAAACACTCCTCCATGTGCTGCAGGAGCATGTCATTGACAGGAAAGGGAAAAGAAATAGACATCAGCAGTTGATGCTGAACCACACGTCCAACCTAAAGCACCCTGGCAACAACAAAACTGCTGTGCACGCCCGGACATCTACTGAGGCTCAGACTGAGAAAGGCACAGAACAGATGCCACATCAGGAAGGAGTCTAAGGATTAGAATGCTGTAATTTAAACGTCCACAGCTTTCTGACAAGGATCTTGCTAAACACACTACTTAGTTAGTTTATTTAGGTTTTGCTTCTGAAAGAGTTCTCAAACAAAAAAAATGTTGGTTTCATTTTTGTAAAGGGTACATGGTACAGAGAGATCTTACTCAGGGATTCCACCGGTGATGGGACAACAAAGGCGATTTCTGTCAGGGCATCTGCATAATACAGCACCTTCTTCTGTCCATTGAAGATACTTGCCCCAACATCTTCTGAGATAATTAGATCATCTGAAATGGACAGAAAAGGAAAGTTTAGCTAGAAGGAAGTTCTACTACTTTACACACTGCATCAGAGATGACCTTCAAATACAAGGTGCAATCAATGAGAAGAAACCATGTAAATCTCATTTTAAAATGAAAGGAGTCAAATCTCATGGCTAACTACCCTTCTCAAAAAACCATTTTTGCTATCTTGAAGGAAAAGGCATTTTGGGTTGGGAGTGACTTCATTTTGAACACATTTCCAATGTACTGGATTCTTTATTTCCTAGTACTCTAGTAAGCACATCTGCCACAAGAATACATCTACTATCTATTTCTGAGCATTCAGTCTAGCAAGATCATCCAGTCAGTTATTCCATTTCCAAAGGTTTCTAACATTTATCACTTCAGTCTGATACTATTCTAGAATTCAAGCCACTTTCTACAGACTCTCCTCAGTCTTTTCTCTGTCAAGCAGCGTTAGAAAAAGAACTGTCTCCAATCAATGCAAGAAAGCTCCTCATTCTCAGTCCCCACTGATTCCCTCACCACAAATGGCCAATACAGGCCTTCAGAGTAGAGAAAAAACCTCCCTCCCCACACCACCTCCAGAAAGACTAGCAAGGACTTTAAAATGAATTTGTTCTCTGATCCAGTTTACAGAAGGGTTCCTGGGATAGCTGCCTCAGCAAAGTCACTGGAGCAGTGAAATTCAGCATAGAAGTGGCCAGAGGCGTGTTGAAGACTCCAAGCTGTGCTTCAGCATCAGGGAAAGGTTCCCACATCTCAGGTGCACAGGCTCCCAAGGAGCAGCACCACAAGTCAAACCCCAACTCTTTAGTAATTTCTTCAATTTTGGGGGTGGTGCAGGGAAACATTCCCATGAAATTATTTTAACCACAACTCACTGGAAGCTATTCTAGACTCACAGAATCATTTAGGTTGGAGATCATTGAGTCTAACTGTTAAGTCAGCACTGCCAAACTCACGACTAACCCATGTCCCCAAGTCCCACATCTGCACAGCTTTTAATAATAATATCCAACTTAAACCTGCACGCACTGAGGCTGTTTCCTCTCATCCTGTCACTCATTACCTAGGAGAAGATACTGACCCTGACCTGGCTACAACTCTTTTCAGGGAGTTGTAGAGAGCAAGAAGGTCTCCCCTAAACTTCCTTTTCTCCAGGCTGAGCCCCCCCAGCTCCCTCAGCTGCTCCTCATTGGACTTGTGCTCCAGCCCATTCACCAGCAGAACCAGACTAAAAGTAACCTGCCCTTCCTCCCTTCCATTTTTGAACACGTTTTCTGTTTCCTTCGTCCCCGAGCTGGTTGAATTAATTCAGCTATTGAGTGGTCTGTGTTCTCATTCAAATGGCTGAAAAAATTAGAGTTGAAAAGTCCACACCAAACCAGGTCCCTTGTTAATTCAGGGACCTGCCTTCTGCAGCTGTTCTGACGAACCCATTGCAAAGGGACGTCAGAGGGCTCTGCCTCTGAGAAAGCACAGCCTGACCCTGTCCTTCCAGCAAAATTAAATCCAGACCTGGCCATTTTGTAATCCATCCTGACTTGCTCAGAGAAAGCAATGCCTCTGTTCTCTAACCTCTCCCCAACACTTCCAACCTTCTGCAGTTTGTACTTTGTTCCATAACTGAAGGGAGAAGCCTCCAGCTGCAGATACAGGTGAAGGGCACTCCGAAGACACAGTGAATGACAGCAGAGCAAGTGCTGCTTAAGCACCTGCAGCTGTAATGGTGCCACACCTGATACCAACATCAGCTCGAGGATGATGAACAAGCTGCACCAGCCTTACCACTGCCTTCGGGTGGCCCACCAGAGGCTGTGGCTCTGGAGATCAACCAGAACAGGTCTGGCCCTTGGAGCAGTGACACTGAAACCAGCCCAGACACTACCAATTCCCAGGGAATCTGATCAAGGGAGAAGCTAACCCGACCTCCAGCTTCCCGTCCTGGGATAGCAGCTCACATTCCTGAGGATCATTTTGGGTGATAGAACGGGGAGAGGGTGGTGTATGACAAGCTCAGGGGATGAGTTGCTCTAGTGGAAAAAAGCAGAGTCAGTGATGCAAGACAGAGAGCCATGTGTGGGTTCCAACACCCCCAGGACCTACAAACAGCAGCTTGAGTCACTATCTCATTTTCATCTACTTACAGAACACTAAAAAAATCACACAGTATTTCAAGCCTATTTGCCAATACATAGAATAATCTGCAAGTGATTTCACCTGAATACTCATTTGGGATAATATATTAAAGACTTGTCAAATCTTAAAAACTATAGCCCAGAGGTACTTTTTTTGCTGAGGCTACTTCCTCCCAACAACATACAGACATTAGTTTTGCTCACTGACTTGAAGCTTAATTTAATATTTACACATTTCTTTCTAGCAAACATCAGCATTTATTAAAAAAAAAAAAGAAAAAAGAAGAAAAGAAAAAAAAGCTAGTGTTCAGAGAGGTACACAGGAGCAAGAAAATTGTCTTCTAAACATTTTAATTTACTATAAAAGACATTTACTATGTCTTACCTTGTTCAGGCCCCTCTTCATCACTGCAGCTGTTGATTGACCAGCTTGTTGAGACGTGACCAGTCCACCCAGGGTGCTTCCCAACATCAACAGACCAACCAAGAGACAGCAAGAACTCCAGGAAGTGGGGCTGAACAATTCTGGAAGACTCCATGTTCTTCAGGATCTGAAACCACCAGCAGCACTATGTTGGTACAGAAGCAGGAAACAAGTCTCTTCCTCCCCAGCTTTTTAATTAACATTTTTGTCACCAACATGGGTTTTCCCAAATATATCTACAGAACAAGCCTGGAACCCCAGACTTTCTACATGGATATTACTCCCTGCTCCTCAGCATCCTCCTATCCTATGCTTGGCCTCGTCCTATTCAATCAACTTGACTTTCTGCCAGGATTTCCAAAGCCTGTAAAACAGCGAATTAAACAGCTGGAAATGGCAATTTTGACCCTCAACCACTCATGAGAAAAACCATAGAGTGCTCAGTGCAGAACCTGCATTAGCACCAAAGGTAACACAAGGATTTTCTGGACAGCGTTCACTATTAGACTGAGTTAAAATTTGAAGAGAAAGGTATTTTCCTGACTACTCACCTGTACATGACATAGAGTGATTTAAAGGGTAGGCCTCACAGCACATTCAGTTATGAAACAGATTTTCCAAAACAATTTTCAGTAGGCTTGAGTGTGCACTTTAATCAAACTTCACACTGTACTTGCACTATAATTCTACTTCTGACAGATCTGGGATGTTTCCACATGCAAAGGCAATTTTTACCTCATTATGACCAAGTGAGAGCTGAGCCCTTCACCAAACAGCACACACGTGTGATTTGGATACCAGAACCATTGGCGTTGGTGGAACAAACAATCCATCCATCCTTTCCGGGCCATACAGGAGTTTGTTTTGTGGCAAAGGCATCAATCATTTTGGCTTGTGCAGGGGCAGAACACTGGGACACAGGCCCCAACAAAGGAGAAACTGCAGGGACAGGTGCTGGAAGGAAAGCTTCCAGGCTGGAGGCTTTGTGTAGCCACATAGTCCTGACACTTCATCCTAAAGCCTTGTACAGTGTTCAGCAGTGACTAAGCACACTGCATTGAAATACCATTACTAATCCTCATACTGAGCACACTGAAACCACAGCTGTGCTTCAGAACAAGTCAGGGTAAGTGTGGGTTGACGTAAGAGCTCCATAAGAGCATATAAACATTCTGCTAGCTCAGCAAGAGCACATCTCAGCTCGAAGGCAAACCTAGCCTATCTTGTTTCATAGTTGACTTTGCAGATGAAAAGACTCTGCACTGGCTACTCTGAACTACAATTTGAACACTCACAGACAGATGATCCTGGTTTCAAGAACTGTGTCCTACACCAAAGTAGAAGGTGCTGTAGTGTTCTGTTAACTGTGCATTCACAGTGACACGAGGAGTTGGCACAATGATTTATTACGGAAGCCACATTTCTACTCTTTACTACGAGGGTTATGAATGGAATGAGAAGGTACTAGAGAAACATCCTTTCCTAATGAGCCCATAAACCCTCTTAGCGAGTTTCTAGGTCACAAAGAAGTCACAATTTAGATTTGCACAAATTAACCTGATTAACCTAATCGCCTTTGAATCTAAATATTATACCATAAAGACTTACAATGCAATAATACTTCCTTACTTGCAGAAAGTTTTTCATTCCTTTAGCACGTGTTTAACATTAGAATGAAACCAAACTACCTTGACATTGCTCATTGCTGGAACAAACTGCAACCTTCCCTGCAAGCTGAGCCAACAAAGCTGAAATGCCTTTCTGATCTGAATCTTTGAACTCTACAAATAAGGACAATAAGGACAGAACAGATAGTAAAAATACTATTAATATTTTAATATATATCTTATCTATATTTAAAAAGACGTTAAATTTGTTACAATAATCCTAAGTGTAAGCAATGTACTTCAATCTACAGATGAAGAGAGTATGCAGTGACTTGTAGCTTGCACTGGTTCTGACACTCCACTCTAATCACCAGCAGTGACACTTAACTCACTTGGAAACTAGTAGAAACACAACAATATAGACTAGCTGGGACTTTATACTTTCACTTACCTCCTGGCTCGTTTTCTGGCCTGCCTTCATGTAGAAAATGAAAACGGTATCAAAAGGTCGACAAGGTAACAAATCCAAGTAGCCAAGGTCATCAAAAAACCCAGGAAGAGCAGAGTCAAGTGCAATCAGGTGAGGAGGTAGACGACTGTTAGTAGGTTCCTGTCCAATAGATGGAGTTCAACGGCTTAAAAATCCATCTTTCTTAACTAAAAGGTCTTTATGGCTTCAATGGCAAGCCATTAAAATACAAAAAGACAATTTCCCTTCTGTAAGAGCAAAATTCTGATGCGATATAATCTTGTTACTGTAAATGAGTAACAGGAAGCATAACAGGTTGACAATTTGTTGCATTCTACTCTCATTAAATAAAAGTGGTACTTTGCCAGTGAGAGACATAATATTTTGCTCAAGAAGAGCACACAACAAAAGCAGCAGATGCTTTCAAAATATCACAGCTATGCACACTGCATGTGCAGTTTCAGATTAACTTAAATACCAGTAATATGTAAAATACTGAGCACTTTAAGACACCATTTTTGCAAATGCTCTACAGTCTACTTTTCCTGACAGCTTTCTGGAAGGAAAAGCAACAAATACAAGGGAGAATCCACAGGTAAAAGGCAAAATTTCAAGTTAAGAATATGGATCACCTTTATAAATTGTTATTTTAATTTTAAAAAGAAACCTCTACATCTATAATGTACTCCCAAGTGTTTATGTATGATTAAACCACTTCAGCACAACCACCTCTGAAGCAAAACTTCTATGGCAGTCATATTTCAGAGTCTTCAAGTACCACCCTGCGGCAAAACCTAACTCAAGTTGTGGAATGATTTCAAGTGTGAACATTTGAGTGTGATGGCTTATGCATCCACTGCAAACAAAGGTACAGCCACCTATTCAGAGCATGTTCAACTTGAGGTCCAGCCTTTCACAACCCTGCTCTTAATCCTGGAAGACTGGTATCTATCACTTGATTTGATTAGACTGCAGCTGAACAGCAGTGGGAACTACATAAATGATCTTCCACTAACAGATCCTCCCCTTTTGTCAAGCCAGACCACATGGGAACTGGAGGAACTGGACAACACCAAGAGGTATCAGATCACCTTCAATGCCTCTAGCGAGAGGAACCCGAAGTGCGAGAGGAACAGACGTGCTGTCTGGAACTCCTGTGCTGGTGGCGGGGGCTTACACTCCGTGATCGGATCAGGAAAGCTTTTCTTCCGCCACTCCTCTTCACTCCTCTGATCTACGGAAGTCTCAAAGACAATCTGCTGGGCCATGCCATTCCTCAGCTTCTCATGGCGCTCTTCGAGCTGGAAAACATTGAGTGAACTGCTGATGTCACCAAAATCATGAAGATCCACCAAGGAAACAGTTCCATCATGCAGGAAAGCTCTACAGCAGCAGCTGCAATCCACCACCAGAACGGTTACTAAAACACTTTTGAGAAGACCTTGCAACACTGCAAAGTGAGCATCTAAAAACCCTGTTGGCATAGGAGAGCTCTGTGAATATCCAGTATCAGCTACGGCTTCTCCTATTCAAATGAACAGAAACTAAAACACGTTAGATCCCGTGAAACTTTAAAATATTTGAGACATGTACTCTCTTCTTCCCCCAGGAAGGTCTCAAAAAAGACCCTTCCATTTCCCCAGAAGAAGCAACAAAATGCAAGTCATTGCTTCCTACAATACCAGGATATTAGGATCAGTAATAAAACATGTTGAGCAGTGTCTCCCAAGTAACACATCCAAAGCATTGTCATCTTCCTGGAGAAGTGCACAGATTTAACTAATTTGCAGAGGTTATTATTCCATTAATATGAAACTAAAGAGTAAAACTAAGCTAAACAAAAGAGTAAAACAAGCTAAAGAGTAAAACTATTTACAGTAAGACATTAGTGCATGACTCATGAACAGACAAAAACTCCAAGAACAGAATCAAGTCAGAGAGTTACTTACTTCCTCATTCACGATTTCATGTAAATCAGGAATGCTCAAGTCAGCTTTCACAAATGGAATCTTGTCCACTTCTTCAGGAAAAGGGCGGTGTTTCACACTGTATTTCAATCCAACATCATTTTTAGGAGCTGGTCGAGGTTCTGGTACAAATGTCTGACAAAAAAATGGTTGTTCTTACATTCAAGGTATTGTATCACTAGAAAATATTATAACAGATGAAAAACATTTCCTCTCCCCTCCCCACCAGAACTACACTAACCCATTAGTGAGCAGCATCATTAAGAAACATTAAATACTTCAAACTAATAGACCTGTACTAAAAATGTGACTGTAAATTTTAAAAAGACACAACTCTGTCCATTTTGGAATCTATGAACCCTGCTTACCATCTAGCCTCTCAACAGTTGCAAACCCCAATAAAAATGGCAAGCTTACATGGCAACATCGTCTTTTCAGCCTATTCTAACTGTATTAAGAGAAAACTGGCAAGCATTTGAGAAGCCTCATTTTAACTCTCCTGACTGTGATCATCACAACAAGCCAAGGCTTCATAGACAGCAGCAATACTGTGGGTCAGGAGGGAGATGCACTGCCAGAATATCCAAAGGATTTGCATCATGGATCATGATGCAATTTTGACATTGCTACTGCATCATGTTCTATACTGTCATTATGTAATTACAAACTTCAAGTTACCAGGCAAAGCAACAAATGATCTAGGCACAGGTTTAGAGGTGCATCAGGTCCAAGCAAGCAAGACCTTTCATTGCATCTTCAGTGCTGTTTTCTATGTTTATTTACTACTGATTATATTTCAAAAGGGCAAAACCATTAAGTTATAGAATGCCTTCAAGTTGGAAAAGTTCCCTTAAAACTGGTGAGGAGGTCAGCAGTCCAATCATGGCTTGTCCTTTAGTGTAGGAGGTAGCAAACCTGGACTGACACTATTTAGCCAAGGGTCTCAGCTCCAGAGATAGCAAAGCTCCAAACACATCCTGGATGGTCTTCCCGAAGGCTGCTTCACAGAGACCACATTCATCTAAATGTGAACATGCCAGCTGAGACTGACAAGCCCTCATTTCAGCTACATTACTGCCTTTCTTTTACTGAGGGTCATGGGAAGAGTTTAAAGATGTGGAGAAGTTCAAAGACAGAAATTTTCATAACAAGAGTACGTGCTCCACTAGACAACTGCAAGTAGAAATTTTACTATAAAATAAGACTGAGGTATTTCTCCTCCACCATTCCTCTCCAGAGCTGTTCCAGAGTTCATCTAGATAGTTTTTTTCACAGCAGGTTTACAGCCATCTTTGGAACATCAGGCTTCATATCTTGAAAAGCTGTTCTCTCTGCAGCACCACATTCTACACCTCCAGACTTTGCTCCCTCTGCTAGCAAGGGCTTTGCCTGACACCTGAAAACTTGCACCAACACTCCTGCCTACACACTAAATACACTGTGCCTTACCCCATCACTTCAGAAGATGCTTTCAGAAAAAAAGGAAAAAAAAAAAAGAGAATGCCCCCTCCCTTAAGCAAGTCTGCAAGTCGAGAAAGCAACAGCACTTTCACAGCCTGTCGTTAATATTAATCACAAGTGGTAAAGAGTCACCAGAGATGTGGCACATTACCTACAGCTAAAGGCCCCGTGGCTCAGCCTTAATGTATAATCACCAGCTCTGGGGGGCTGTCTCAGATTAGTGGAATTTCTGCTGAACATCTCTAAGTTAAAGATTTCTTTATGGGCTTTGATAGAGACCTTTTGATTTGCTTTAGCTCCTCTTGGTAAAAGACAGAGTTGCTGGGCCCACGCAAATCTTCCGGATGTCCCACGGATCAAAACCGTGACAGAGGGGAAAGAGTCATCTGCAAAGCACATGGGTTAAGAGAATAATACATCATCATATACTGCAAACAGTTCACGGTGTAATCATTTAACAAGAAGAAAATGCAGGCATGATGGCAGAGGTTTTGCTTTTAAGGTTAACTCCTCCCTGACCCTGAAGAAAATTCCTGGTGAGAAGCAAGCAAACCTCTCTGCTGCAGCAGGAAAGTGCTACTTTGTCAGTTCAATACTTGCCAGCTCAGTTTCATCATTAAAAGCAACTTTCATCCAAATTCATGCAGATCACCATTTCTCTCCAAAATATCTCCAGGAAATCAAAGAAGATTGTTCAGCCACTGCCTGTTTAGGTGAGACAATGACCATATGGAGACACAGATTCCATGATGCTTCCATGACCTTCTGCAAAAGTTCCTCACAAATCGTAGCAGTAAGAACAGTGGAAGGACAAAAGATCATGGTCAAACAAAGACTCAGGAAGATTCTGACTCCACATCATGGAAAATTTTTCCCCACAAGGAATAGGGACACAGAGAAGTTGTCCTCTCAGGTTTGCAAGACCCACTTGGGCAACACCAGGTTGCTTTATCCTGGTCCAAATTCAGTGCTGGCCTTGTCTACAGCAGGAGGTCAGACTACAGAGTCCTGAGGTGCCTTTCTACTGGCACAGTGATGGTTTTAACATTGCAGGGATTTCAGTCTTCCTTCAAGATTTAAAAGGCCACTGATATTAGTCACCTTAGATGAGATCATCATACTTCTACAGCTTTTCTTCTTAAAGGTATTTGCATTTATCTTTTGTGCACATAAACCACACACTGGCACCACCAGGTAACTAGCAGAACTCTATTCCTTCCCCAGAGTTCCCTGGGAAGTTCAGGGTGCAGCAAAGCCTATCCACGCCCTGTACATAAGCACACACAGAGAGAACCCAAACCAGCTCCACAGTCACTCACTTCCGTGATCTGCCTCAGAACTGGCCTCCTGGACTTGTGCATTATTGCAATTAATCTTGTCATTAAAAGGGGATTTGTAAGCCAGTTATGAACAGCAACAAAAGATAATCTAATTTGTAATTCCAACAGCTTTGCAGGATTCCACAGATACACATTTAGCAGAGGCAGAGTGAGGATGAGGATTGCTTAGCCATTCTAGCATGCTCTAATCCATTCCAGTCAGGAACACACTCACTCCAACACAGACTGGGGGTGGACATGTGGCAATGGTTCCCAGTATTGTCACTTCCTGCAAGATCTATTCAGTGATTCTCAACATGGTCAGAGCACTCTGGACCACAACTCAACTTCTCAGCACCAATTAATGCAGTTCTGTTCAATCTCTGCTTTCAAGGCTAGTTTTTAGGCTCCATCCTATCCACAGATGAGGAAAACGTACTGGGGACAGAACATCAGATCTAACATAGGTTAGTCTTTAACTGAGGTAGCATGCTAGAGAACTTTCATCTGTTCTATTAGGTAACGCAACAACACGTGAAGACTTACAGGGGGATCAGTTATTCTGTTCAAAGCATCATTTAATACCAGATTTTTGTAATATAAATTCTTGATGGTCAAAGTCTATGAGGCTGAAATGAGCCAGACTCAGCTGTGAAGGCCAACACCCTGTGACAAATCTCCTTTACAGGAGGCGTCATTGACAGAACAGGATCAGATATGGGAAAGTTATAACAGCTAAGCAACTAAAACCACCTGAGCTGAAAGCACCCACAGAAATATGCAGTAATAGGAGGCCTAAAGCAAGCAGCAGCAATGGTGCAAGCATAAAGGAGACATACTAACCATATGTTGAGCCCTTATCCCTAGCAAGTCTCCTATACTCTTCACATTTTCATTCTTGTACGAACAAGGATGTTTCAAAATGTAATGCTATTGCTTTTGTGCATCACCCATTATTTCAATGGCAGTCAGCAGCAAGTATATGATCTAATTGGTTGAAAGACTTGGACAACTGCATGAACGATTTGGGTAGGCTTGTGCATGTTTGATTATCAGTGGCATTAAAGTTATCCCCATCACTTCATCCCAGAGCAACACTCTGCTCTATGTGCCCACCCACAGACAGGAAAGCCCCTGAAATGTGAGAAAGACATTTGATGAAGTACCTTTGTTTTGCAGCTCCATACAGAAAGTTTTAACCTGAGAAAGAAGGAAATGGGAAATCTGAACTTACTCTGTTCATTCCCTAGAGGCTGCTCCAACATGGCCAGGATGACGCTGTTATCCAAAACAAAGTAACGGAAGCTGTGCTTGTTTATGGTAGGGAGACGGGAATATTTAATTAACGTGGTTTCATTCACCAGGCTGCAAGGAGAAGCAGGACCACTGGGAGAAGGAAATGCTCCAAGTAACTGCATAATGCTGCAAGTGAGAAAAAAGTTGAGAATTATGACAGATTAAGTGAACTGTTCCACCCAAGCACAAATTTTCACTCATATTCTTCATCTGTATCCTGACCTAGCAGTTACATTATCAGGGCACATCTGCCCTCTCCCATCAGGTTGTTTTAAGATAACCAGTACCTTCAGAAAAATAGACATGAAAACCTACAAAGAAGGGTACTCTGCCTATAGAATGAGCTTCTTTATAACCTGGCTTATAAAGATATTAAGACATGCTTTAAAACATGAATATCTGTACCCTTCCATAGCTTTATGTTAATTTTTAAAAGATTATTTCTCCAGTCATCCATGCTTTAGCCCTCTCATCTCAACAAGCAGGATAGACATGGCAGTGCACTAATTACAATTGCCTTTGCTTTCTTCAAGTACAGATTACAGTAACTTAAAACCCTTTAAAAGGTTGGGACCCTAAAAGGTCCAGGATCACACAAGCGCGACTACCATAGATGGTAATCTTCCCTGGAAGAAAGCCTCCAGGCAGGCTCCAACAGTGCCTACCTCCTTGGAGCCACAGCCTTAGGAGGCCCCTAGAAGCATCATTTTAAATCATCTGAAGTCGTACAGAATCTCACTAACACTATTAGGAATTGAAAACGTCTATGGCAGGAACCAGTAATGAGAGCTGTCCAGTGTTGGACTGAAGTTCATATGATCTAAGTCAGGACTTTACCCTTAAAACCAGCACCCAGACCGAAAGTAAGTCTATTGACTGACCTTCCCACATACTTTTTCACTTTACTGTGAAAACAGTTTCATCTCTCTAAATGAAAACTTCAAGCAACAATAAGGATGTGTCCACAAGTTCCAATGAGCAGTTGCTTTTTCTTGGAAATTACACAGTTGTTTTTACTAACAGTAACATTTATAACAGTTGGATTTCAAAGCAGAGCAGAAAAGAAAGCAGCTATTGCCTTTTGCAAAACAAATTTATCCTCCCCATCCTCAATCTGTCCTGTCTGCCATCATGCTGTTCAGCCCATAACACAGTGCTTTCCAAGTTCTCTGGAGCAAATCCCAATTTTCCTGTCTGTGCTTCCCCTCCCCAACCCACACATTATCTGTTACTGCATTTCCAGTAGAACCTCTCAAATACATTAAGCAAGCCCAACGCTGTGGGCAGGAAGCCATCCCATCCTGCTCCAGCATACATGTGCTGCATGTGCCATTCCCTGCTGTCACACAGTGTCTATCAGTTTCCTAACCAGAGTGGGGACAGATTATGTTGTCAGGCTGAGGAGAAGAGAAAATGGGAAGACAGGATCACTAGGTTAAAGTGAAAGAGAGAGGGAATTGCTGTCTGCAGAGAGGCCTGGCTGAGAACAGAACACCAGGGCTGGAGGAGGGTCTGGGTTTTGCTGTACAAGGAAGAGAGGAGGCAGGAGGGGAAAACAGTGATCAGAGGGATCTGTTTTCTGTTAACACCTGCAAGGGGAGGGGGGCAGATCTAAGGCAGAGCACAGCCCTGCCCAAAGGGCAAAGAAAGGGAGCTTCTGCCTAACTTTTTAAATGCTCTTCTTACATCAGAGATCACCAGCTGGGAACTCCCTATTAAACACTCTCAGACAAGGCAACACTGAACATTTAAGGTGCTCTGACAAATTACATACCACGTTAGTGTAGCTTCAGCAGCATCCTTCACTCGCATGGAGGCAGGGTTTGGCTCCTTATCTCCTTTGTACTTGACCTCCTGCTCACTGTTTTTGGATTTACTCCCTGAAATGCCCAGCTCCACAATCTCCAGCACCTCTTTTAAACAGTCCTAAAACACAAGAACAACCCTGGAGCAGAAGCACTCAGGTAAACATCTCCAAAACCTCAGGGAAACAGTGATGTATCATTAAGTAAAAAAACCCACTGCTGGTAATATGACCTCTTTATTTAAAGGCAGAAGATTATTCCAATACTGTTAAAATAAGATTACATTTGCTACAGAACTGGTATTTTTTCTGTTTATAGATGTGTACTTGTATTATTTACTTATACTCATATTCTAATGGTAAAAAATGCTCTGAATGAATAAATACACACAATGTATTTCATTGCATACACACCAAACTGCCAAGAGGACTATTATGAATGCAACTGAAAAATGTAAACATATTTAAAGAGATGATATATGCATTTCTGGGACTCTTTGCAGAAGTTTTAAGTTCTAAGCACATTAAGAACAAACTCATCTGGAGACCTGCAAGAAATCCTTTTCCAAATTTTTCAGTTGCCAATATCTTTCATTAGTAAAATACATCATGGTATCTAATTCACCAAGCAAAGAATAAGAACATTCTAAAAGTACACTGTAAAAGCGTCAACAAATCTATTACAGGAGAGGCCAACACTCAGTAGAGCTGCAGATATGACTCACAAGTGCTGTGCAGAACAAAACCACCTGCTGAAAATATTTGGATTGCTACAACAAAGGTTCAGATCTCATGGCCTGAGGTACAGAATAACAAAGGAAGACCTCCTAAATAAATAAGTGATTAAAGCTGAACATGAGCAGTCAGGTTGTACCACCAGAAACCAGACAGGGTTCTATGTCTTGGCCTTTGTCCTTCCTTATATTCATTGCTGATATAGAATAAAAGGTGAAGAGAAAAATCAAAGTTTTCTAACAGAGCAAAATTAACCAGCATTGAGCTGAAAAGACTGGCCACGAAGAACTGCAGCAGGAGTTTACAGAGTAGCAATACAGCAGGTGAAATTCAAAGCAAATGTAAGAGGAGGCACCTGGAAAGCTGCATTTTTAATACTTGCAAATGCAGTGAAAGGTTCTCATTTGACTATCGTGACTCAGGAACGAGCTACTCAGTGTCCAGTACACAATGCACACAGTATGTAGCACTATCTCCTTACAGTGGTAATCAAAATAAAAAAGACCATCATGAAATGGAATAAAGCATTATGCAACACAACCTGTGCTACATCCAGGGAACCTATCCTATCGTAGCCACCTACTGCCATGCCAGTATTCCAAAGCACATGCAGAAAGCATCTTTAAATAAAGTTCTGCTCTTGGATTTTCAATCTTCATTTTTTAAATAGTATATAGATTTCTATATGTTACAGAATAAACAAAATATAAAGATATGTAATGTTCTATCTAAAAAGATAACAAAATATTACATAATACATACATACCTATTACCTATAAAACCACAGAAAGATCACTAAGTTGGCTCTGAAAGGAGACCAACAATGAAAATGTGCATTCAAATTTTTTCATTTTTTCTTAAGCAGCAGGGCAGAAGGCAATCAAAAACATGCCTCTCATTTCCTGCTCTTCTCAAGCTTCTCAAGCAAATTCCACCTTCTATTGAGTTATGCTTTCCTCAGTTGCTAGAAAATTGGTTTCTTGGTGAAACAAACTCTGATTATTAAAACACTAGCATCAAAGGAATTCTGTTAAGCCTAGAAAATGCTTTAGAGTCAGGTAAGAGCTGAGAAATGAGGAGAGTCATGGCTACCTGCAGCAGGTAGCTATGGGTTACCCCATTCATTTCTATATTTCTCTTTTGGTTTTTTCCAAGTTTCTTTTCTTCTCTCTTTTTCCAGTTTCACAAAGCAAGAAGAAAGATTGAGACATTCCTATAAAGGTAATTTTAAAGCCAAACACTGTATTGGTGAACAAAGCTCAGGAATTAAAGTTCTGAAGTATTTTGCACAGAAACTATTTTGGAATTCCTAAGGAAGCTAAGCAAACCACACTATTTTAAAGCACTGAGAGCAGACAGGTTGGGCACAAAAGGCATTTCAGATGCAGCGCTCAGAATGTAGCCACTGGAGACTCTGACCTTCTCATCGAGCATGTCGGGGTGCTCCGTGAGCCAGACGCAGAGGCACTGGAAAGCTGCCACGATCATGGAGTGCAGGTCCCGGGAGTGCAGCGGGGCCGGGCGGCTGCACTGGTACACGATGTAGCTGCACACGGAGCTGATCGCGCGCTTCCGATCCGAGGGATCCACCACCACCTTCACCTGCGCCACACAAGGGTGACAGGGTCAGAACTCCTCCACAAAAATCTTCCAGAGAAAAAACAGTTTTTGAAAACATTTCTAAATGCAGTTTTGAGAAAGAGGAATAAACACTTGAGCTCTTTTTTGATTACAGGTTAAAATTGCAGGTAAAATTATTTAACAGTGATGGATATTGAAACTAAAAGTAAAGAATTGCTGCAGTGAGGTGTGACCACATTGTATGGCTTGGTTTCCAAAAGCAGGAATGGTACCAGTGTGGCTTGATAAGACACCAAGTGTAAGCTGAATTTGCAGTATTGAAATTTATTTTCCACAAATGCCTCTTCTTCAGCTCTAGCAACCCATTCTGTATCTCCAAGAACCCACTCACTGCCAAGTTTCCCTTCCACAGGGCTTCATTCTGCTCAAGTAACTTTCCCCTAGACATATTCTCAGCACAGTAACTTTCACCACTGGAAAAAGGAAGAAAAAAGCCATCCTCAGACAAGCAGACTGACAAAAAACCCATAGCCTCTTCCCCAAGACTCACTGCAAACACCCCTCTCTGCTTCTCTCCCAGCTCAGGGCTGCAGAGAACAAGGCTCCAGACCAGAAGGTCAGGAACAGCACAACATGTTGCCATGAGAATCTGCACTGTAAGGCTAAAGAACTGAATTTCTCTTCTCTCTTATTCACAGCCTGCGACTCAGCACAGGAACAGATGGATTTTTCTACCCTGTAGCATCTGACCATGCTCTGTAAAGCTTTGCTTATTCAGGTGCACCCTTATCCAAAGCAGGAAGGTGGGTGGGCTTGCTGGTGCCAGCACTGAAGCCTGGCAGCTGTACTCCACAAATGGGAGTGAAAATTCAGAGCCCCAGGATTTAGGTAGAACATACTTCAGAAGCCCAAGATCTACAGCAGAGTCTCCTCAAGGTGAGCTTATGAAAGGCAGGTTTGTGAACCAGCACTCCTGCAGGAAACAACACTTTTGACTTTTCCAAGTCCCACTAATAGCCTGGTGCTGAACAGACACTAGACAGGGCAGCCCCTCCCTGAGAAAGGCTTTGGGACCTCTCACCTCCAAAGACACAAGCAGAACAGGCCCCCACTGTAGTTCTGCAGGAAGAAGTGATCTCTTTTTTCCCCACTTTGTTTTAAAGGGGAAAGATATTTCAGGGCAAGAATTACTTCAGCTGCATGAGAATTATACAAAGACTACAATATTTAATATTAACTTGGGGATACATTTGAAAAGAGAATATATTTCCACATTTCCATAACCCCGCAAGAAAAAAACCAAACCAAACCAAACTAAGAAAACCCTGGCTTAACCACACAAGCTGCAGGAACCCCTGGTTCTGTATGGTGCTCTGTAAGATCCAATAATACACATTAATTCATTTCAGAACACTTTCAAATACATTCTTCAGGTCATGCTACTGCAATAGTGAATAAACATCCAGTCCAATATGGCTCAGTGCTGACTTTATGCTCTAAAAACTGCCTGAGACATACATTAAAAGACATCTGTTGAGTTCCTGAGGGATTATGATGGGAAATGCTGAATTGTCACACCAGGTTATTGTGGCTGCTCTAGGTACACTGGACTTTTGCTTAACAAAGTCCAGCCTGGGCACAAGAGCTCTCAGGCAGAAAGGGGCACTTTGCATCTCAGCAACTCTTCTCCCCCACCTAGTAGCTTTAGTTGTTATTTGTGTTGAATGAAGCAACTGTGTGCAGATAAAGCTCTGAAGAAGGCAACTCTTCGTATTAGCAATACACAATGTTTTGTCAAGCTCTAAAAACTATTTCCAAGATGAGAAGGAAGGGGAAAAGCGGTACAATAGAGGTTTCAGCCAAAAGGCATTCCCAGGCCATGTGTCCTTTGAGCCACAGTGCATTTACACTGGGAGAAAATTACCTACAACAGCAGTGCTGTTTCTTTTTCATTTCCAAACAGAATAGTTGCTGACAAATTCGGCCACAGAAATATATTTTGTGGCATGACTTTCACCCAGGCAGGACTAAAACCACCCTGTGAGAAGGGGCCAGAGCACACCAAGCTGCATGTCTCACCTTTGCCAGTCCAGAGAGCAGCTCCAGGGCAGCCAGAGAGATACTCATGTCCTGCCTCCACTGGGAGTTGAGCCTTTGGGTTACCAGGTGGATGCTGCGGATCAGCAATCCAGCAGCTGTATCTGTATGAAGAGCTAGGATATAACCCCAAAACCACACACCACAGGGAGGGAAAATAACTAAGCATTAGTGACAATAAGCAAAGCACAGGCACAAGGCAAAGCAGCCACAATACAGACATAAAATAAACCCTAACTATCTCAAAACTGGGTTGATGACTTTTGCACAGGCTAACTCCCTCACGTACTCTCCAGGCATTATACAAACCCATTCAGACTAGCTAGCTCAATTTAATTTTTTTTAAGACATTTTGAATAATCCCAGAGCTCTGCTGCATTTCAGCAGCAGAACAGCCAGCTTCAGGTTTTGCTATTGTACTTAAGTTGTCTGTCATGTCATGTCTTTTAGTCTCTGAAAAATATAGGCGTTGGTAATGTATATTAAATATTAGTAGCTGTATTGAGGAACTAAGGAGCACATGTAATTTCAGATACCTGTGTCAGAAGTAAACCATTCTTTCCACACCTAATGCTTTTCAAAAGCTGCACTAGTTCAACAGATGTAGATAATGAAAGAATCAGTGCTAGATAAAGAAACAATTACTTTTAACCTTTCATTTCCTTGAACCTTTGACTCAAAATTAAAAACAGAAAATGTTTTAAGAATCAGTTGTTCTCACTTCAAAATACTAGGAAACATAAATACTATCTGTATTTATTAAAATTGAAGTATGCAAGTTAATGTCAGAAATAAAAAACTGCTCAATGACTAGTTATAAAGAGACATGAAAACTATGACAGAGAAGGCATATCCTTCCCAGAATTTAAATTACCTTATTTAACACTCAAGAACTATGTCCAGTGTCACACCAGGAGCAGATTCAAGAGTCTCCTATGGCTAAAATGTAACAATAGACCATTTTGTTTTCAATTTTCTCTTGTTTGAAGCATTCAGTGGAAATACAAATTCTTTTCATACGCTCCTTACAACCTTACCTTCTGTGCATAGGCAATTTAAAAAATCCAATAAAATGAATATACTACAAAAATAAGTTTCACATTATGTCATGGTATGAAGACTCAGTAATTCAAGTATTTGGAGGATTTTTTAAAGCTTACGAATATATTTTTACAAGCACTTGTCAATGAAAACCCACATAAATTAAACACAAAATTCAAATGGTGTGCAGAAAACTAGCACTTGTTTGATAATTTCAAACAAGCAAATCCTGTAGGGAAAGCACCAACATGTTTATATGAATTCCTAGAATATACTGAAGCCTTTCCTGATAATGTCCCTCCTCTTGCTATTTACAGAACTAGCTAAAAAACCACCACCAAACATTTTTGGTTGGTGATGACAGAATTGTCAGTCTAGGCAGCAATAAAGGTGACTTGTTCTCACATTTAGTTGGTCAACATCAGTTAAACTGAAGACCAAAGGAGCAAATGAAATTGCAGGGTCTTGACAGTCAGCCAGCTTACCACACACAGATTTAGAACATGGATTTTACTACAGAGAGTCAAAAATGGACAGTACAAGACACAGCAAACTAAAGTTAATTACTAAATTCTATTGTTATAGCAAATGACGTATCAAAGCATTCTGCTTACTTGCTCTATAAAAGCCAGAGTCCCTGAAATGTTCTTTAAATGTGGTTTAAGAAAAGGTGCTGCGGAGGTCAGGCGAGCATTTGGAATGCTATCAAAATGAATGAAGCGATTAATTTACACCTGGTGTACATATATCCCATTCTTGTTGACAGAAACTAAGTGTCTTGAAAACGTAAGTTAAAGGAAAGTTTGCAAACACCTTTTTCATAAGCTTTTACATTCTGATTTTGAAAATGTTAAGAGTCCTTTAGAAGGGTTAAGACAACCCCTGGAAGGGCACGTGTGCGTGCAGACTCAAAGCACACAGCTGGGCTATATCCTCCTGGCTTCAAACACCTGGGCACACTAATGCTTTAGCCAGAACTAGAACAGGAAAACCCAGAAAACATCAACCTGGCATACCGTGACAGAGTTTTCCAAAGAGCTATCCTTACCATAATCCCTCAGGAGGGCCTGTGCTGGTCGCTCACTGTCAGGTGTCGTGGGCTCTGTGCTGCCACCGCTTGCAGTGCTAATGCCACTGTTAGTGCGACTGTGGCTTTTGAAGAGGTTGTTTTCACCACCATTCTGCAAAATGAAAGGCAGTTGAGAGAGATGAAAATATTTCTGAGTTCCCCATGCTCTCAGATACAAAAGACCAAACCTGAGCCCCTTTCAGTAGCAGGTAAAGTGAGGAATGCATTCTTTCTGAAGAAGTAACTTCATAAAAAATACTCACCGTTTCCATCTGACAGCCAATGGCTTCTAGCAGTGCTGAATCCTGAACAATATTTAACATTGCACCTGCAGAATCAGATAGAAGAAGGTAACTATGGACTACAGCAGAATTCACTACTAAAAGTTACCAAGCAGCACAGAAGGTCTAACAAAGAAGTTTGCAATCCTGTTTTATAAAATCTCTTATTAAAACACAGGACTTGCTTCAGGCTTAGCCATTCGAAGCAGATGAAAGTTGAGACAAAGAGTGCTTTCAGCTATGTTAAAAATGCTCTGAACACAGTCTAGAAAAGACTGAGAGGAGATCTCATTACATATCAGTATCTCAAGGGTGGGTGTCCAGAGGATGGTGCCAGACTCTGTTTAGCAGTATCCAGCACCAGGACAAGGAGTAATGCACAAACTAAAATACAAGAAGTTCCACCTCAACATGAGAAAAAACTTCCTTCTTCTATGGAGGGTGGCAGAGCACTGAAACAGGCTGTCCAGGGAGGTCACGGAGTCTCCCTCTCTGAGGACATTCATAACCCTGGACAGGTTCCTGTGTCACCTGCTCCTGGCGACTGCCTTGACAGGGAGTTGGACTGGATGATCTGCAGAGGTCTCCTCCAGTCCCAACTATTCTGTGATACATCTGTCAAATTCCTTAGTTTGGAAGGATTTTGGCTTCCAGAAGGGTTGGAGTGTTTCCTTGTCTCACACCAGACTGTGCTCATTTAAAAACTCAGATTACATTTAAGGATATCTATCAGAAGGCCAGTTCATAATGTGAGGTGGGATACACTGAAATTCCCTCTGCCTGGAAGTTCTCCCCAGCCTCTCACTTTCCAAGCTCTAATTTCCATCAGTGCCCAAAATACTGTATTCAAAAACCTGAAGCTCTTAATTGCAGGGGTCACCAACCCACTGCATCTAAACTAGCCAGGACAGAGTTCTCTCTTCAGCTTCAGGAAAGATTTAACTCACTTAAATCAAAACTGCTGATGTGTCTTAGCTAAACTAGGATGAACAGGCTGTACCTGCTTGGCAGCATCACGATGAAGGAATGATGAAGGAAGATGCAATAAGGACATGGACCTGAAACTGGCTGACACTGACACATTTGGTGGCAAGAGTTTTAATTTTCTGCCTCCTTCCCCCGCCTCATCCATCAATGCACATTTAGGAGAACAACCTTTCCCTCTATGAAGGGAAACAACAGGACAAAGGGGAATGATTTCATACAGAGAGGGCAAGGTGAGGTGGGATGGTGGGAAGAAATTCTTCCCTGTGAGGGTGGGAAGGCCCTGACACAGGTTGCCCAGAGAAGCTGTGGCTGCCCCATCCCTGGAAGGGTCCAAGGCCAGGCTGGGATAGTGGAAGGTGTCCCCACCAAGGGAATGGGGGTGGATGCACGGTGGAATGACAGGGTGGAATGACATGAGCTTTAAGGTCCCTTCCAACCCAAACCACTCCGTGATTCTATGAAATGCACCACTCACTGCCAAACGTTTATTGGCAGAAGGAAACAAACCTGGTTTTGTTGAGAAGCTGGTGGCACATGTGAGAATTTCTGGCTAAACTGGAGATTCATGAATCCTCTCCAGCTACAGCCAGCAGGAAATAACTTCACATATGGAAACAGGAGCTTAAGAGGAGGAATACAGGGCAGGTGAACTGGCAGGGACTAGCACTGGAATAATAATTCCCAGCAGAAAAGCCATTCAAGGCAGAGCACCTACCCAGCTGGCTGCAGACCAACTCAGTGTGGAGGGGCATGGGACCACATGGGTGGGACTTAACAGAGCATCACCCTGTGGTATCAGACATAGTGCTGGAGGTGGGACAACCCTCCATGCACCAATGCTCTGAGGCTCTCACTTGGAAACCACAGATATCACCCCTTCACCAGCACTGGGTGCAAATTATTCTTTCAAATTACTCCCCTCTAGTCTTCTGTGAGAAAAGGAACTGCTTAAACTATTGCAAGGTAACCTTCCAAAAGTCTTTGCAGATTTGGATTTGCTTCCCTTCCCTTAACTACGCATCATTTTCTTGCCCTCCCCTGTTAACCAGGTAAACTCTCTGCCTCCCAGAACAAGGCAGACACCTCTCACACACCACAAGACTGTGCCTTTTAAAGGAGACAAAAGGAAAGTGCTAAGGGCAAGAACACCATCATGTTGAAAAAAGCACTTCTAAAGAGAGAAGA
This sequence comes from Gymnorhina tibicen, assembly GCA_013399875.1. Classification (NCBI taxonomy): domain Eukaryota; kingdom Metazoa; phylum Chordata; class Aves; order Passeriformes; family Artamidae; genus Gymnorhina; species Gymnorhina tibicen. The sequence continues at coordinate 784,979 of VXAZ01006034.1, forward strand.
ATAAGGGGAGACAAGGGAGAATAATAGGCATGTACATTTTTACTTATCTGAAAACATATTTGACTTGTCAGATTATGCGCTATCCAAGTTTTCATCTTCTGCTTCCTTTCTGAGTATTCAGCATAATGTTAATCCACTCCCACTACCTCAAAGAACAGTTTGCCAAACTGTGCATAGTGCAGCTCCACACTCTATTCCAAAACTTTTGGGTTTAGTCTGAGGATTTACACACTGCTAAACAAATGTCATCTGTATTTTGCCAATGCTGGACCACCACTCACCAGTATTTCAATATGTTTCTGAGGCTTAACCATGCCAAAACTTAAGGTTTTCTCTGAAATCCATTAGTCAGGAATCCTTCCCAAAATTATGACATTTTTACCTACTTCCATTTCTAGTTATGACTGACTTTCTGTGCTACAATGTGCTTTACTTTTTCCTCTACTTTTCAAGTATTACGCCACAGAAAAGGAGAGAGATTAACAAAAATATGAGGCTTTTAAAGTTGTTTTCACAGTATGAGGGAGATTACACATATGACAGCCTGCCAGTAATTTAAACCTTCTTCTCGCAAAGCAACACATCACTAATAACCCATATTATCCCAGAACAGATTAAGGCAGACACTTCTGTAACACAGTTAATAAATAAAAAAGCTGAAATAACCTAGTATCATTTGAGTGTTGTTGGGATCGGTTTCCGTTTGCAAAGCTCCTATAAGGATATTCACAAGCCTCAGCTTCAAGGACAGGAATGTTACTGGCTTATCATATGTTGAGCTGTCATCATTGCTGAATTTCCCTTCCAGGACAACCTGAAGAAAAAATACACTTATTTCAGTATCAATTAAAGATCACATCAGCAGGGTTTCAAAAGTCAACATTCACAGCACACATTGCTACTGACACCTTGTAATATGGTCTTACTGTTCCAGATTCACTGGAAGAGTTCCAGTGCTAAAGAAAACACCCAATACAACCCACAACCCATCCAAACCCCACTCCCACGGAGAAAAAAAATGGAAACGCAAAACATAATGATAAATGTACTACCTCAGACTTTATTGTTCCAAAATGATGAGGGAGAGGCAACAGAGATAGCAAGATGTTAATGGAAGCTCTTCTTAGCTCTGTGGGGTTTACATAGATTTTAAACTTTGAGAGTTCTCTGCAAATCAAAGCATCAGACAGTTAACCAACTTTTCACAAGAATCTGGAGCTGAATGTAAGTTAAAATTAAATATACACCCACCCGAGGGTCTTAAGTAATTTGCACTATGCAACGTAGCTGTTTCTTTCTAAGAGCTATATTAGAAGAAGCAGTGGCTCAGATTTAAGCCCGAGAGATAAATAATGCTTTATGTCTAAATGCCTAACATCAAAATGAAACATGGTACCAAGACATAACACATACATTGAAGAAGGCATGCAGAGAGTACTATTAAGTGCCTAACTTAGCAAAACATCCAGAAGTCTGTAAAGCTTTGATAAGAACCTACTCCAATTTAATCAGTCTCAATTATCAATTTTTCCATTTAATGATGTATAGGATTACTTACTTATTGAATACACTGCAACAACAGCCACTAAAGAATATCTTGTCAAAGTTTACTTTAAAATCAATAAGCTTTCAATATATTTTTGATATATTTCAATATATTTTCCTATTCTTAAAGGCACTGCTTTGCATCAATGAATATGCAGCTAACAACTCACATACTTCATTTAAAACAAGCACTATTATTGCTTTGAAAAAAATTGCATTAAATAAAACTGAAAATTTGAGCTTACACAGCGTTGCTATTATCACCATCAAATACATACACACTGTGGGCCCCACATCACAGAATTCCTTTGGTGAAATTACTCAGTAATGACAGAAGACAAACACCTCCCAACATCTCTGATGATGTTTATATGGACAGAACAATTTACCTGTCAGGTAAAATAGTTTCCAGAGCCGAAATGAAGTAGGGAACCACAACATCAATGCCTTTCAGGTCACAGCAGAACAGAGGAGGGGAGTTTAGAATAACACTGGCAAGAACCGGGTGGCAAACGAAATCTGCTATCTGCAAACCCTGAATTAAAAGCATGTAAAATCTGACAAAGAAAGATAAGATTAAATTATTTGCACATAAAAAGCATCAGAATCCCATATGAAAAAGAACGTGCAGCCACTATTTGATCTTGTCTATATAAAATAGAGTAAGTTTCAAAATCAGAGCTAGGAAATGTTGATATGAGTCTTCCCCTACATTACCTGAGCACAGGCAAGCACACCTGACCAGCTTAATAAACCCTCACAAATGACAGGTATCTCATATGAAAAGCCAGTGCAGCACAGTTTTACTGAAATCTTTGACTTTTTGCAACACCCAGACTGGGAGCTGAGCAAGCATAACCAGCTGGTTACTAACGGTGCTTGGATCACCTGCTCTCCACTACTCCCTTCCCATCTAAGCGTGGGAGCAAGACCTTGATTTTAGCTCCTCAATATGAGAAAAAAATACTGTGAAATCTTGGGAGAGGCAGTGGACAGGACAATGGGCAGGATGTCAGGACAAGACACACTGATCAGCAGTTTGGAAAACAAGACCAAACATAACCATCATAACCACTTCAAATGAAAAAGCAAGGACAGAAACCCAGCTGCCCATCATCCTAGAGCAGTTAAGTTTCTTTTGCAGCTTTTTGTTAGAGAACATGTATGCCCTCTTAGTTGTTTCAAAAGTCTTGCAGACACAGAGGAATCCTACTGAGTGGCCAAGAGAAATATGAACTATCTATACAAAAAATACTACAACATTCAAGGAATAAAATTGTTCAGTCTTCTGGGAAGTTTTGATGCCATCTGGGACAAATGTACCTGAACAGTTTGAGCGAATCATGATTTAAAATTGATTCTCTGCCTCTAGCACTTGCTATCTTACATAACAAAAATTTGTGGAAAAGGTGTACTATGACAGGCAAAACTGCCTCATTTTCTCAGAAATAAAACTGAACACAGAGGTAGTTCAAACACAACCATTTGAAATAATGGGATATTACTGCATTTCAATACTCAGAGAGTGAAAAAAAAAGCAACTACAAAAAACCAAACCCAATGACGTGGTATTTGACAGGAACCTTTGTGGTCTAATAAAGTGTACAAAGTCTTATGTCTGCACACTTATTTTTTCCACCTGAACAATGTTCAGTGACAAACTAAACAAAAATAAAAATACAGGAAGCAAGAAAGTGCCAAAGAAAATGTTCCTCCCAGCTGGAGGCACTTTAAGGTACCCCCCTTTAACTGGAACTTGAAGAAAACCCAGTGAAAAGCAGCATCATGAAAATGTGAGAGGAAAACAGTGCTGGGCTTAGCCAGGAATCCCACCTCCAGCCTCTGAAGGCCAGCTAGGTGTTTTTAAACCGGCAACACAGGATTCAGACAGTGACTGAATGCTATTCCCTGGGAATTAGTCTGCATCATAAAGTTACACCAATAAAGCAACTGGAAGATAGGTTAGTACCGGGATAGGTAAGCTGGTAATATTTCCTCCCCAGTCTTCTTGCTACAAAATATCCTACACAGTGTCCCGCATGCCTCTGCCCTTCCTGCTTCATAGTTGTCTGGGAATTCACTTGCATCGAACATGGGGTTGGAAGCCATAGTGTCTGTGGACATTTGGGATCCTTTCCGGCGGAACTCCACACTAGCCTGGGTCGCTATAGCTGGGAAGAGAAAAAACAGCGTTTCACTGGGCGTGTTAATGTACAGAATAGGCTCATGGGATCCTGGACACAAAGATCAAGTCCAATTTAGTAGTTAACATGAAGCTATTAGTTCACTGCATTTGAGCCAGTGCCTCTGTTTAGGAAGTATTTGTGGGTGTACCTAGCTTGTTTTCTTCAAAAGGATGACAACAACTGACCTTCATATGCTACAGACCGTCCCAACTTTTGCTGGGAATAGTGCGCTTGTATCCACTACTATCTTCCCATCCTCTCTGAAGGGCAAAGATCTCCCTCACCTAGTTCTTGTCCCCACGAAAATGAAATGCCACCTTCCCTTGCTCCCCTAAAAAACCAAAAAAATTTTGATGGTGCCATTACTATTGATCTCCAAGGAAGTGCTTAACTTCCAGCTGGCCAACTCATCTCATGCTGCCCTGAACACCAAGTGGCTTTGATCCAGTTTTGTCGTACAAACACACTTATTAAAAAAATAAAAAAATTTTAAGACCCCGTATGAGAAAGGGAGGGTTGTGGAATCCCATTCTCCTAATTTGGTCCCTCTCTCCTCACATAATCACTGAAACTGCCAATTAATAAGAGAGCCTCCAGACTGCAGCTACCGTGGGCTGGCCATCTCCTGCTCCCTATCCTACAACAGCTACACAACCCTCTCGTGGAGGGTCTCCACTGTGACCTAACCTGGTTCTGCCCAGCTCTGTGCTCTCTCCCTGCAGGCCAGTTCTGCCAGTCCACACCACTCCAATCCACGTCTTTCTAGAGAGATTTCTGGTCTCTCTTTCACGCATCAGCATCGTGTGGATACGAGACCACTCGCTCTGTTGGCTCCATCCTTTCTTCCAGAATAGCTACCAAAACAAAATATATACTGCGCTCAATGTGATTTTTTTTTTTCAGGGTTTTTTTTCTCTTCCTTGGACAGCTTCACTCCAGGATTACTAACATCATAAAGAGTGCGCTCTTGTTTGTGCAGACAATGGGTGCTCCTGACAGAATCACACCTATGTGTTTCTACCAGCAAAAGAGAACTTCTGTCTCAGCTCTGGGACACAGGGAACTGGAGCAGGTTCACAGTCAGCCTTGCAAACAAAGGCATGTTAACACTTGAGCAGTTGGAATACCTGATAATTTACAGATAGAGTGCTTTTTTGTTTTGTTTTAAAGGAAACATCTTAATGACAAGTGCCTACTCCTAATTTTTTGTCCTCAAATTTATCATTTAACCTACATTTACCTTACAAATTTTTATTGACGTTAAGTAGCAAATAAGTACAAATCTTTATGCATCTTCCCATGAGCCATTTTTTGTCCTAAGTAAGCTATCCAGCAATATACTGTAGTTGGAAAAAAACACTACATGCACAATGCATACAAATCAAACACTAGGTCTGTAAAATAAGCTTTAAGTAAAAAAAAACATGGTTAGTGCAAAGTCCTGAAATTTATGACATGATCACAGACTAAAGTACAGAAAAGATGGGACTGATTCAGGCAGATTAATTTGCTTTTGCCAACAATCCTCCCCATTCAAAAACACACACAAAAAAAATTACTTGTCTTTTTCAAGTAAAAGTGCAAAAGCTACAAGAGACAATGAGGATGAGTTTACAAATAAAATATGGGACTATGAAAAAAGAAAAGCATGACCGCAATTAAGGAAAAGCTACTGGTTCCTACTTACAAGATTTATAAGAAAGAAGAATTTGGATAAAAGATGCTGCAAGATAATAGAAATAAAATGGAAACAAATCAAAGGACAGCAGTAGTTATAAAATACTTTTAAGATGGTGAAATCGTAATATAAGTTAAGAAGCTTTTAGCTTTTTAAAAAATAGATTAAAAGCTTTATGATACAGCAAGCTCGTTAAACACATAGGAAATTGGCATACAGGTCCAAAATTATGGTTTTGAAAGTACCATGCAAAACAATGAACAAAAAGTTACAAAATACAACTAAGATTTAGAGCTGTTCATATCAACATGTATCAGTTCTTTAACAGAATGTATTAACCCTTCTCAGCTCACAGACCCGTCCCCATGTCCCAGCGCACATGGAGCATACACCAGGCTATCCTAAGGCTCCTCTGAACTGGGGTATGTCTTGCACGGGGAAATTACTTACCTGCAATCTCCTCACAGCAGTACTCCTGCTTCCAAACCAGGAGTTCCCAATGGTATTACAGCTCCCATTTCCCTAAGCCAAGTTGCTAACAACCTGAGCATGCCTCCTCTGACCACCAGCTCCATTAACAATCTTCCAAGGCAGAAACAAAAGGTAGAACACTCCCAGAAACATTAACATCTCAAACAATGTCCAGAGAAAAAGAGAGTAAGAACTCCAGCAGCCAGGTACTACCCACCACCTGGGGAGAGCTAGTTCTTTGAACAGGCAGGGTCAGACCTGTAACCAAGCCCCTCAGTAGCACTCACGATGTCCCCAGTCAAGGCTGCTTAGAATTTGCTCCTAGAGCCCCAGAAACATTCTATGGGACATTAATGACAGTAGGGCCACAAGAGGTGAGGGTAATGATATACCCCAAGGCTCCCCCACTGCCAACAGCCCCTGGGTGATACCAGCAAGCCCCTGAGGTGACTTGTTCAGCTGTTATAAACTGCAGAGCTGGCATCCTTTAGGTACAAGGATTGAGAATGAGCCCATCAGACTGGAGGATTCAGTTGCTGAAATGCTGGCACAAGGTACTGGTGAGCCTCTCCCCATCCTCAAAGGCTGAGGACAGTAGACAGCAGTAGCACACACCGTACAGCCAAGCTTGTCTGAAACACATCCTGCCACTGACCCCGCCGTGGCACAGATACACATACACCCAAGCTGTCATTCTTGGGTCAACCTCATACAGGCTCTGTAGCCAATTTCTTATGAAGGTGTTACCTATCATAGGGATCTACTCATCCCACACTATCAGCTACATAAATGCCACACACCCATCTAATTCTAACGACTGCGCCAGCAGGATCCAGCTGCTTTCAAACCACCATCTTCCAATAGGCCATTTTTACTCTCTCACCAAAACACGGTGATGTTTATCAGCTTCCCACCACAAAGCTTCACCATCAAAGTCTGGGTGCAGAAACTAAAATCTGATAAGGACACAAGGCCCAAAAGCATCATGCCAATGATGGCATGATCATTGCTCTGCTTCAGAATCCAAACAATGACAGAAGACTGCCTTGAAGGACAGGGCTCAAAGAGCAAACAGGACAACTGCTTTCCAGGTGATAACCACCAGCAGCAGCCAACTGTATACAGATGACTTCCAGCTAATCTCGAGAGAGAACAACTCTCTTCCCAAAGACAGACAAAACCAGAACAACCACAAATGTGGAACACCTACAGTTTTCCAGTCAAGGGTTGGTAAAAGAAGTTCACCCGTGAGATGACAGAAAACTGAAAAACCATGAGGTAGCAGTTAAACTGGCAGAATCAGGAGAGTTGAGGCTGAAGGGGCCTCTGGAGATAGTCAGCCTTCCCCAGCAAAGCAGGGTCACATAGAGCAAATTCAGTTACCCTTCTACCCATTTAGACAGTTTTTCATCTCAAGACCTACAAAAAGCTGGACATTTTTTCCACCCATCATTTTTCATTACTTCCTTTCTGGAGGTTAAAGAGTTCCACATGAGGTAAAACATGAGATCCTAGGACAAGATAAAAAGAAAGGGTAGAGGGATACTCATTCACATCAGCCTTGATCAAGTGCTCTTTATTTCCTAGAACTCATCAAAAAGGTGTGCTGTAAGATGGGAGAAGGACAATGTGCTTGGCCACGTGTGTCAGCAGGACTTATTTCAAAGAACCAAACTAAATTCTGAACTAGAGCTCGAGACCACGGCTTATCCACAGGTCACCTGGTAGGCACTGCACTGAGCTCATGAATCTCTCTTTGGTAATCACATCACAGGGATTCTCACTGAGACTGTGCCACGCGACAGAAGAGGAGAGAGAAACACACACTAGAAAACGCAGCATTCCAGAGATGTCCCAGGACACAGGGGTCTCTACAGGACCAAGGAGCAAGTTGTAATACTTTTGCAAAGTGGTCCTCAGTCCTCCAGCCAGCAGCGAAACAAAGAAGCCATAACAGGCAGCCAAAAGAGAAGGAATTCTTAATTGCATGGCATTGAAACAAAGCAAACCTTAGAAGGGTTTAAGCTGCTGAGATCTTACATGGCTGCAGTTCCAGACCTGAAGAAAAACAGTGTGTGTGGGCCAGTAGAAGACAATACTACACGGCAAAGCTGATTTTAAGTGCAGACACTTCCCAATCAAAACATTGAAAGCACCCATAAAAACAATAGTGCTTCTTGAAGCTAATGCTAAGATTATCAACAGCAGTGTCAGACATGGTAAGAATACTCCAGCTAGTGGCTAAGTGTCATGGCTACAAAGGATAGCAGATGGACCATGACATACAGGAATAGCCGAACTGCAGCTGTAAAGCATCAGATTTATTTTGGACATCTTTCCTAAGGGTAGGGACTGTGGCAGCTAACCATCCCTTCTCTGCTGGCCCTCCTCCTTCAAGCTACATCTACAGCAGGCAGAGAAGGAGGTGGATGGGCACAATGTACAGATCTGACTGTTACTGATGGGCCTCACTTCCGTGATGGAGGGCCCTAATACAGAATCCTCCTGGCCCACCTCATCAGCCAGCACAGCACTTCCTGCCTTATGCTGTTCAAGGAGTAAAAGATTTGGAGGCATCAGGCATCACAGGTCAGATTCCCAGAATAAAAACTTTTCAATTTGGACTTAAAGCTCACTCAAAAGACACTGATGCTTCAAGTCAGCAGAAACTCCAGGGGCCTGGCCCTTACACGTCTTGCTCATTTTCCCACCTTAAGCAGAGGCTGAGCAAAAGGATAAATCAGGCAATCAGTTTGGGGCCTCTCTACAGCGTTTCAGCAGTAGGGGTCCATCCTCAGTTCTCTCTCCTTCAGCTAGTCCACCTTGGCACTACAGTGACCAGTGACCTTACACAGCAGTAACAATACCCTGCAAGGGCAGCAGACACTTGACTAAATTTCTGTAAGTTAATTCTGTCTTCCAAATCGCTAAAAAAGCAGGACAGACCCAGCCAGGTTCCTGGGAGTCCACCAACATCACTGTCTCAGAACTTCTGCTGCTAATACACAGCAGATGGTGTGATGTGCAAAGACTGGTCTCACTATGGACAGCTCGGAAGAGCACAGAGGAGGAACAGAATTAACTCAATTCCAAACAGCTGTCTCTAGTTTCCAGAAAGCCAGTAAATCTCTCTGCAAGGCTAGTAACACAACAATTTTCTGATTGCTGTTAGGTGATTTAAGACATTGCAAATACAAATAGAAGGCCCTGGAACCTCTTCGAGGAAGTTAAACCTTTTGATTTTGGATGACTGTGTACTTCACAGCATCACAACACCTCTGTTTACAGCTGACACTATTGCATAAGCAACCATCTCAGCTGACAGCCTTCCTTTACAGGTTAAGCACTTCATTAAAATTGCTCAAGAAACAGGTTATGTTAAAATCAAAATGATCTAATCAATCTGAAAAGCACTAAATGTAGTAATATATGAAATGCCTATGCAACCAAACACACCCTCAAAGGATGCCTTACTCCTTCCTAAGCTCAGCTGTTCCCCTAGTCAGGAGTCACAGGCCTTTTACAGAGAGATTCCAAACTCCTACCACAGAAATCCACAACTAACACTTTCAAAACCCATGTGCTACATACCTAAAAATACCTTTACAAGATCCCAAATCCTAAGCTTTCACACAGGAATTTGACACAATAAACATGGAAGACCACCAGTTTAACTGCTGCTGTCAAGTCCCACTATATATCCAACTTGCTACAACAAATGTCCTTCCCCTATTTTTCTCAGGCCAGTGAGTTAATGACTGATTGATTGACAGATCTCTTGGAAAAGTTAGCAGACACTCAAAATACACCACTCTCCAAAACCAAGGAGAAGTACCACTTTGTGCATTATGTGGAGTGATATAGAACAATTTTTCAAATATTAAAGAGTTGATATAAATAGTTGCTATTAATCATAGATACTCAAGCAGATTTCAAATTAAGAAGTGGACTCCTACCATAAGATTTCCTTCACTTAATAGCATTTTCCCCGGTATCATAACTGGAAGTGCCATGCTTGTTAGAGCAAGAGAGTATATAATATTAAAAAGTGGGGTTTTTTTAAACTTTGAAATCCCCAAACACCTGCTCAGCTAATAGCAGATGCTGGCTCAGCTCAAGGGGTTAACTACAACAGAGCACTTCAGATTTTACTTTTTTTAGATTAAGCATGTGTTAATCTTGCAGGTAGGAAATGTCAATAAAACAAGGAAAAAAGAGTACATATATTTTTTGTAATATTTACCAGTCATGCTGCTGTCTCTGTTTATTCCATTATGAAGTTTACAGTGAACAAATGCTGCATCAAATAACCATGATCCAAAGAGGTTCAAGATACTGTTAACCTTTGGCCTGCGAGGAGCTGGAAGTGGCCGAGGCTCAGAGCTTGTCTGGTTTGGGCTAGAGAGTGGAGAAGTAGAGGAGGGTTGGTGCTGCACTTTTGAAGCATGTGCAGTAGTTACCTGTTTGAACAGAAGAACAGATCAGCTCCTAGAATCAAGGAAAATTACTTCCTCTAACTGAGGAAATGATCCAAAGGGTCAGCTACTCAAATACAGAGTACGAAATCTTACAGTGCTGGTTTTCATCGTCGCTTTGTTCACAGTCACCGCCCGATGCCTCCGGTTGTGGGGTGGAGTGGTGTTGGTAGCAGTGTTCTGGGGCATGCTCAGCCTGTTCACTGGCGTGGGTGGTGCGCTGTCTGACCGGGGCCGGGAAATGCCTGTTAAGGCCAGGAATAAAGCAGGCTTTCAGCAAGAATTCTATGGGCTCACACAGAGCAGGCATAAGCATAAGCAGGTAAGCATAGGAGCCTTTGGTCAGAAGCCATGCTTCCCCCTTTTCCCCAAAACAGCGGTAGCAAGAAAAACACCTCTCCCTATTCTACTATTAGCAGAAATAAATGCATAAGCAAATGAAAACAGTAATCACATCAGATAAACAACTGATTAAGAAACACCAAAGGACCCCACACCCTAAGGCTATGGGAAATACAGATGGAAGGAACCACTCTAGAAGCAGGCAGAGGGAAAGGAGCAAGGTTCACTTGCCAAAGACAATTTCATAGCTCACTTCTGCCAAAATTCAGATGCCTCTCACCTTTGCCTTTCTTTCCCAATCATAACTCCCACACCTTTTTATCAGACACCTCTAAGATGTCTGGCCCTTAAAGCCACCGTAGCTGACTAAATTAAGGCGAAACCCATCCACCACACAGCTTTCTGCTCCGGTTTGAGCTCAATCAGCTGCTGAACAGTCAAATACTAACGCAGTACAAGAGAGAGTAAGAAAGCAGAGCAAGCTGTAATTTTTCTGGCAGCAGCAGGACATTAGACCAGTTTTTATCCAGCTTCAGGGAAACTCATGGTGTACAGAGCTGTTCCCAGTCAGAATCAGAAGCAACTCAACATCTCTAAAACTTGAAGTGACAAACACCACTTCTGCCCATTTTAATAAATACCAACACCCTTGCACCCCATTCGAAAAATGATGTGGGGAACTGCCATGTGCTTGAGAATTTGACAGATTTTTTTTGACCGTGTTAATTAAAGTACCTAAGTACTATTCATAACACAATACAGAACAATTTGCACCTGCTAAACCATCAGTGTTACACCCCAGGCAGAGTATGCACTATGAAACCTACTGGTTTGGTACACTTGGCTGGAAAAAAGGACGCACTATTTTGCCAAACACATCATGTAGGTACCAGGGAGAGCAAGATAAAACCCAATGCACTTGTGACAGAAAGCAATGAGCTCTCCCATCAGCCTTCGCTGAAGGAGTTTCTGCAGCTCTCAAGCCTGCCTGAGCACACTGTCCCAATCCACACCTACAGCCTGATTTTAATTTCACTGAGAACTCTCCTGTGCCCCAGTGCATTGTAGTCTCTGTCTCTGCACTCCAGGTGGGCTGTTATCATCCTGGGTGCTTCATCTTGCAACAAGATCTTTGGAAGTCTCAAGTGTCTGATTCACAAAACCACAGAATAGTTTGGGTTCAAAGGCACCTTAAAGACCCTCCATTCCACCCCCTGCCATGGGCACGGACACCTTCCACTAGACTAGTTCTTCCAAGTTCTGTCCAATCTGGCCTTGGACACTTCCAGGGATGGGGCAGCCACAGCTTCTCTGGGCAGTCTGTGCCAGAGCCTCACCACCCCCATAGGGAAGAATTTCTTCCCAAAATCCAATCTAACCCTGCCCTCTGTGTCCCTAGAGCCTGCTCTTCTCCAGGCTGACGGTCTCATTCCACTGGCAGGTTTTTTTCTAATACTGTTACGCATCTGCTTGAGTCTCCTGCAGTCTCACATCAGCTCACGCTTATGGGAGATGACATTTGTTTGCACACGTTTAAGCAGAAAAGCAACTAGAGACAGGCAGCTCTTCCGAGTTTACAATAGCACGTATTCCCTGAAGAACTTTCAGTACGTCTGAAGCATACTAAGTGCAATGCTTGAAATTTCAAGTATTCCATCCTATTACTTAAAACTGACCAGCCAGAGCTACTCAGTTACCAGCAGACACAAAATAACGTGATTTTTCTACTCAGTAGTAGTAGTCACCCACTAACCATAAACTAAGTGAAACTCTCACAAAGGTCTGAAGATGACAGTCGAAATTCAACACCTTATGAAACAGGCACACAGCAGTTGCCACAAGGATTAGAAACATGGTGGTGCATGCTCACAACATGCTAGAGCACAGCACTTGCATTGGTGATTTGATGGAAAGAAAAAAGAAGCCTTGTTTGGGAAAGAGATCCCTAGTTTTATTTTATATTTCTGATTTATCTGTTTTGCATTTGAAACTAAGGCCATCTACAATTTCATGCATTCAAATGTTACTGTTGTGTATACAGAATTTTTTAAAAGTAATCTGAAGTCCCCTCCTCATCAGTTCCAGGACATAATTGCAAATGATAAATTGTTATTGCTGTATTTATTTATTTATGTATTTATTTATGGCGAACACAGATTTCAAGAGAATAAAATAATGATTAAGTTAATATTCCTAGCTATCCATGGGTATGACAAAAACATTACCTAGGAATGCATCCACTAAACAGCTGATTCCACGCATGGCACGAAAGAATATTTGAGGCAGATGTTTAAGGCAGGGGTACTGATTCAGTTCTTGAGTCATCCCACTCACATTCAGAAACTGCTCCTGAAATTTGGGGGTAGAGCTAATAATGGCTGGGTTACTCAAATCCACAGGATTACTGCACACAAAAAAAGCAAAATATATGTTAGTCAGTTTAAGAACAGCTGTTAAGATTTTAAAAACACCTGAAGAGGCAATAGTTTAAGGCATTTAAATAACACCACAAACCAGCATCCAGTATCAATACATTTTAGCTGTTACTCCATCACAGGAAGGCAATTTTCACTTCCTGGGTTGGCAGTATTTAACTCTCTTCATTTCAAACATTACCCAAATACACTGAACGATTTTAGTAAAATAAAACAAACCAGAGCACACACTTGCTAGACTAATTATTGCAGTAATATGAATTACTTATGATGAGGTCTTTTGAACCCAGTTAAGAGTTCCTTACATTGTTAAAGCTATTCTAGAAAGGTAAGCAATGAATTAAATATTGTCAAACAGTGACAAGAAGGGGAGTGGATTGTAAAAGTTTGAGCAGTTTTCCTGACTGACTGAAATCCTGAAACAGCAAATTTGAAAACTCCAAATTTGAAGAGTACATTACTCGTGGCATTAGTACTACAAAGGAAGAAAAGAGGGTTTTTAGTTAGTTAGTTAAACAGTCTACTGTTTATCTAGCTTTAACTATTAAATAGCATTTTATATCAATTGTTTAATATTCTGGCTATTGAGAGCTTTAACGTAATGCCATGTCCAAAATTCTTTAAAACAAAGCACAGCATTTGGTTCAGCTGTGCATTTAAGAAAGATTAACACGTATGTTAAAATTAACTCTATAGACTTCTTCATAAAAATAAATATATAAACACCCATTTTAAAAATAAATTGTAGGTTAAATTTAACACCCTGGAGGATAAATGGAAGTCATATGCATCTCCCAGAACTATTGTTCAGCTTTTCCTCTTTGCTATCTCAGAGAAACAAAATTCTATTGAACTCTTGTTTTTCAGATCCTCCAAAATGCCAAATAGCTAAAATAGTTTTTAATTAACTGAACCAGTTTACATTTTGAAAGAGTCAGAGTTCAAAGTTGAATAACACCACTCACGGCCTGCCCCGAGCTGCTGCAGGGCACAACAAGTCTCTCATTTTATTCTGTTTAGGTGCTTAGTCTTGGCAATCTCCAGAGAAATGTTTCATTTGTCATGCAAATGTATATATCTGATGCAAGAACAGGGACAACGGAGAGCTGCAATTACAATACCTCAGCATATGTAAAAAGCGAAACCATGTTTGTGCAACGCACTCATTATCCATTTCAAGAGGAATCAGACCAGCATCTTCATCGGGAATTTTAAACGGAGGAAATGAAGGTCCATATGTAAAACGCAGCAACCTAGAAAGCAAGTCAGACAGACCTGTCCTTCAGCTCATACTCCTCAAAATTTAACAGTGCATTTGAGCCCCACAGGTATCAGCAGCCCACAGGTGAGCCCATAGGCAACAATGCAACATCCCAAGTTTTCCTAGAGATCCCTATTTTATACAATCACTCAGCGCTCTTACAGCTTTGGATGGTGCACACCTGGAGCCTGCCTGAAGCTCCAGCTGTTAAGCCCCAGAGTGTTGCGGTGGCCCAGCCCACCGTGGGGCTGAGTGACATCCAGTGCGTGGGCTTTCCAGCCCAGGACGCAGACCCTGAGGGCGGACCTGAAGGCGGGGCCTAGGTTTAAGATCACCTCCCACTGGGTGTCACCCTGACAGCAGTTCCTCCTTCCTTTCTAGAAGCTTCTTTGTTCCCGTGATAAGTTCGAGAGAGTTCTGTTCGGTTCACTTCCCCATTGGTTAATTCAAACGTGTTCCTCCCCTAACCCTTTGTGATTTGTTCCCTGTCACCCCTCGTCATTCTCCTATTGGTGTATTCCCTTGTTCTTCCCCCTTTTCCCTTGGTTTTACTTGCCCGGCAAAACCCAAACCCTGCCTTTTCTGGATGCTCCCATTCCTGCCGCAGGTTCTTTCTGTCCTCCCGAGGGCAGAGAATGAAGCTTGGAGTTACAGCACCAGGAGGTCCCTCTCTTGCTTCTTCGCCCTCGCCTGTTGCCTATCAACTACCACCCTGCAGCCTGCTCCCAAGTGAGCGAAGGGCAGGCAGCTCCCTGGAGAGCTTTTGCCACCGAACACAGTTCTATTTGCCTTGCTGCCGAGGCACCTGGACTTGTTGCCTGCCAGGCCTCCGGGCGGCCGAGCGGTCAGCGCAACACAAGAGCTGTTAAGGACTGAGACCCCTCAGCAGCTCTCTCATCACTTAGCCAGAGGGGTCACCAATTATCACAGCCACAGGCACATCTGACAGGACGTTACATGAGAAGGAAGAGGGAAAATTTTTTTTTTAATAAATAAAAAAGAAGGAATTTAAGCCCTTATCCTCACAGCTCTTTAGCTCAAGCATTCAATGACACTAGCAAGTCATATTATGTTGCAGTTCTAAATTCCATCTCGTGATTGATGACCCACACTGTACCCCAGCACCCTGAGCAGCACTCACTGTTGACCTACAAGCAGCACAGGACTTGCAAGTCAGTTTAGTGAGTTCTTCAAAACAGATGCACTTCATCTGCCAGAGGCTGGGATCTACAGACCAGCAAAGGGCAAACCAGTGATCCAGTGCCATGAGGACAATGCTTGGAGAAACAAAGATCTTTCCCTAGAAGAGCTGTAACTACGTTAAGAGTCACAAGTGACCTTCACTGAGCTCCTGCTGTCTAATCTGACCCCTGCTTCCTACCCAGCTTCACCAAATTACAGTTCAATTTCCCTGATCAACGTAATCTTGATGTTCTCTAAAGGAATAGAAGAGATCTGCATTGCACTTTCTCAATATCCCAGCATTCCCAGAAATCAGTTTGTCTTTCCCTAAGCTAACTTCGTTGTAATGGTCAAGAAATGTCCCACTTCATTCTTGCCCACTTATAAAGTGTCCTGGGGTGACTGTATGATACTATATATAATTTTATAGAGATAAACTCATTACAACTAGGAGAAGAGGAGGAGAAAAGTAGTCTATGGCTGACTCCTAAACCAAGAGTCAAACAGGCTGAATTTCCATCTTCCACTTCATCCAACATTGGGCAGTAACCTGCAGCCAATTAACACAAGCATCTGAAATCACAGCCTATTAACAGCCTGGATAGAAAAGCAAAAGAGCTTTAGGACATGAGGCCTTCTCCAGATGCAAGGTTGATGAGGAATCCATTCAGTGCAGGAGCTGGTGGTGGTGCAGCTGCAGTGACAGCTGCAGACTGAGCTCCCTGAAGGGAGCCTGGGGCGAGAGGCTGGGAAATGCTGACCTTGTCCATAACAAAGGGCACTGGACCTGTGGCCCAGCCAAGTGCTCAGACACTGCAGGAGCTGAGGACTAGGGAGGAAGAGCTGAGACTTGCACGAGCTTGGACTCTGAGGGGATAAAAGCCCAGGAGTCTTTTGTTGGGGCTGCTCCTTGGAGGCACCAACTCAAGCTGTTTCTGTGTTACTGTGCCAGGAACAAAGGGCTTTATGGAACAAGACACCTGAGACTCCCGTGGGAAACCTGGGGTCGAACTGGTGAGGAAACCCAGTCTGACTGTGAGAGTGGGGAGTGCAGGGAGTCAAGCAGGGCACTCCTCGGCTCACTGGAGCTGCTGCTGCAAAGGAGCCTCAGTCCCAGCAGTTAAAGTCACTGGTGGTGGGAGAGTGACTGCCAGAGAGTCTCGGGAATGGTCAGACTGGGAAGTCTCCTTAACACCAGAAATACACACATCTGTACCAGGTAGCAAATGCTCTCCAGCCCTGTGTCCACCTACATTTATTGCCCTGAAGCATGACCCCATGCTATGCTTTTACTGAGGAATTACCTGGCTCTGAAAGACCCAAAAGTGCTTGGCCCAACACCATGCATGGTCATGCCCTGCACCACTGCCTGGCAGCACAGTGCACTGCTTCAGTTCTCCCTATGACTGCAAGAAACCAGTTTCTCAAAGAGCATGGCCAAATCTTTAGGGAAATATGGGACATTTTCAAGAATGATTAAAGACAGAAGTAAATTTTAAGCCACACATCCAAGACAGTTAAAATATACTGAAAGCAACCTAGATGGGGTAAAAGTAGTGTCTATTGGTATGGCAACACAACTAAGACTCCAGTTTCATCCTGCTAAAAATCATAGCCAAGGACACAAATTAACACTGCATATGTGTACAGATTTCCGAATATAATTTTCCATATGGTTTTAATTTGAAACATTTACTCTCAGCTTATTGCTAATAACCCAATTCACAGAACTGTTTACTAAAACATTTTAACTGTTTGAAGCTAGAGCTTCATTAAAGTATTAAAAATGCAGCTTAAAATACCACTGAACTTAAAGCCAGCCTCAGAGGAGCCTAACTTTCCGTGTTTCAGGCATAAACCAACATTACTGAACACAGACTAAAACATTCCAGAAACCCTGCAGACTCCTGTGCACCAACAGAACCAAGACTGTTAGTCAACAGTGGGAGAGAAAGTGTAGGCACAGTGCATGGTGCAGAACACCAACACACGTTTTGAGACAGAGCTGTTCTTTTCAGATCAGTGAATCATAAAGTATTTTCCGTTATGTAACGCTACATCTAACAAGCTAAAAATAGCTAAAGAAATAGCGTGGGAAATACACAGAACTCGTATCGCAGCTTTATTTCCCAGAGGTTTAACAAGTAGCTGCATAACCTGGAAAAATCTATCCACACTTCACATTTTGACAGGTAATTCAAAGCAAAAGTTTTCGAAGTTAAAATAAACCCTTGCAGAAATATACACTATTGAATATTTTACAATGCAGCAATTTTAACACATCTTTGAACTTTCACAGAAATAAGTTACTGATATTTCAGAAGAGCTGGAAGGAGGAGACCCAGACGACCCTCATACCAGCAATTAATTCAGTTCTTTCCTCCAAGAGGCTGAGATTTGTCCCACAAAGACTTCATACCAAAAAAACCTCAATAGTAAGGTTACTGAAACTCTCCTCACTGTTCACAACCTTCTACTACAGCCAAAACTCTCCTGCAACCCTCAGATGTGAGTGTTCCCTTGGTCAGTTTGCAGGTGACTCTGAGGTGGGCAGGAGCTGACCTGCTGGAGGACAGGAAGGAGGGATTTGGACAAGCTGGACCAAGGGGCTGAAGCCACTCTATGAGGTTCAACAAGGCAAAGTGATGGGTCCTGCCCTTGGGTCACAACAACCCCAGAGCTATAGGTTTGGGGCAGAGTGGCTGGAGTGCCCACTATGAAAGGCCCTGGGGGTGCTGATCAACAGCAGCTGAACAAGAGCCTGGTGTGCCCAGGAGGGCAAGAGGCCAAGGGCACCTGGCCTGTACCAGCCATGGTGTGACAGCAGGACCAGGGCAATGACTGTCCCCTGTGCTGGGCACTGCTGAGGCACCTCCAGTCTTGGTGTCAGTTTTGGGCCCCTGATGGCAAGAAAGACATTGAGGGGCTGGAGCGTGTCCAGGGAAGGGAACAGGGCTGGGGAAGGGGCTGGAGCACCAGGAGCAGCTGAGAGAGCTGGGGGGGCTCAGCCTGGAGAAAAGGAGACTCAGAGGGGACCTTCTCATTCTCTACAACTACATGAAAGGAGGTTAGTGCCAACAGAGGGTTGGCCTCTTCCCCCAGGTAACAAGGGACAGGACATGGGGAAATGGTCTCAAGTTGTGCCAGGGGACATTTAGATGGGATGGAAAAGGTTGTCAGGCACTGGCACAGGTTACCCAGGGCAGTGGTGGAGTCACCAAAGGCTATTAAAAGACATGTGGATGTGGCACTTGGGAACATGGGTTAGTGGTGGGCTTGGCAGTGCTGGGGGAATGGTTGGATTTGATGATCTTAGAGGTCTTTTCCAACCTAAACAATTCCATCATATATGATCCTTACTGTTCCCATACCCAGCAAGACTTGGTACAGCTCTTCTCCCCTACTCTCTAGAGCAGAGAGCCCGTGGGCTGCCTCTGGCCCGTCACATCCCAACTGCCAGGGCACAAGTGCCAGGCAGCTGTAACACGGTTTCAGCTCCACAGGGTCCAATCAGAGTCCAAGAGTCACCTCAAACCCAGCAGCATGAGCACTAACAAGAACCTAATAATTTTGATGGTGACTGCCATTAAACCCACATATATAATGCTACGCAAATATTCTTGAGTCATTCCTCAGGGCACATGGTGAAGAGTCACAATGATGGAGACTAATACACACACACGTCGCAAAGTGTTAAATATCAGAGAGGTGCTAAGCTTACACAGGAACAGCGACAATCCAACTCAGCTCTTCCCTTGCAGAACAAAGGAATACACACACAATCCAAGGATACAGCAAGACCTCTCACTTTGCATTGCCCATTCACTTTTGGATAGCTGCGCATTCCACAAATAAGCAACTCCAAAACACGTATAACCATGATTATCCCCATACATGCATTTATTTCCATGGGATTTCTCCTACCTGGAAGTAAGGGCACAAATGACCTTGCTCCATTGCTCAACTACTGCAGGATGATGTCGCCAGTTAGCCACCATCTCTTTGGCAGTTTTCCAGTAAGGAGGTGTTGGAAAGCACCGCGTACAAGCGAGCAACCATACCTCAAACAGCACGCCAATTAATTTCTCAGCCAGATTTTCAGCAATGCCACCTTACAACAGAAACAAAACACACCTTCAGTTAGTGTTCCATCTAAATAACTTCAAATATCTCCCCAAGGAGGTTTTGGTTAAAGTGCATAAAGATTAAGCTCATTTTTTTCATAATTTTTAACAGTGATTCTTGATTGCTTCCTACAGCCAATTAGCCTTTTTGCAAGACCAAATGCAAAAGATAATGCCCAGCCACATGCGTGTAATAAAGGACAGGAAAAATTCACCAATCTTAGGCATTCTTCTATTGCACTGTGTCTACATGGAAGTCTTTTTTTAAATGGGTAAAACTGACACTATTATTTTGCACTAGGCAGGCTGAACAGCAAGACAAAGGGGTTTCAGTGAAACAAACAGGGAACAACACTGTCTGAAAATATTCATCCCAAACTGTTCCTGTATAAAGTCATCGTCCTGCAAAAATACTTTTAGGAAAACTCAGTTCCAAATCATTCAGTCTTTTCTGGCAATGCTTTATTTTGGAGTAACGGGGCAGAATTAGGAGTGAGCTATTGTGCTTTGGTAGTTCCTTAGAGCTTTTAATGGGTTCCCCCATCCTGCTGGCAGCTGAATATCAAGAAGAGCCAGAAGTTTTTCCAGTAATTGAACCAAATGGAAGATGAACATGAACCTTGCACAGTTGGAGCTGCTAGAAGAGTGTCATTGATCTGAAGAAGAAATAATAACAAAACCTCCCAGGTCTCTCTTGCCATAATTGTCGACTCATGAGCCAGCTTCTGGACAGCTTTCAGAACCTGCAAGCACAGTCTGATCTGACTGGATCCTGGGTCTGGCCTGCAAGAGAAGAAAACAATGCTCGAGAAACAGAACTGTAAAGTGATGTAGCCAGTAACATGAACTTTCAGCAGTTACAAAAGAAAACAAATATTACTGAGCGAGACCCAAGAACATGAGTCCATATGCTTCTGTGCACCTCAACTCTGTCTCTAGGCTTCCTAACTACCTTAATGAGCACAAGATGCACCATAACACTCTTCTCTATGGGAGACTCAGAGCAAACGCTCACCAGAGCAAGCACAATCCATCATCTCAAAGAGATTTATCTTGGGCCAAACAATGATAATCCAGTTGAGACATCATGAAATATTAGATACATAATTCAGAACTGGCAAAACTAGGAGGACATATTGTTAGCAAACCAATTTAAATTCTTCCCAGTTCTCCTCTTGTTTCCAAATCAGCTCTTATCCCTTCTTCCTTTAGTTTGATGTTCCTATTTAATGACCCCCTTCTAGATCTTCTTCTGTAAATCCAAGCCGTTAGGAGTAAGGAAGGAAGAAAGGAAACAATTTCATATTTTCAAGGTTTTCCCTGTAGTAATAATCAGATCCACACCAGCACCGCTGAGTTACTCAACACAAAGTTGTGCAGAAGCAGCACACAGGAGCACCACCTCTTCCTGTCAGTCTGGACAAGGCAGAACAGGTACAAAAGAGTAACATGACACATTCTGGACAGTATCTGAGGACACTGGTAACAAACCTGAGGAAGTCTAAATTTTAAAGGCTGAAAGAGGAGATTACAAATTAGAGTGTGCAGTATACGAAAGGCATATTTCAACCTGTGCATCATTTCATCATCCCTCCTACCACTCACTGAAGGGATGACAAAAAAAAATCATAAAAGTATTACCTTCCACTGGACTACTTAGTATTACCAGATTCCTACCAAACATTTTCAGTGTGGTATAACCCACAAGTCAGGGTGCATGGCAAGCACCTCAAGAATGTGCTGGCCCATTAAATACGATCAGCTTTTATCTTGATAGCACAAATGTTGTATTTGGTACTGGAAACGAGATTACAAAGAGACAAGATAATGTCTACTGCAAAATCGCAGACTACTAGCCACAGTTCAGGACCTCAGTGGGTTGCTTGATGCTAGTGCTAGATCATAACCCAGAGTCTCTCTGTAAAACAACAAACTTTCCGACAAGTGAGCCCTGCCTTGCTTATAGCACTATTTTCTGCCTAAGCAACAACAGAGCAGATTGTTTAAATCAAAAGATATCCTTAATCTATATAGGCTTGAAGCTTCCAAGGCTGCTTCAAGACTTGTTTCCCTAATCATTTAGAGAAATAGAGAAACTGTAAAAAACCAGGGCTTATGTGCAAGCTAATGAAATAACTTCTGAGCTAATCTTGTAAAGGCAACTCGAAGATTCCTGTCCATCCACGACTTCCTCTTGTCCACAGAGTTAACCCAGTAGCAAGCTCTGCTTGCACTATTTCTAGATGTCTAGATTTCTACAGAACTTGGCCTTTTGGCCATACTCCTTCACAGCAAATAGTGCTGCCATGATTTCATATGAGAAGCATATGAAGTTATTACAAAAAAAGTACTTTGGCAGTCACGTGTTCCATGGTCTCTCAAGCAATTCCACACACTTTTGTTGCAGAGGACCCAGATATCTGTACCTCACTCTCCTGGGGAAGCAATTCAGGGGGAGAGAGTTCTCGTATTTCCTTCCAATGGTGTTTGTGGCACTGAAACTTTATCTGACAGCAGTAACAACCACTGCTGCTTAAGTCATCTTCAACACCTCTTGGATATTCTAGGGTTGCCAGAAATGGAAAGCCTGGGGGTTGCCTGGGGACTATTCAAATATGTCAACAAAGTGTTTGTTTCTTCAGGGTGGACAGAAGGCCACAAAGCAGGGAAGGACACAAACACTCTCTCTCTCTCGTCACTGCGGCAGATAGAGGAAAGGTAACTTGACTCACCCAGCTTTCACAGTTTTTATTTTTCAGCAGCACACTATTTCAAGGACTGTGCATGTAAATATTTCATTCAGCTGAGCACTCAGACTAGAATAATCTATATGCACCTGCTCTGTATGGGTGTACACAAGCCCCTGAGATGCCATTTACACTGAAGTGTCCACTTTGGGCTGCTGCATTTCACGCCTCACCTATACATCACCCTCTGGGTCTGAAACTACGCCACCACTTCCAAGGCAGCCAAACCAACAGCTACATCGTTTCCAGAGAAGCAGGATGAGGAAGGAAGTTATTTTAATCACAGCCTTCCATAGGACATAAGCTTACAATAAGGGCTTAGTATCTTCAACACAAGAACAGATTTTTCCAGGAGACAGTTCAATGCAGGTTGCTGTAACAGCTCCTGGGTAAGTATTCTACATGAGCCCATCAGTATCAGCATCTGCATCAACTGGGTAAACCCAGAAATTATTCTCCTCTTCCCCACCACACACACCCAAGTCTGAATCTTTGCTTTTATTCAAGGCAGGTGTGCACAACTCAGTTCTGCATTTCATTTGCAGTATAGAAATTTTTCCTCTTGCTGGAGTGAATTCTGAACACAGTTCCCTGGAGGGCAAAACTTAAAAAGAGAGTAGGGACTTGAACATCAAGTGTTGACAGCAGCAACCCCGAAAAATCAGTGTTTAAGATACATCTCAGAGACTCTTGGAAGAAAAACTATAGAACAGCTATACTACAGGGACAGTGTTTAAAATAATGATTTTTCAGCCCTCCCTGTCTCTAGGTATTAATTATTTCATTCAACAGCTATCATGTGTAGTCTACCAGCCTACATCGACGTCCAACAATGATTTTGGGAGAGAAGGATGAAGTGGAAGCTTGTGCCAACAGCATGCAAGAAGCTGTACTACTGAGCTGCCTGCTACTAGGGCCCCCAGCGTGACAGCAAGCAAGGGATCACAGAAACAACTATTTAATAGACTAGTGAAGAATTCTTTCTCTGCTGTGCCGAGGGAATAAAGGATCCCAGACAGCAGACTGTATTCTGCACTTATTAAAGCTTAGAGACAACCTCCTGCCACAATCTAACCCAGAAGCTTGCTCTCCTCAGGCTTGTGGCATTGCCTTGACCATCCTTCAACGGGAATTAAAATGCATTTTCACTACAAGTTAAGAGCAACAGCAGCTAAGGGTAGGTGGAAGACTTCAAAGCAATCAATAAGTACCGAAGAACTCCTCTGAATTTGCACAAGTTATTATTCGAAGTCCTTTATTAACAAAGCCTTTAGTAAAGTGAAGCAACCCAAGAGCAGCAGAGCACTTTGAAGGCCACCTGCAGTGATACATTATTAATACTGATAAAAGCAGATGATCCGATACTTACAGCAATATACTAAACATTGATCTGAAGTTAAGTACCTTTTCAGGGGGCACTATTATTTACTCTTACTTATCCAGTACATATGCCCAACAGCAGCAGGTAAACTTGTCATAAAATATGAACAAGGTAACGATGTTTGCGCACTCTGACAATGTAGCTGTGTCCAAGACCTAGGAACATGTCTATCTCAACACCACCATCCAAGGATGTCAGGCAGCAAGCACTCCGCCACACGGTTCTTTCAAAACACCCAGTGAAGGACAGTCAGCATAACCATGCACATTTAATAGGCAGCAAGATGCAGGCACAGAGCGGTCACTTACTGCAAGATCCTTCAGTACATCACAAATGTGGTCAAATCTTGAGTAACAAGGGCTGGGACTGCCATGACAGACTCTTAGTTTATCTCAGTTTTACACAACGAAAAGCACATGGTCACACAGTGATGCTCTTCTGCCTTTCCCCTTACCCTCCATGCATCCAACAGAGATAAATCTTGAAGCTCTTAGGACAGTGAACATTCAAGTACTATCTATGATTCTAATTACCTAATCACATCAGCAACAACTCAATTTGCTACTGAAAAATTACAAAAGACGTTTGGAGAAACATCTTCCTCCTAAGCTTGCAGCAACAGCAGTCTTATTTTACTCAAGAGTCTCCATGCCTCATGAGTCCTCTGACAAGTTACCTGCTGACTATAGCTTGGAATCCCTCAGCCTCCTGAGCACCCCAGCCCTAACACTCACCTTGGTACAAAGAGATTTTGGAGATGTTTGAGAATGCTTTGAACATAAAGGTTTGGTTCCTTAATAACGGGTAAAGGAATGGAGTCCTTAGGTAACACAAGAGCCATAATCCAATCTGTATACACATCCACACAGTATTTCACAGTATCGCCGTCCAAAGGGAGGGTCAATCCATAACAAACCACCTCCATAGTCCATTTTACCTAACAAACACAAAGAAAAAGTTATTAAAAATAAATATTCATAAATAAGTACTGGTCAGAGCACATTAGTGTTAACTAAAAAAAAAGTAACAGTAGTTATGCTGTATAGGCAATTTTGTTTAACATAACCTGCAAGAAAACACCAAACCACTAACTCATTTATCATGATATGAAGAATATGAATAAATGGCAAATCACTCTCTAAATCCTGAATCTCTTAAATCTAAACTGTAGAGAGAACTCTTCAGAACACACAAAAGCTGCTGGTGAAAGATTTTAAAATTCTAGTAAATACTTGTACTATACAAAGACTTTTTTTTGAAGTCACATACTGTTGCTTCAAAACTGAAGGTAATTAGAAAGGCTTTGTGTTAAATGCTAAATTCCTTGGGTTTGTTTTGAGGTTTTTTGGTTGGTTTTCTTTAGCCTGAATTTCCTAGTACAGTAGCTCAGACAAACATTTACTATTAAATCATGAAGTACACTGTTGCTATGATCTAGTTGCTAATAAAAGCCCTATGGAGATTACTAAACTAAAAATGTAACACACTTCATAAAACTTGGGACAATAAAGAGAGAAAAATAAAAGAGGCTATAGAAAACCATGAAACTGTCACTCTGGCATGAAGGAAACTATCATCTCCAAGGAAAGGCACTTACTTCTTTGTCTGTTTTTAGTAAACTCTCACTTCCAACAGATGATGTAATTAAAGCTTGTCCAAGAGGACGCACCACTGCATTTGCCACTTCTCTCCCCACATTCTCAGGATAGCTGTGAAGTACACTGGTATTCCCCTGATCATTTTGAATGACAAGATGCAAGGATCTCCACTCTGAGTACATAGTGCCTCTATGCTACAATCCAAACAAGACCTGGCGGGGCAAGGAAGGAAAAGGACAATTAGTCGAAATGACATGAGTTAGGCTGTGTATCACAATCCAGACCCTTGTAAATTCAAGATGCACATATCCATTTCATACATTTGACAGTCCAGAAGAGACTCCAACAGTTCTTCAACCTTAGAATGTTTTTTACACAGACAAGCTTTAACATAGCTTGATTACAGAGATTACAGCAAGTTTCAGTTCAGGACTATCAGCCCATTTTAGATACTTAAACGTGAGAAGTGACTTCACAATTCTGCTTGCACCATCTTTGCAGGAAAGATGCTCTCATTTACATGACATCTTCAGGTAAGTAGAAAATAGCTCTGCAAGAATTCTGCTCATGAAGCAATGGCTGCAATTCATCCCTTGTTCCCTTTTACACCTCAACAGCAGTTAAAAAGAGATACCAGGAAACTTCCAGGAAGACCTTAGTCATCTCAGAAGACAAAAATTCAGCCTCTTTTACATTCATAAGGTATTTCTACAGCAGGCACTACTCAAAACTGGTAGCTGAAAAATGTGATTGAATAATAATGAAGAGTGCCCTTTATTTGCAGTGAGTTCAGGACTGGCTGAGCCTTAGTGCATCACTAGCTTAAACCCACCATCACTTTACAGCTTCATTACATCACATATAGGTTCCAAATCTATGGCATTGGGGTGCATTTCAAATCCTTGTAAAGTCAATACACACACAAAGTCACTCCCTAAAAATCTACATTTGTCCCACAGATTCCAGACAGAAAAGCCACTAGGAAATTTCCCAGGCAATGCTCTCAGAACCAGACACAGTTCTCCTTTCAGTAACAATTCCAGCACAACTGCAGTTGTGCATTTCCCCTCACTGCAGTTTGAGATCAGGAAGTCAAGCTGACCGTGAACTAGCCAGGTTTTTGCAGTGACGGGGACTGGGGCTGGGTATTTTGGCACCGTTGTGAAACCGCAATCGAGAGAGGCGATTAGAAGCAGCAGAAGTTAAGCTGTGCTCCCACAGTCCCTCTCAGGCAGCAGCACCCTCGCATGCCGAGCAGCGGCTCACGCTGCACCAGCCGCACGCAGAGCACCTACGTGCTGCACAGGGCAGGGCTGGGAGCCCGGCCAGCGCCCCCCGCCCCGGCAACAGGCGGGGCGAGGCAGCGCCGGTCATGGGACTGCGTGGGGCAGCTCAGAGACACCCACCACGCACGGCCGGTTTTGATCCACGCATCAAACACCAGAGATCTGGTCTAACTCAGATGAGAAACATCTGTGCCAACACAACAGAGCAGTGAGGACCCAGGACCGCAGCAGTGTCAGGAACATCCCTCTGACAGCAAATGCTTTGTACAGGCTCACAACAACATTAAACTGCTGCTCGAGCAGGTGGTACCATAGCAGCCTGAGCCACCAGAACTGGGACTGCGCCATCTCCCTTTCCTCTTCTCCCACCAGAATCGGCAGTCTTTTATCCATTATCTGAGCCAGTTAACCACGTGAACAAGGAAAACAAGGCTGGCACAGGAGAAAAGCAAGGAGTGTTCACGAGACACAGCTCAGATTAGCTCAAGCTGTCACGGATGGCACTCCAAGATCTGTTTGCCAACTACACTTACCTGGCACAACTTGGAAGCCAGTTAGTTATATAGGGAATATTCTGAACACTTCCCTTTGACATTCCTTGGCCCAAAACCAAACAAGAAACCAGCCCTGGGAATACACATTCCTAGGGACAAGACTATTTAAATAAGTCTGCCTATTTAGCTGACTCCCCAAATTTTTACACCCAAAACCTATGCAAAAAGCCTGATGATTCCCTTCAAGGGAGATGGAAAAGCAAGGCTGCAAGATCTTGTCTTCCAAACTACATTCTTCCTGATCTGAGGCAGCAATCATGTGTGCTCATCTGATGACAGTGGTTAACCAGAGCAGCAGCAGCCTGCAGAAGTACAACCCCTGCATCCTTCAGGTACCTTCCCTCCTCTGGGGGCTGAGGCAGGGGGAATGCTCATGTCACTGTGGTCAAAACCCTTAGGCTTAGAGAAAAATGGCAATTCCATGACACAGAAAAGTCACACACACAAAACCCCCAAAATAAAACCAAACCAAAAACCCAAACAAAAATCAAACAAAGAAAAAAACCACATAAAATTAAAATACCAGACAAAATTCACAAAATCCCAATCCTCAGTGATGGCTTCAGTCACTACTTAGCTTTACTATCTATGTTTCCATACTGTTATCTTTTCCTTTCATATCCTATAGCCACGGAGGCACTTCATCTTCCCCTTTCTCTCCCACCTGAACACCACCTCAGTCTCCAGCTTGTGTTTGGAGTCAAAGCAGAAGGGACAGAAGTGAGATATCATCTGCTTTCCAAGACTTCCCCCTCCTCTCTCAGCCCCATAGCACTGTGCCTGTACCCCCAGAGCAAGAGTCCCTTCCCCCTATCCCACAAGGGAAGAGGGGAAGCACTCTCCATTCCTCTCCTGAGACACAAGTTCATTAGAAGCATGTAACCCTGTAACAGCATTTGAGGAATGTTGGTTTAAATAAACTGATTTGAACTGATAAAGCAGCATGTCCTTTCCATACCCACCCTCCGGCTGCCAGTGAACAGCTCATGGCAGGAGCTTATCAGTGTGTGATAAGCACAGCACACTCACAGTGGTTGCCCTCATCCCAGAGCAGGGTGCCCAGGTGTGTGGAAGTGCTGTACAGTACAAGCAAATGGCAGGCAATGCCTACGTGAGAGCTTTCTCATCCAGAAGAAAGAATTCAAAGGACAAGGATTCCCAAATCCTGCTGCATTTTAGAAAACCTTAACTGCACTAGGGCAGGGGAATGTGAGGACACAATCACCCGCCTTCATGCAGCTCCCTGCCATGATGAAGAAAAGATGCAAAGCTCTTCTGGGTGACCCTTCCACACTCCTGACGAGTAGCACTTTTAACAGATACAGGATGGGGTTGTATACTAGGGACGAAGAAATGAAGCCACTCGTATCCAGCAAGAAAGTGAAGTATTTAATTAAATAATTGCCCACTTATATGTGTAACTACATAAGGAGCTTGGTCCGTGATCACCCACCCCCTAGGTGGATTTGGCTAAGGTCTTACAACACCCATTTCAATAACATTTCACCAGTGTATCATAAACAGAACTTCGACAAACACCAGGTGTTCAGATAGTTATACAAAAACTACTTACTGTTTTCATAGCTTGCGTGAGAAAGGAAAGATTCACACAGAACATTGCAAGAAGCTGGAAAACCTTTCTAACAGCCCTTTTTGTATCCACAACAGGATATATACAATATGCCATGTTGAAGAGGTTTAGCAGCAGGACAACCAAAACATCTCGTACCACACACTCCCAGCCTGCTGCCTGACATTCATACATAAATTTAATGATCAGCCTGTATCTTATTAATATTTGAGGCTTCCTTTGGTCTTGCTGTAAAAGAAACCTTCTGTTAATCTTATCAATACACAAGGAATACTGAAAGAAGTAATTGATTCAGATGCAAAATCCTTATGAGGGATTTATCAGGGTATTGATCTATTCATCCCTCTATATCTAGCAATTAAAGTTTTTATTTGGAAGGACTAGAAGTTACTTTTTAAGACTCCAGTTCAACTGCCATTTGAATTGGAAATGGCTGCAATCTGTTAGGATTGGAGTGTGGCTAAATCTACCTAGTATGCAGTTTCTTCTAACTGGACAGGAGTTTAAAAAGGCTGGGAAGTCTCCACACAGTGGTATCCGAGACAATATTTCTGACAGATTATACACACTGACAGATTCATAACTTGCCTTAGACAAAAAGCACCTAATGCTGTGCAGCAGCAGGACTCCCTCCCTTCCAAGAGGCTGTATTTATCAGTAACTACTGAACCAGCAACAGCAAACTGAAGACCAAAAAAGCAACTGTCACACCACACCTGATTTTGACTTCTGGTTTTGCAATGCTTCTGTATTTCAGCTTCAATAAAGCACCCTCACTGGCCCAACTAGTATCTCCCAAGTTTCATGACGCTGAATATCCACACTTCACACACACATACGTCTTACTGGGCTTCGAATCACTAAGGACTCTCAGAAAGCTGATTAAGAGGAGGGATGAGAAGAATAATAAATAAACCCCTGATGTTCACCAAGAAGTTTTACACGCTCTTGTATGCTATATGTTCACTATATGTTCCTGGAGGCTGTACTAATAAAACATCCCCACACTCTCATAGACAGACCTGGAAAGAAATCACCAGCATTAAAACCAGCAAAACAAAGGAGACATTAATTTACTATGAAACTGAGCATTAATTCCAATATTCCCTAGTGTGGTAAATAATCTGGGTTTCAATGCATTTCCTCCCAATCTGTTTCATCTTAGGAACTTCAGTAGTTATCACCATATAAACCACGGAAATTGTATGTCTCAGCATTGAAGATACAACATCCTCAGTTCTCAAACACTGCAGAAGCCGGTGAGCACAAAAGAATAATGAGTCCATAAAACTCAAAAAATAAAGTTGTATTTCCAGTTTCCAAAGACTTAATATGAACATCTGCAGCCAGAATATTTAAACTCCTGGATCACTAAAGTTAGTCAGTGAGAACTAAACAGAGCCATATTCTGCAGTTACTTTGAAGGAATGTGCAGAAGCTCTGAGCCTGAAGCTGAGGTGTTTGGAGCGTGTGCAGGGGAGAAGTCAGGGAATCAATACCCATGTACAGAGCAGTTCCTCAGAAAACGTGCACTGAAGGAGGGAAGTGCAAACATGAACGTGAACATTTAGTCTTTTGTGCTCCACAGCTTCAGATGTAAAATGAAGTGTTTTCCTATCATGCAAAAGAACTTCAAGAACAAAGACAAGCTGTCCCAAAAGTGGATCCTTCTTGGCTTTTATTAGAACCAAAGAAGCAGAGCAGGGGCAATGGTTAGTAGTACAAGAGATGCAAAGACCCTCAGCAGAGAGATGCTCAAGGAAGGCTGAAGGCCTAATTGAGCCTAAACCAGAGAAACAGCCACAAAATAAGGTCTACGTCAAAGTTCTGGGATATCAGATATGCTTTATAAGTATTTTCTGGAAAAAAAGAAAGCCCTCTCATTTAACATGACCTCTCCTACCTAACAGTACTAGCATTTGCTCTCTAGAGGAAACAATTCTTGCCAGAAAGCCATCCTGCCACAACCCACCTTCCCCCAAAGCACAAACCAGAGGTTTATGAGCAATTTTTCTCACTCCTATGACATTCTGAGCATGAACCACTGCTATATGCCCACTTGTCCCACTGCCCTCCAAGTCCATGTTGGAGAAAGCAAGTTAGATCTAGCTGAGACTAACTGCACCTCTGGTATTAAGCCTACCAGGCCTGAGGAAGCACAGCCCTCCTGGTTGCTCACCTCTGGAGCCATCTAACAGGTCAGGTCTGCCTAAGGCATGCACTGTGTGTAAAGGACAACAGCCAGAGCAGAGAGCAGGCAAAAAAATAAAAATGCCAAGAACCAAATAGAAGACCTATCTGAGAGAAAGGCCAGGAAAAAGTTGGTATTTTAAGTATTTTGTTAAAGAATAAAAAAAAAATGCATGTCAGGGGTACTATTAAATTTTAAGAAAAGTCTATATTCAAGGCCAGAAGAGATCAGGCACACAAAAAACCAGGAACTCCTGTCATCCTTTTCCAAGCCATTCAGCCACAGCACTATTAAGGGTCAGAGAAGAGAATCACAGCTGCCCTTGCCCAGAGAAGACAAATTTGTCAGATTTTATTGCATCACTGTATCAGAAGTTAACACATGAACACCAGGGACAGCCACAGGGAAGGCTGGGTCTCAAACACAAGGTGCCATTTAAGCCACAGGACTCCGGTCTCACTATCTCCAGCACTCCGTATTCGTGGACCCCATCGCCTCCTTAGCTCTGGAACACTGCTGGACACAGCCTGGCCAAAGCAGGAAGCAGGACACCTGCCATAGAGAAGGCCACTGCCTAGAAGTTGCATACTGTAATAGCTGAAGATGAGCAGAGCCGTAAGAAAGCAAAAACATCAGGCAGCTTTGTATGTTTTGGCTATTATTCTGCTTTCAAGCTTCATTACTCAGACATCAGTACTACTCTGCTTCTCACTATCACTCTCATTTTTAACAGCAGGTTTGAGAAAACTATCTTCCAGGCAGGTCATCTGAGAATTTAGTAAGTTTTTAAACTCCTTCTTTGTGCCAAAAACTATTTAATGAACTTGACCACGAAACAATGCGCTCGACTGAGAAAAATTTTTACTCAGCACTTTATTTTACGTTGGCACTTATTCGTCAGTCCAATTTCTTGTGAAGTCGCCAAACTGCTCAAGCAGGAAGGACTCTCTTGAAGGCACAGCCCCCTTACTCTGGGGAGAAGCCTCGCTGCAGTCCACTGTTTGCCAGATAAATAGGATCTACTGCCCACAAGGCCGGGAGACCAAATGAGCCAAGGAAAGCAGAATCCCGAGAGAGTCCGGGAGGCCTGAGCCGGGCACGCTCGGCACCAGCGGGCTGTTGGTCGGAGTCTGCGGGGAAACAGCGACACAAACTTTTCCCTCCCTCAGGCCCAGCCTCTGTTCGCAGGATCCACACGGAAGGAAGGGCGCGGGTACCACCTCACGCTCCTCCCAGGGACCCGAAAGGCGGTTCGATCCCCGGGCCGGAGCACAGGCCGAGAGGGGCCCTGAGCCGCAGGGGGTCAACCGAGGGTCGCTCCCGCCCGCCCGGCGGTGGTTCCGTGGTACCAGCCAGGCGCGAGGCGCTGGCGGAGCCCCGGTGACAGCCTTGCCCGCTGCCCGCCCCGCTCGGGCCCCGCCGCAGCAGCGCAGAGGTCAGCGCGGCGGAGGCTCCGGGCGGCGCCCGCGCCACAGGCCCCACGGGCGGCG
>VXAZ01006108.1:0-22544 GCA_013399875.1 Gymnorhina tibicen
ATTTCTTTAGTTGTTTGCAGTTTCTTCATGCTACCATTGACTACTTAGCTAAGGATAAATGACAAAGCCAGCTGCTTTACAAAATTTCACATACTGTTGTGTAGCTATCTGCAAGACGTATCATTTTCAGAAACTTTCCCAACTGCTATTAATAAAGGCTTGTTTTTAGGACATGTTAGGGACACCCTTCCAGTTAAGGCCNTCCCAACTGCTATTAATAAAGGCTTGTTTTTAGGACATGTTAGGGACACCCTTCCAGTTAAGGCCCTGGCTCTGGCCAAGCCCTGGCCTTAGCTGGTCAGGAGGTATGCCTACAGCCCCAGGTGTTTCTGCACTAAAAATGTAGTCAAGTCACTTTGACTTGCCAAGTTGGGCTTATAAAAGCTGGATCCCCTTTCGACATAAACTTGGAAGCCTTGCCCAGGAAGGTTTCTCCAGGTCCTCCTTGTGAAACAGGGCTCGCCAGCTACTGCAGATTCTGGGTGAGGATACAGTATTTAGGCAACTGAGGGTGTATTGTTCTAAATCGCTATCCCTTTGTCGTGCACTACTGATTACACTTATAACCTTGCTTATTTTTGCTCAGTGTGAGTTTATTGTTTTATTACATATATTGTCTTGCTTTTATGTTGCCTTCATGTTCACAGTGACATACGTGATATGTGGCAAGACTCCACAACTTATGAAAGTTGTAAAGTAGGTATGAATTTATTAACAGCACTGGACGCATGGGAAATCACTTTCCAAAGACATGCGTACCCCAGCATTACTCATCCTGGTATATATTGAATTAAAATTACATATGCATTAGATTACTTAATGTGTTTACACATATTCATGACCCATCTCTTCTTCATATTATAATGAGTTCTAAAGTCATTTCCATATGGTGGCGCATGTGTAGTGCCACTTGGTGGTCATGGGCCGGGGGTCTCTGGGATGAAGTAAGATGTTCCTCAGATGAATTAAATGATCTGTCTGGGGTTGAACTTTTCATCTTTCTTCTTTGCGCATGCTCTCTAGGTCCCTGGCCATAGTCCAAATCTTAAAGCTGATTTGAGCTGGTTTGAGGGTCTGAAAACAGGATCTCTGGTCAAGCTGCTTCTTCTTTATCAGTAGTCTTGCATCCTCTCTTTCTGTTGAGCAGGCTATATACATTGTTTAGCAAACAGCCAGCCTCTAATCAATCATTCCCTAACTTCCTTGAATCAATGTAATTTCAGTCTGAGCAGGAAGAACAATCAGTCTCACACTGGCTCTTTGTGATTTGCATTGACATAACACTATTCATCCATCCCAAAGCACTTTTCATCATCCACCCCTGAAAAAAGCAGCCATTTCTAAACCTGAAAGCCATTTTGTTCCACCTCTGGAGCTGATGGCACAGCCATACCAATTCAAGAAAACCAAGTGGGACTGGGAGACTGTAAGGGAAAAAACCATGCAGACAGGTCAGTGTCAGCCAAGAGAAGGTAAAGCATCCCTCCTTTGCCAGAGAAGAAGAAAGAAAAACAAACTATCTTTCAGCTTAAATCAGGTATTTCCAGTAAATAAATATAAACCAGGGATAATTAAATAGCAAGTTCTTTTTAAAAATCAACACAAGCCCCAAAGTTAGCAATTATATTCTCCAGTTATTGTTTTCTTTACTTGGCTATTTCATGCTAAGGCATCCTAAATTTCAAGGTTATGAGAGGTCTCAGATTCATATCAGACAGGAATCTTCTTACAATAGCCTGGTCAAAAAAAGTAGTCTGGATGTCTTGGGGTGACTTTATGCTGTTGTATCCCCTATCACTGCTCTATGCCCAGATATGATCCTGAGCCTTTCTGTGTCTTTAAAATGGGGTGCAAGAGAGAGAGACAAAAAAAAACTGAGCGAACTTTTCAAAACAGTTTGTGCTTCAAGGACACAGAGATCAGCTGCTGCTGCTGCTGCTGAGGAGCGAAGGAAGCACTCTTTCCGCTTTTCTTGGCTTTTCGGCTCTGTTTCTCCGGAGAGAGAGAGAGACTGAGAGAGTTAAGATTCTTTCTGGGACTTCGGCTTTTCCCTTCTTCTGTTCTGGACTTGTTCAGAACATCAGAACACCAGAACATACTGGGAAAATTTCCACCTTAGGCCTGGAGGGGGCCCACACCGACCCAGCTCTGAGGAGGAAGAGAGAGACCACACCCACAGAAGGACTCTAAAATCTTTCAGGTTTTCTCTCCACAGCAAGAGATTTTATTATTTTAGCATTATTATTATTCTTTTCCTGTGTGTTTGCTAAATAAATAGTTTTTATTTTCTCCTTCACTTTCCTCGGAGGAAAATACATATATTTTTCCCCGAACCTGGTGGGGGAGGGGCAGCTATAACCTGCCTTCCTTTGAGGAGACGTTCCTTTTGGACATTTCCCTGAATTTTGCCCAAACCGACACACTGTGTGAGGGAGAATAGCAGAGTACACATTCCATACCCTCCAACAAGCCAGCTCAGTAACCTGGTCTGCTGCTATGCAACTGAAGCTTGTTAAAGAAACAGGGGATGGGGAGGGTCCAGAAACTCCAACTGGTAGAGGCTGTGCAAGCTGCACTTCTTGAGCCTGGGGAAGAAAGAATTCCAGGGGAACACAAAGAAGCCTCCCAGAAACTACAAGGGGTTTATTGAGAAGATGGATCTGGGCTCTTTACTGAGGTGTTCCGTGGAGGGAAAGGGACATAAATTGAAAAAAAAACCCCTAAAAACCCAAACAGATTCTGAAGAAAATAATTTTCACTATGGGAATAAATTAAGGAATAAATTACCTGGAGTTCTTGGAGGTTTTCAAGATGGGACAAATCCGTGAGGACTCTGATGTGGATTTGGTGGCATTTGGGCAGGAGATCCCCAAGGGCCTTCCCAGCTGGAGTCCCTGTGATGTACTAACCTGTCCTTCCCAGAGCCAGGCAGAAGGCAGCCACTGGATGTCACCCTGCACTCATCCAACATCGCTGCTCCCACGTGTATCATGGCAGTGGAAAGACTTTCTTACAAGCTTTTTACTTAAGGTAATGACTTAAGAGTATTACACTTCTTCAAAGACATCCTTGCTGAAAAGTACACAACAGGCTGTTTTAAAAGCTTCTGAATCCCCGCCTAAGGTTGAAAACTTAATATGGACTTCAGCCAAATAGATGCCAGGAGTTAAGAGTGCATTTTGAGGCCACATCAAGAGTGCTACACAACCTTGTTTAAATGCAAACCTGACATACACATCCAGCTGTGCATATATTTCTCCTAGGCTGGGACAAAATGAACCAAAACATACTATGAGATCTTATCTAGTGTACATATTACTGAAACAATATTGGTGAAACTGCTGTGATTTCCATAAAGAAAATACAAGGACAGTAATCACTGTAGAGGTGAAAGAAGGATTCTAGAAAATCAAAAGCACCCCTCAATGTCTCCTAGCATAGTATTGATTCTCCTCTCTTCTGAAAGTCAGTTCCTGTTTATTTCAGCCAGATACAGCATGAACACTGAGGGGTCTGAATGGCAAGCTGTGTTCTTCCGGAAGTGAGCTTCACCTAAGAATGTGAAATTCAGGAAGCAGATCCGAGTTCAGTGTCAAATCTATTGATCTTTAACTGTCAATTTCACATTAATAGTGCTGTCAACTGCATCCTGTGCTCCCCTGCCATTTCTCCCTTCCCCACTAATCCCAGATTTCATCATACAAGTCCAGGATTGTTTTGTTTACCTTTTATGTTAGTGCTGCTAAGATTGTCGTATGTTTGTAAAGGGTAGAAACTGAGACTTTTCTCTAAACACAGGAGAGTCTCATTTCTCTCTTGTAGTAATCAGCAATAGCAATAGGAATTTGAAGTTAATCATTCTGAAAAAAACAAAGTGCTGATTTGATTCAAATGAATAAATGATAATTGAGGCACATAGTTCATCTTCTCTAGAGTGAGAAGACCATGTCAGACTCAGCATCTCCACTCTTCTGAGCACACACACCATCCCTTGTGCAAAGAGAATCTACTCACATGCCTTCTTAATGGAGCATCTACACAGTAAGAGATTGCCCTCAGATACACCATGGACACAGATGTCAAGAGTTGCTTCATTCCTTGTATAACATCCCGGCTGACTAACAGATGAAGTTACAATTCTCTAGACAGCTTCGAAAAATGACCCTGCCCAAAAGTCAGGAAGCTTCTAATGAAGGTAGAAGTTTATCTAGTCTATCATACCAGAGTTCAGACTGTAGCATATGCCGTCAGTGCTTGTGTGATGACAGTTTTTACACAAGTACCTGTGACACTGTGCAGACAAAAGGTTGCTGGGTTGGAGACCATCCAACAGTTGACCATTAGAGACTGAATTCAGGAGACAAGTAACTTTGTCACTACAATGTTCCTTCACAGCCAGATGCTTTATGAATGCCACAAAGTCAGCCCTTATCCTACCTTCCTCAGAACTAGATTTTCAAGTAGCAGAGACAGACTCTGATGCCCTCTTCAAGCTTGCTGAGTTATTTCTCTGTACAGAAGAGATCACTGTGAACATGGTCTCTGAGGGCAGCCAGGGAAAATGCAAAGATGAATAAAAACACAGTGCCCACATTCTGTTATGATGACTGCCAAAGAAGTACTAGCAGGCTGTTTTTCTGTGAGATTCCAAATGTTGCCCTTTGTGCTACATTGAAAAGGATAATACATGTGTACCTACACCGTGGTGTATGCATCCTGCATTGAAAGTATTCTCCTCTTAGTTGTTTTGCTGTCCACATATAGTATCTGTGTGTACATGAAGTATCCATAGCTCATACAAGCTGGTTAAAGAGCAAAGAGGAGCTGAAACCAGCTATGTCTACAAGTTTTTTTATAAGGACTTGGGTTAAGGATTAAGTGCAATGCCAAGGACTACAAACACTGGTCTTATTTTATACCACAAAATGTCCAGTTCTGGCCTGGAGCTCCTGCACTGTAGGTGAAGAGGAAAGGATGGTATTTTTGTGGAGATATGTATATAAAGCTTCATCTTGTAAAGTACAGAGCTGTATCTTACACATCCATGTAGAACTAGATAAGTTAATATCTGTAAGCAATTACATGAGACGATGCTTTGAGGAAAACTCACATTTTCCAATATCAAGAGCTAAATCTCACTTCACAATTTTTATTCATAGCTGCAGGGAAATTTAATGTATTTTGTCTGTTGTTTCCACATACTGCCACAGGTGCTATCTTAGTACTTGCAGCTTCCAGTGTGTCCAGGTGTAGGGTGCATTCCCACCACACAACCTATCTAAAGTGGGCACATGAAGACCTTATAGCAGCTCTTCAATACTTGAAAGGGGCTTATAAGAAAGATGGGGACAAACTTTTTAGCAGGGCCTGTTGTCATAGTGCAAAACATAGGTTGATTTAGATTAGACATAAGGAAGTTTTTTACAGTGAGGGCAGTGAAACTCTGGCACAGGTTGCCCAGAGAGGTGGTGGATACCCCACCCCTGGAAACATTCAGGGTCAGGTTGGACAGAATGCTGAGCAACCTCCTCTAGTTGAAGATGTCCCTGGTCTTTGCAGGGGGTTTGGACTAGATGGCCTTTAAAGGTCCCTTCCAACCCAAGTGATTGTTTTCCCCCTGGCTCAGAGCCATGGTTTCAGCTTGAAAATAACCTGTACCAACACACTCAACAAGTGTGAGGCTCTTTTTGACACACTGCTAAAGCCCATGTTTAGTTGCTGGTGTTTTCATGATTGCTAGATAACTCTGGCAACTGAAAGATTTATCCCAGTGAGTCACAGATGGCTCATCCAAGGAAGGCATTTTTAATAGCTAATACATGGTGTAAGGTTATTGCAGGAAAATGCACATCAAGATTGCACATCTAATCCCATACATAGCATATTTATACCACAGAGACTTAGAGCAATTCAAAGGCTATCATCTTTATTAACAAGTAACAAAGTGTATGCACAAAAAAATTTCTAAAGAACGAATCCTCTGTGGGACTGTGTCCTCATCCCAAATCACTCCCTATAAAATTTTCTTGTTTTGAAGAAAGGTTATGTGTTTCACAAACATCTGTTACAGGAAGTTCTGTGTGTTCAGAGAGGGTGCCCAGTTTTCCTCCTGCCAGCTTTCCCTGGTAGCAGCCAAGAGATTGCCTGCTGTCAGTGCTAGTCACAAAAGAAATCAATATCCTGAAAAAGAAAGTTAAGAGGAAAGATGTTTTCAGATTACTGAAGGATTAACATTCTTTTATCACCCTCCAAAGGTAAATGAATATGCTATACACAGAATATGCTATAATATACGGAAAGTACACAATAATCTATTCAAAGGATTCTGGAAAAGAAAAAGGTCTTTTGTCTTTTGACTCCTTTGCATAGCTCAGATAATTTGTTCCTGCCTTGAATTCTTAAAATTAATTAGACCATACTTCCTTCTCTCTTAATTTCAAACAATTCCTTTATCTCCCTTTTTT
Organism: Gymnorhina tibicen; assembly: GCA_013399875.1. Classification (NCBI taxonomy): domain Eukaryota; kingdom Metazoa; phylum Chordata; class Aves; order Passeriformes; family Artamidae; genus Gymnorhina; species Gymnorhina tibicen. Next base: position 6,465 of record VXAZ01006108.1, read on the forward strand.
TTGTTTTGTATTCCTACAATCCAATACCTGGATTAGTTAGTCATATGTAGCCCTTTATCCTTAAACAATTCCTAATCCCACATGAAAAGGATGACTTAGACCGAGGCTATGCAGTACACTTAGAGAACTGCTGACTAGAAAATAAATGACAGTATTCTGCTTGAAAACTTCTGGCAAGGAAAAGACTTCCAGAGCATATTGCTTCCTTCCTGCTATTATCTTACCTGCCTACAAAGATCTGGATTCTGCCACAGGGAATTATCACACTGTGTTGCTCATTTACATCAGAGCAGTGTACCCACTGCAAGCAGGAGACAGGGAGCTGCTGCAGAGCACCTGCTTCCTGGTAACAAAAGTACTCAGCCAGCCAATGGCCACTTTTAAGTGACTGAGGGAAGGCAGGCAATCCAACACCACCACTCTGATGTACACGCAGCGTATTGTATTCAGCCCATTATATTCAGTTTGATTAAATGGTTCAGAAGTAGCAGCACTGAGAAAAAAACCAAAAAAAACCTCTTAAGATTTATTGCTCAAATAGCAACCAACAGACAAGGATTACCCCAAGTGCTGCACAAAATGATGCAGAGAGAGGTCTACAAGCAGAAAGGTTTATTACAGCAAGGTCTGTAGCTAATAGCATACATTGATTCCAACAGTGAAAGTTACCTTTTTGGGAGGAAAAAAACCCTGAAATAAAAGGAGGGTCAGAAACACAGAGGCCTCCATGTTATTGTTCTCTTTTAGGCTTTTCTCCAGTGCTGCAGGTGTCCCCCTTAATGCTTTTCCCCATCGAGTTCCCTATCAGACATTCTTTCACACAATGCCATTTGTGCTTCATGCTGATTCACTGTTCAGCTCTGGGCATCATCAGATCTCCTCATTTAAATGGCAACCCCTTCCAAAGAGAGGCCATCTTACATCAACGTTGGGCTTCGCAGGTGCAAGGCCGTGAAAGCAAGGCAAAAATATTGCCAGTGGTTTGGGAAAAGGTTACAGAGCTTTGAGCAAGAGACTGGATTTTGATTTGCAGATGGAAGGCTGGTGGTGCAACACTACCTCTAAATGAAACAGCTCCTTTAAAGGATATTTCTGGAGCAGAAATATGGATCACACATACGACACAGATGGGTCAAGATGTGCTATAGCTATTTTAAATGTGAACAAAGAATCTGATCCTTAAAGTCACATTTGCAAAATAAGCTGAGATCAGTAGATGTCTCTGTATCACCCTTTGTTTTCATCGCAATGTTCCTGCATAGCAAGAATGTGAAGGAAGGGTCAAAGAACTGGAAGTCTGTGTCACTGTCTTTACAGAAGTCTGTGTCACTGACTTTCCAATTAAAGCTCAGCATTGCAGCCTGATGATGTCCCCCGAGTCAGCCTTCAGGCTAAGACATCGCTTTAACCTACCTCTGTTTCCAGTTCAGCTTGTCATGCAGCAGACTGGCTGTCATATTACTGAGGAAAGAGCTTAAATGCATATTGTAGTCGTTCTTTCATGCTCTTTGGCTAATTAATTGCCGCAATGCTTCTGGGCCAAATTCAGAATAACCTAATGCAATGTCAAGAAAAGCAATCACTTAACTAAGATGCAGTCTTCAAATAAAGCTTGTCTGCTGCAAATCCTTGCAACTACTAACATGACACAAAATTCTTCCTTTCAGTTATTTCATCTGTGTTAATGAAACCCATCTAATAATCTGGATCTAGGATTGAAGACTCCAGATATGATTTCAAGATTGACACACTAATTGTATTTTGCCATATGGTGCAAAACAACATATAGCTAAAAATACTGAGGATGGATGAAGGCAAGTTCTTTAAACCTAACACTCAGTAACACTCAGTAAGCTACCAGTAACTGTTAGTTGTAAGCCAAACCATGCTGGCCTCTGAGAAAGGACCCTCCTCTTCCACTCCTCTGTGAAGTGTTTCAGATATTTAGTAAAAATATGATTTTTTTGGAGTAAAATGCACTACTGTGCATTATCAGGGACACCCATCTTTCAGAAATGCAGCCTACTTACTCACAGAATGCTAATGTGTTTCCAAAACCCTTTTAACTCAGTTTTTTGACACACTATTAGCAGGCATGGTCTCATAGTAATCACAAGTTCTGTATGACAGTGTCCATCTATATATACAATTAATAGAAGGTGCATTAGTACACATTACTGAAGTTCACGGCACAATACCCAGGCTGTAATATCTAAAAAAGAAAGCTTTGGGTAAAACCTATGTGACCTTAAAGGAATACTATTCAAATCAAAAGGATCAAGCCTTTATTGCAACATTTACAATGTCTGCTGTATCAGAAGTTATGTTAGGGATTTTATTAAGGTTATTTGCCTGTATAAAGGCCCAAAGATGGGATTCCTAAGCATCTGTGATGTGCTACAATCAACTGCAACAATAATGATTTATTTTTACAGCAAATTAAAATTACATAGCCAAGTATAATTATGTAGCCAGCTGGGCTTTTGTAAATTCCTTACCCTTGTAGGAACAGTCTTACTTGCTTCTTGATAGACATGTTGTTCTGAGACTAAACTGCTAGGGAAATAACCAACTGTCCCCATATGGTCTTCATACTGTTCTCCATAAACCTTCAAGCAAGGAGATGTATAATTAGATACCTTAAAACAATCCTCATCTGGTTCAAGCTGGTTTATCACTTAGTCAAAAGGAGTTACCAGTAATGTTCTTAATCTGGTTCTACATTTCCTAGATTCTAATCAGCTGGCACAGGAAACAAACCATTGACAGAAGTTCTGATCTAGGCATACATTTTTTGAGTAAATGAATACTGCTTATAGTTTATCCGGATACCTTTTGTAAACACAGCTAATCTTTATCTTTGCTTCCCTTAAATTTAAGACTTTAATGGCCCCTGAGATAAAAGCTTTCTCCTCCACCATTTTCATAAACAGCCACAGAAATAAACTCTTGAGCCCTTTTGTAAAGGTTCAGTTCATAATTACCATATAGCTATTGAAGATATTTCATTAAAAAAAAGAAAAATATTAAAGCCCTTCAAGTCTCCTCAACCAGTTTAAACATTCACTTTTAAAACTAAGTTGCTGCTTTGAGCCCCACAATAGCTCAGCATTTGCATTCATTTCTTGGCAGCAATGTGTTAATCTACTTCTAGTTTGTTCATATACACAAGAATCAACTCTTATACTTGCAGCCCAGAATTCTCCAAAGTCTTTTTCATTCATTAGTTTTGAGTAAACATAAACCAACTGGCCCTTCTTAATATTAATGAACCTGCAGTCTGAAGCATTATAATCCTCTTCTTCTCTGGCAAGGGAAATGGTGTCTGGCGGGAAAAAAAAGCAACAAAAGAATGAGGTGGATGAATTTAAATGCATACATACTTTTACAGAAATATAAATACACGACCTTGTATGTATACATATAAAAGCAGGTTATCTTGAAACAGTAAAAGTCTTCAAGAATTTGTTCTGCACATTTTTCTATTCTCCAGTAAGCAAAATAACAGCTTAAGATGCCATTTCATCAGTGAAAGTTAGAATCCCTCTCTACACTTTTCACTTAAGTGAAAAATGTCCCTTTACAAAACCCGTTTTTCAGTAAAACTGCATGTGACATTCTACATAGCCAGTTGACAAGACAAATATATGACTGAGCTAAATAAGCAAAGTAGTTTTCCTTTCACCTCCACCATTTTTTTTGAGACTATTTTGTCCTCAAAGTTAAAGCAAATTTACTTACAGACATAGTCGTCATCAATACACAGCTTCTTGCTGGTAAGCTTCTCCATAAAAATTCCAGTTGCAAGATGACGCATTAATCTGAGACACAAAAGTAAAATCATTAAATAAACACTTTGTGTCATTTTTCTTTGCTGCAGCACTTGCTGAGTGTGTGCCAGGACCAGCAATCCCCATCTTTTATGGAAGAAGCACCTGGACAAACACACCAAGCTAATAGGAAGGGGCTGTGGTGACATTCCATCCCACCAGAGGAGCTGTAGGCAGGGGAAAAACCTCAGGGCCGACTTATGAAGCTGAATCTCCTCCCAAAGCCATTCTGTATTAACATTTCAATCAGCAACTGTATTATTTAAACATGCTAAGCCCTCCTAGAGTTGTCCATAGCCTTAATCGTACTTCAAGCAAAGTTTGAGAATGAAAATTAAGTCAGACCCTGGTAAGAAACAAATGGTATTACATCCTTCTTAATCCTCCTGTCCTTAATTTTCCCAAATGCTGACTGACAAGCACTATCTTCCCTGGACCAAAAACCCTCAGTGGCAGAGATTCCCCTGTTCCTGTCTACAGAAAGGACCTACTGGGATGATAGCAGATGGATGCAATGTAAACAAATGCTTAGGGAGCTGCAAGACAGTAAAAAGGCTTTGCAAGGCAGCAATTAGAATTTGAAATCTAAGAACTCACGCACCACATACTTGTACAGGCAAGATCCTGTCCACAGGGAGATGTGGTCAGAGCAAAACACAGAGGTCATGTGAGGACAGCAACCATTTCACTTTTCTTTACGTAGCTGAACTCTGTTGAGGGTTTGCAGGTCCAAGACAGTAAACAGTGCCATAGGCTGACTTAAAAGGTCCTCTTTACACCCTGGAGATGATACCTAGAATTCATTTAAATTCCACAGATCTTGAGCTAGCATACATGAGACTTGTAGGGAGTATTTTAATTAAAATAGATGCAGGTACATGCACAAAAGAAACACACACTACAGCAATTCACAGCCCAGCTGTCAGGCTACAGCAGGTTGGTCTGGATCAACACAGAGAAATACCGAAGGGCAAGTTTGGAAATTCCCAAATTGCACTCCAGTCAACCAGTGTTTCCCCATTCATGAGAAGGCCTGAAGAGCTGCTGGCTGTACCAGCTTTCAGTTCTCAGACGGAACAGCAGAAATTGTCAGCTGTCATCAAAAATCCCACACTCTTTCAAAGAAAGTGCATCATCTAACTTCCAGCATCACCTTCCCATCACAGCTGACTTCACCACATTCTCCTCTAGCCTTCCAGCCCATTACACCTTCCTCCAACATCCCGTATGCTGTGTCCAACTTCCTTCGCAGACAGCTTTAAACCCTTTAAGTGAATAAAGGTGAAGAGCAATGGTAGTCATGAGCACACAAACTAGTGGGATGCAATGACAGCGTAATTATTACCTGTAAAATTATGACTGCAGGAGGAAAAATAAAAAGGTTCATGATGGAATAACTGTCATTTTTGCTCTTAAAGGCACAATGAAATGATTTTAATTTGCAAGTATTAGAATACTTGTGAAATCACACATACACAAAATCACCCAAAAGAATGAAAAAATACATAAATGGAGATGGGACAGTAATTGAGATGACTGTGAAAGAGGCTTCATGTTGCAATGTACTCTGGGAGCAGGTGAAATTTCAATTTTCCAGGTCTTGTGCAAAAAAACGTGGCTTATGTTGCAGATACAAACCACTACAACTTTTTAAACTAATTTTTTTCCAAAATATTTAGAATAGTTACAACTCAAAATACTATACCTGATTACTTCACTGCATCCAGTGTATTTCATGTCACACAAAATGTAGACAGTTTTTAACAAATGAGAAAAAAGAAAGTAAAACAAACCCGAGAAACCCAGAAACATTAGGACAGGTATTGTTGAAAAGCCTGGCTAAAAACCAGAAACTTTTATGTTTCCTCTCGGGACTTGCTTCTACTGCCAGCCACCAAGACAAAACCAAGCTGAAAAACACTGCTGCCAAACTGTAACAAATTCTTACCTATACCTGGGGAAAAAACCCACTAAGGATAAGCTGTATTTCCTAATACAGCTGTCCCCTTGATAATGAGGTTGAATGCTGTATTTAGTCTGAATAGGCTGGCATTTAGCATTCCTGATCATACTTTTTGCTCTGGAAAGACTTTTTAGCACTCACTTCTGAGAAATAAGGATCACCTTAAAAGTTCTTTAACTGAATAAAGTCCTGCAAGGCTAATCAATAATGAGACAGACTTGAGGAAAAAACATGGCTTGAAAACAGCATATTTATATTTTATTTTATAAAAATTAGTATTTCAACAGAAAAAGTTACTATCCAGGCGATCTGTGGAAATCCTACATGTGCCCTGGTCACTGTGGCAATTCTATTCAAGTCTTATGTTTTCTGCAGAGAACAGCAAACATGCTAGCTAGCTGATCAGAGTTATCAGTGTTTAAAAAAAAAACCACCTATCCACAGAACTCCTTTACAGGAGCATATGGTTATTTCTTCGCGTAAGTGATTTTCATGGCATGAGATGGAGTGATCTTGAATCCTTGGAGAGCATCTCGAGCAGCCCCTGCTTGATTCTCATTTTCAAACTCCACGAATGCGATGTCATGGCGCCCTGGCACTAAGCGTACTTCTTTGAATCCAGGAAACCTTTAAAATAAGGTGAGAGTCAAAAAATACTTCGTAGCTGGATAATACATCTCTCTTCAGTAGCTTTTTATCAGAAACATCTACTACTGCAATAGTTATTACTAATGAAAGATTTAAATTGAAGGGTTTTACATGTTTTATCCTTAGAACTATGCCTCAATTAAGAAATATTATGTGGAAGCAATTTAATCAGTCCTGTACACATACAGGAGCAATCTAACTAGTTTTAAAACTGCTCCTGCTGTCCTAAACACTTTAGTGTTGCAGTCACCAGCTTAAATCCAGTGCAGATTGATAGCAGATAAATTGCACAATCAAGACTAGCTACGAAAAAGATCGGATTTGCTTTCTGAACCAATTCATTAGAACTGACATCTGTAACCTTGACAGCAAGACAAACAACTGAAATACCTTCAGAAGAAACTCTTATTTCTAAAATGTCAGCTTGCCAACTGAGAAAACACACACAGGTTACAGAAGAATTCAAAGGAGAAATAATTTCTATTCAAAACTTACTGATTAAATAACATGGACAACATCATCTCATTTGTTTCCTCAGGCAAGTTATTAAGGAAAAGGATATAGTTTGGTGGGTTATCAGGCACCTGCAACAACAGAAGATCAAAGCTCAGAAGACTATACATAGCTGCATACAGTTCCTTTGCATCTTCCTGCATGATTATTTGAATCAAGACTCACATTTCTTTAGTTTTGCTCATAACATTCTATCTGGGCTTCAGCACACATTTATCAATATGCAGACAGAGCCCTTTGGTTCTTTTATATGGGTGTATTAATTTGGAAAGGTTCTTACTTCCACAAAAATCACAATACCATACCGTCTTAGATGTCACATTTAAACTAACTAGTCAAGAGCTGACACTACAGTACTCTCCGCACCCAGGTGCCCAAGTCGTGGCTGCAGTGCTGTCCAAGACATCTGTATGGCAGTGGTAGAACATATGAAAGACTCACATCCTTCTGGAAAGCAGTGGGAAGCCAAGCCCTGTTCACCTGCAGTACTACCAAAATACTGAGTATCTCTGGGCAACCAAAACTCACAAAACCCACATGGTTTTATTACAGAGCTCAATTCAAATTTCTTAATTAGAAACCCCTTTAGATTTAGAGCTTTAGTCTTTTAACAGATTTACCTGCTAATATGAATTTGTAGTCACCCACCCCAGATGAGGCTGAGTAGTCATTTGATGATACTGGAATCTTCAAGTCATCGAGTACATTATAAAAGTAAAAATAAACTGGACACCCTGGCTTCAAACATCCTCAAAGCAGTGCCAAATAAGTTAAAGCCTCAGCAGAACAATCTCCTTCTACTGATGGAAATATTCCAGGTACTGCCATTAGAAAATAAACTTCTGAAGTTCAAAGAAATACCCAAACACTCAGTGTTGTGCTTTGATGCAAACTGACATACACATACTGTGCCTGAAAATCCAGGAAGCAAGACCTTTTCCCCTGTTGATTATGTATGCAATGACAGTACTCAAGAAAGTTGCAGGGCAGGCAAAGATATTCTTCTATGTTACTTGCTCTCCTGCAAATCCTTTACCCTTTCATTTCTAACATGTATCATTTAGAAGGTCACTGAGCAGACAAGCTGAATCAAGTGTAGGGAGTTGTTCCTACATCTCCACACAATCCTTTGGAAAACAGGACGCTTGTGAGAAAAAAGAAAAAGTGAGCAGAGAACCCCCAAACTCCTGAAATAAAGCTTTTAGGCAGATATTTTGGCATCCTATGTTGTCCTCCTTATCTCTTTCTTCCTATCTCCTTACTAGAAAAAAGTAAGTTAAAGGGAATTTATTAACAATGAAAAAAATTAAGAATCCTTCAACTTATACTAAGCACAGTCCAAATTTAAGAATGTATGTAATAAGTATGTATGGTTAGGTAATAGTGCTGTTTCTGTGTAGTAATGAGAAACTGCAGATTCTCATTTCCTGTCAACCAGATATAGTAAAAGAGGGATTTGTTTTGTTTACTGTGATGTAGTTGTTAGAAAAATGTCTCATAGGACAAAAACAAAGCTGTAAAATATATCCTCAAGCTTCCATATGTAACAAATTATTATTCATAGAGAATAAGTACTAGTGCTTTTAGTTATAAAAATAAAAAAGCATTACCTGATTCTGTGGTGTAGTCCCTGGAGCATTGGCTGAATTCTGTGTTGCTCCCTAGCAAATAAGTACAAAACAGTTTTACAAAGGTGTTCCATTAGCAATAGACAGGCACACATCACCACATTTCTCTACAACTCAAAACATATATTAAGGGTTTTTTTGAGCTACAATCCAAGGAACATTTGCTGCCAATGAGGTACTTGCAAAGGGAACAAAGAGTGTGAATTTTGCTTAGCTCCAAAACCAGGCAATCAAAAGAAATAACATCAGTACTGTCTGATCAATCTAATGGCTGAGTCAAGTATTTCTCCACATTACAGAATTTGATTTAATAGACAGGGAGGAAGAGGTTTTGAAAATGAAGGCCTAGTCAGGTACCCTGGTTTCACCTGGGATAGAATTATTTTTCTTCTTAGTAAAGTGTGTTTTGAATTTAGTATGAGAGTAACACTGATAACAAACTGATGTTTCGGTTGTTGATAAGTCCTTGTTTCAATCAAGGACTTGCCAGTTTCCCATGCTCTACTAGCAAGCAGGTGCACAAGAAGCCAGAAGGGAGCCAGGACAGCTGACCAGAACTGGCCAAAGGGATATACCACAGTACAGAACATCATGTCCAGTATATAAACTGGGGAGAACTGGTCAGGTACCTTGATGTTTTCTGCTATACTTCAGCCCAAAAACTACTAAATGTTGTTAGTTCAGGCGGGCCAACCCTTAGTGGAGATGAATTCCAAACCAACTCCTGTTAATCTAACATCAAACATCTAATATCTAATGGAAATGAATTATCTTATTCTCATTTACCATTCTTCTGTCCTTACTGGGTAACATGGGATTAAAACACTGAAGAGAAAAGCTGGTTGAGCACTTGAAGCCAGTACTAAAGATAAGCACATTCTCCTTTTCTTCCTTTTCTAAAAAGAGGCTAGTTTCTACTTTGGTTTGTTGTACCTTTGCCTTACATCTTTATTTTCATCTGGTAATAGCAAATTAGGAAGAAAAAAGGAACAGCAAGGACTACATAACCAGCCCCCTCTCCTTCAACTTCTAGCAAATGCTCAAAAGCTCTAGATAATCAACAGACCCCAATTTAGGGAATTGAAAAGTAACAAAAGACAATAGTAAGTCCTAAAAAACATTATTCAGAATAGCTTTTGTGGGGGGGGTTTTTTTGGGTGTTTTCTGTTTGTTTGTTTTGTTTTTGTTTTAGTTTTTTTTTTCCTTCTAAACAGAGAAGCAGCTTACCTGGATGACCTTTTTATTTGGTGCGTTTGCTGACTGCTCCAGAGTTTTGGCTTTCTTCTTTTCCTTCCTTTTTTCCTTATCAGCAAAAGTGCCACGCATTTTAGAGATGATATCAGAGTCTGTTTTTGCATACTGTATACGCTTTTTAAAAGAAAAAAGAAAAACAGAGTATATTCTGCAGTTAATAATACTGAACATTTTGCACCACTTTCATTAACTTTGTATTTACACTTTTTTTGCAGGAACTTTCTATATTAAAAACATTGTTATAAAGTGTAGGTACAGTTATAGAGTAACCAATTCTCGTAGTTAATTCTGAACACAATTACAGAGATCTAAAAAAACCCCCTAATATGTAAAGTACTAATTCTAGCTTATTAAAATCAGAACTCCATTTATCTAACAACATCTTTTTAACATCTGTCAAGGTAACATGTACACAGAGATACATTTGAGATATACAGAGGACACTTGAGAAAACTGGATTTAGCTTCAATTAAAACAGAGTTTTTAATCCCATTTTAAGGGGAGTTAAAATTTGACAGTGATTTCTCAGATCTCTGCAGAAATGTGAGTTCAGCAAAACTCAAACTTCTTAAACAGCAAAGCCAAGTACCCACCTTTATCCCAACAGGATTGCATAAATGCTGCTGTTCTTTTGACAAAGGCCCGCCAAAGCAGAAGATTAAGCAGATGCAGGTATAACTACACCAGTGCACAACATTATTGTTTATGCACGCAATCCTATTGTTTTTCCTATCAGAGACTATCTCAATACAAAACTACACAGCAGCTTCAGATTTCTTTTAATGCTTTTGTTTAGTGCTTAGAGTATAGAGGCTGCAGTCAATGTTCGAAGAGGGAAGTACATTTGAAAGCTTATGAATACTTAATCTTCTTATTTCTTACTGAGTTCTACAGAGCACAAAACTCCTTAAGGATAAATGGAAGGACTGAGCTTGCAAAATTCTGTGTGAAGGATTTAATTAGAGAATCTGAAGGTGCTAAGGCAAATAGCTTGTGGCTCACCAGCACAACCGCTCTCTTCAGTGCTCAAAGCCATGAGGTAAGAGCCAGTAGTAACCTACTCATCCACTGCTGAAGTTGTGGGCCATTTGCATGTATTGTTACACCTCACCAACAGTTGCAGAATTAAGAGATGCCTAATTATCCAAGCAGGCAAGAACAAAGCATGTCAATTGTGCTGTTCTGCATGTTATGAAATACATATGTTCTATCAACCAGCATTGTATTTGTTTCACTGAAGTTATACTGAAATGCAGTTACTTGGTTTGGTGATCTACAGTCAAGAAGAACTAGCCATCAATTAAAAAAAAAAAAAAAATCACTGGTCACATCTGGAAAGTAAACTGTGGAGATCTCCACCCTCCTCACTGTTACGTCAAAAAGGAAGCATCATATCCTAGCTACTCATTACAAATCTAAAAGTAGTTAATGTTACTCTACATAGCGTAACTGAAAACATCTAATTTCAGTAATACTACAGAATTAATTTACGTGGTTTAATGGAAGACATGATGAGTAAAATGAAAGTATTTAAGGTCTTAAAAACTTTAATCCAGCATAGAAAAACAAGAAGCCCCCAATTAGGAAATCTAAATCTTAAGTTCAAAGTGTGTGTGTGTTGTAACTGCAGTCTCTTCAGCATCCCTCCAGCTTGCACAAATGCAGATACTCATCAGGATGTGATGTGACTGATTAATTGTTTGGTAACAACTACATATGACAGTTCATTCCCAAGGTGCAAGTACCAAAACACCTGATGATGTATCATACCATCAGGATATTTTTCTTCTTTACAAAGGTAACAAAATAACTTACCATTGGTTTCCCATAAAATGGAAAGCCTTGTAGCTGTCTCAAAGCATTGGTAGAGGATCCAAGTTCTTTAAATATAACAAATGCCTGTCCTCTCATCTTCATGGTCTTTAAAGCCACAATGTCGACCACATGACCAAATTGTGAGAATAACGCGTACAGGGACCTCTTCAGCTCTGGGGACCAAAGGAGAGAAGAGATTATAACAGGTTGCATACAAATTTCCACTTCTACTGAGTCTGCTGTCCTTTGGGAACAATGTTTTTATGAGCTTTACATGAGTTTGTCAAAACTGTTGCATCAGTACAAGTTTATTCGTCCAGGTTTTGTAAGCTGGTGTGCAACACTTGGTTTCAAACCTCAAGGATTCAGGTAGTGAAGAAGTTGTAGTGCCATCCATTCCACCATTCTGAGGGAGTAACAATTAGATAAGGGTATGTAAAAACATATTTTCATATATGTATATATGTATATACACACCCTCACACAATCAAGTATGATGTATGACAGCCATCTCAGACTGATCAGAAAATCAAAACTGAAACAAGCAGCAGTAAAGAGATATGGTGTAAAACAAGAATGCAGCAAAATAGTAACTAACTACCTAAAGGCTAATTAAACTTGGAAATTTTGGTTGTAACCATTTAATCAATTTTCTCACTCACGTGAAGTATTTTTGCATATTCTGGATCCAAGTGATTTTTGTATGATCCTACTGCACCTTACAGCTGAAATGGATTTACTTTAATTATTTACAATCACCTCAATACATGCCAAATTAAACCTTAGTCCTATCCAAATCAAGCTAAATAAATCATCTGTACTGTGCAGTCATTCCAACACACAAAACTTACATCTGAACTATTTCAGCAACGTAAGAATGCTGCCTCTTCTTTACTGCTGCTGAGACTTGGTAATACCAGTCCACTGTCACTTTCTCTACCTGCTCCTGACTAACCATAGTATGCTAATTTTTTTATTAAAAAAAGGTTTTCTATCAAAACACTTTTCCTAAAAATTAATTTAAGACCTGTATTGAAATAGAAGGTAATTTGTAATCTTAACAGGTAATTTGACACACTACCATTAACCCATGGGAGTCCTATGAGATTTAACAAGACCAAGTGCAAGGTGCTACACCTGGGTCAGGGCAACCCCCAGTATCAATCAATCCAGATGGGGGGACAGACAGATGGAGAGCAGCACTGGGGAGAAGGATTTGGGGTGCTGGTGGAGAAAGGGCTGGACATGTGTACTCACAGCCCAGAAACCAACCATGTCCTGGGCTGCATCCAAAGCACTGTGGGCAGCAGGTGAGGGATGGGATTCTGCCCCTCTGCCCGGCTCAGGTGAGACCCCACCTGCAGTGCTGCATCCAGATCTGGGGTGCCCAGCACAGGAAGGACATGGACCTGTTGGTGCAAGTCCAGGAGGCCACCAAATTGATTAGAGGAATGGAACACCTCTCCTGTGAGGAAAAGCTGAGAGATTTGGGGTTGTTCAGCCTGGAAAAGAGAAGGCTTAGGAGTGACCCTTCCAGTACCTGAAGGGAGACTACAAGATGGAGAGGGACTATTTACAAGGGCTTGGAGTGACAGGACAAGGGGGAATGGCTTCAAACTGAGAGGAGGCTTAGACTTGATATTGGGAAAATATTCTTTACTGTCAGGGTGGCGAGGCACTGGAACAGGTTGCCCAGAGAGGCTGCAGACTCCTCATCCCTTAAAGTGTTCAAGACTGGGCTGTAGGGAAATCTGAGCAACCTGATATAGTGGGAGGTGCATTTTGCTTTAGCTATGTTTCATTACAAGAAGGCGTTTGCCGAGCGCTCGGCTCATTACCATCTCCTGCTCTTCAGAGCCCGGGGAGTCCCGCTGTAAGACAAGTACCGTGTGCAAGTGCATTACTAGGCCCCACTGGACAACCTCCCCGTTCCAGAGGCGACCGGCAGCCACTCGTACCTTCCTTCTTGATCTTGTCATTGATGTTGTTGATGTAGATGGTGTGGTTCGGCCTGATATCCATTCTCGGCGGCACCTGCGAACCTGCCTGCGGGCAGAGCACACAGAGAAGGCGTTAGCGGCGGCCGGGGCTAACAACGACAGCTGCCAACGCCGGCGACACCTCGCAGCCCCGGGCAGCGGCACCGCGAGCCCGGGGGGCGGCTTGTCTCTATGTCTGCTTGCCCGCAGGCCGCACACCCGCCCCGCTCCTGCCCTCTCCGGGCGGGCGAGGGCTGCAACGGCGAGTCAGAAACTCCAGAGAGGGAACGCCGAGCCAGCCTCCCTTGCCTCCGCCTGGATTATACATCCTGGACCCAGGATCCCAGACCCCCTCACCTCCCCTCTCCTGTCCGTCCTCCGCTCTCAATGGCAGCCACCCCGTCCAGCACTGCCGGGACGCAGCGCAAGCGGCAAAGCCGCTCCCAGAGCAGTCGATGCGCCGACTGCCGATAGCGCCGATGGGGAATGGGGGGCGTGCGCGGCCCGAGAGCAGCGGGGTGAAAGGGATAAAACGGGATAAAAGCGAGATAGGGATAAAAAGGGATAAAAGTTTGTTGTCGGCTTCACGGAAATCACAGCGAGGCTCGAAACGGGCCGAAATGGGCATTTCTTGCCCCAGACTTTGGCTCTGTCCTGTCCTAATAGAGCGATAAGCAAAGATAAATGTGATTTTTTTTTTTTTTTTTTTTTTTGGTCTCTTCACAGCACCTGGAGCAGCAACTTGGGAAAGCATGGAATGGTTTGGGTTGGAAGGAACTTAAAGGTGTCAGGAAAATTAATCCACAAACACCAGAGGCTTATGTCCAAAAAGGAGACAGAGGAGTCCTGTTACTTTATTTGAATAAAGGGAGAGGCCATGGGGCATTCCCCTGGGGTCTCTCAAATTGTTAGAGGACGAAGCCTCCTTTTTATCCTAATTTCCCGTCTGTATTTCCCTCTCTCTTTCCCCATTGGCTGAGGTACTTGAGAGGTACAGACTTCCCAAATTGCTTAATACAGACCCCCTTCTAATGTATACCCCCCCCTTTTTTCTTGTCCTATGGAATTTATGGTTCTTCCCATTGCTTCTTTCATCTCTCAGTATCTATCTTTACCTATCAGCAGACCTACAGTTTGTTTGTAAAGACAAATCCCTCTCACTCCTTTCACCAATCAGTGGAATTCCTCCCATTGTTTCTTTGACCTCTCAGTATCTAGCTTTTACATATCAGCAGACCCACAGTGAGTTTGTAAAGACAAATCCCTCTCATTCCTTTCAAAGGTCATCTGGTAAAACCACCCTGCCATGGACACAGACACCTTCCACTAGACCCGGTTGCTCCAAGCCCCATCCAACCTAGCCATGAACACTGCCAGAGAAGGGGCATCCACAGCTTCCCTGTGCTAGTCTCACCACCCTCACAGTAAAGAATTTCTTCCCAATATCTGGTCTCAACCTGTCCTCTTTCAGTTTGAATCCATACCGCCTTGTCCTGTCACTCCATAACCTTGTAAACCATAGCTCTCCAGATTTCTCCCTATTTATAAGGCCATATTTATTAGACTTCTTATAAATTAGGCCCTTTCTGAAAGGCCACAATTATGTCACACCAGAGCCTCCTCCTCTCCAGGCTAAATGTCATGGTTTGAACTGGCTAAGCACCATGCTCCCACAAAATCTGTTATTTTATAAGGGGAAATAGGATTATATTGAGAAAAACTGGAAATCTGCGAGGCAAAACAGGCACACGCTTGAGCAATTACAGTACAAAGAAAGGTTTATTACNCTGACAATATCAAGGTAAGATTATTAAGAAAACCATTCTAATGGTGCAATCTAATCACCTAATCTAATTGTCATGTTGTCTCCTGCACCACCTGTGCCGAGTGAAGGCACAGAAACAGCTTAACATAAAGAAAACAATGACAGCGAGGATTGGCCCCCCAGTGACTGGAGATGTGAAAGGAGGGAAGTCCATACAGACTGTTTCAGCAGACGCTCTGTGGGTAGGCACATGAGACTTCCCCCGATGTTGACGCACTGGCTGCTACTCCAGTCCACTCCTGTGGAGTGTCAGGTGTGGCCTCCTCTCCTTTTCCTCCAGCTGAGATGTCCAAATCTCTGGGGCCTCAGAGACCTTGACCCAAGTGTGATGGGTCCACCCATGCTCAGCTGTCTTGGCGGCTGTTTCTGGGGTCAGTAATACTTGGAAAAGTCCACGCCACTTTGCCACCCATGGTGCTTCTTTCCACTCCTTAACTAGGACCCAATCTCCTGGTTGGATGTTATGAACAGCAAAGTCCAAAGGCAGGGTCTGTGCCAGCTGAGCTTCCTGTTGAAGAGATTGCACAAGAGACAGTATGCTGGCCACATATTGTTTTAAATATACCTCACTTATCTCTACCCCCCTTTGTTTTGGGTGGGAGGTGTAAACCTGGCTTCTGGGAGC